>WOVY01003808.1:102500-493259 GCA_013436015.1 Rhipicephalus annulatus
AGGCCCGCCGAGCCACTATGGCCAGTGGAGCCTTATAGAAAAGGGGCCCCACCCGCGATGAACCACTTTTGTTTATTAATTGTTGTTTCTCTCTCTCTCTTTCCATCGTGATGCCACTCATTGCGGCACACGTCAACATGCAGCCTTTTAAAATCTCCTTTTTTGGCCTCACGCATGCCGCATAGCAAAAATGAAGAAACTGTATGCGGCCGCTTCTGAACGCGCGAAACGTGGTAACGTATCCCCTTTCAAGATTGATCCCGCCAACACGGTTTTCAGGTGCGGCCGCTAGGTGGCGAGCGCTTAGATAGAATCACGAGTATGTCACTTTTATTTAACAAAAAAAAATGCTGCGTTAGTCGAGCTAATCAGTTCGCCAAAGAGTGTTCTATGCGTATTTTCGCCTAAACCAAAAGATTCGCCGAAACCGAGCTATTTGCAGCTTCGGTGTAAAAATTAAGCATATCCGCACTAGTGGTACTAAGCCTCGAGAAAATGTAGGACTGGACAGCCTTCCTTGTTGCTCTTCTGTTTTGCCTTTCTTTCCTCCTTTCCCCCTTTATTTTTTCAGACTTTTCTGTCTTTTTTCTGTTTATTTCTATTTTTTCTTTCTATTTCAACCCCTTCCTTTTCTCTCTATGTCACACTTGCTTTCTCCTTTTTTTACTTCATACGTAGTTTTTCCTGCGTTTTGCCAAGCGATGACAGTATACGGGAGCCCAACCACCTAAAATGCTCCGCACTTAACGGTAAGTTTTAGAGTAGCGTGTAGGCTAAGTTAGCGTACATTGCGGTCGCCCGCCATTTCCGTCAGCATGAGCCCGCAAAAGGTTAGCGTAAGATGCATGCGCAGCAGGGACAAACGCTAACGTAAAACTTTGCGTACTCTATTTTAAGACTGCCTAATATTACCATGAAGGCACCCGAAGGACAAGAAAAAGACTTCTTGGCGAAAGTGCGCGCACAATATGCTACAGATGGATATGCCATATGTGATTTTGCCAGGGTTATGCTAAGCGATGACCGCATACGACAGCATACAATAGCCTGGCGTATCGCACTTGAAAAAAATTACGAATAAGCAACGAATCGGCAAGAGCTTGCAGTTACGCACTGTATAACAGCCGGGAAAACAAAGAAGGCAGAATATCACTATGGTCAACGAGTAGTGTGCACACAGTCTAGGGCTCAACTATATATTTCCCATGACTCCAGTGGCACGGACAACTTGCCATGTCAGGCCCAGAAGAGCCATTAGCGCTTCTCAGTCATGCTATAGGCGAGCGGCGCAAGCCAGTGGGGCCCTGGATTTAAGGCCGCAACCAACATGCTCCCGTGTTCCCCCTTCCCTTAAATTATTTAAGTTTTGTTGTCTACCGCATTTTTCGAAAGGCCCGACCATGCGCTATATCAGCACGCCATCGCCGCTTCCAGATGACGCTTCAAGCGGCAAGTCCAGAAAGCAGGCCCACGAAGAAGGCCGCGTGCTTGAGCCGTCAGCTCCGAACGAGTACGCCCCTATCTGCCACTGCACGCCTCGCGCATGTCTACGAGCGCGCGGAATTTTCGCGTTCGCTTTCACCGGAATACGCACGCCCCTTCTACACCGTGGCGGCACAGCGAGGCGCGCAATTAGCGGTGCCGGTGGCATCCCGGCGACCGCAGAGAAAACAAAGCTCGCCGCGCGGCGGTGGCCGCTCTCCCTTGGCCCCGTTCCGGCCCGGTGCTCCTTTTGTAGCGCGGGCCGCCTTAAAAACACCGGCGCCGGACCGCGCGTCCACTCGGAGCGCGTAGAGAGAAGCAACCGCGTGAACGGAGTTGCCGAGCGAGTCTCAAGCTTGTCACCATGGACACTCGGCGGAGGCCCAGTATTCCGCCACGGATAGGCACGGTGAGGACCCGGGCGGCGACGAAATGGGATTGCTCCTGACATCTCGTACTTTTATTTACTGGAAGTGATACGCGCCAGCACTTGTTGGGGACGTGGATGCGCGGGTGACGAAGAGTGCAGTTTCACTTACAGTCACAGAAGAAGCTATGTTGTCCACAAGAAGTAGCCTTAGCGGCTTGACAAACCGTAGAGATACGAGGCGCTGATTTGCAGCTGTTAACAAGAGTGGTGCTTGAGTAGAACTTTAAAACGGGGGGGGGGGGGGGGGTAGGGGACGCATTTCTGTGTGACGTCCTGTAAGATTATGTCCGGTTGCTAGACGTAACATGTCATATAGTTCTCGTCCCGTAAAAAAAAGTATACAGTGCGGCCTTTATTTTTGTTGCGGAGCTGCGGTAAACTTATCCTTTTTCGCGTCAAATTAACAGTACCATCAATTGCTTCAGGTTCAGTTCCATCTATCCACTTGCTCCTTTATGCAAATGTAAAATATCGCGCATACGCTGTTACACGATTACAATATCCCCCGCGTAGGCGCAGTTGATGCCAGCAGCGGCCGGTGCCCTCTGCCTGGCGCTGTTCTGGACCACCACTACGGTTTTGGGCTCCGAGTTTCCGCACCACCACGGTTCTGGCGGTGCGAGCGGAGTGGTGGTCCTGTACCACAAGGAACCTCCGTTCTCCAGTGACAGGCGCTTCTCCAAGGGAAAGACTTCTCTTGTGCCGGCGGCGTCCATCATCCCGTCCGGCTTCGTGCACGGCAGGCCCTCTTGCGCGAGGGACCTGGACTTGTGCGTGTTCAACCACGACTACCCAATGTGAGTGCTCTGGAACATACAGCCGCATGTGCTGTACTGGCAATTGTACTTTTGTGTGTGTGTTTGTGAGTGTGCGTACTTGTGTATGCACACACGCACGTGGAGACTTTCAGCAAAGGGGATAATCCTTTCGCCACTGTAGCCGCGCCAAGGGTTGATAGGGGAGACAAAATACAGCAGCAGTTTATTTGTACGCTTATGTTGTACTTTCGGCAAGGAAGCAACCAGTACATGCAGACAGATGTGCATTCGAGACGTATGAGCCGCCCCCTTGGGCTGTGAAAAGAATGTTTCCATTTTTTTTTTATATTGTGACGCGAAACTAACGAGGTCACGGAATGCCGAATGCACCAAATAAAGTGCTTCTATGCGTGTGCGCTTACGACTGGACTGTTGTTTAGTCGTTTAAGAAACATGAAGGCAAAGTTGGGCAGTCAATATAGAAGCATAGAAACCAATTTGAAAGGCAGTTCAGTGTATACCGCATCATGCTTAAGCTGACACTATTTCCGTTTTTTTTTTTGTTCCGAGACCGGCCGACGTTCGTACTCAGCGGGCTAAACACTCATCGCATGCTATCAGTTGCTTTCGAACCCGCGAAGTGTGTCGTGTAATCAATGACAGCCTAGTAATTGCCTAACAATCGAGCAGAAAGAGCTAGTGGCCTTATGCGACTGATAATCTGAAACTAGGAACAAAATTAATTCCTTATTAGGCTTCTCGGGCCGAAGGAAACATTAAGCGGCACTAATTTTGCTCACTAGTCAATATAGAGGAAACCTGGACATGCGTCCAGATATATTTGCCGCTTACCAGGCATGTATATGAACGAAGGCACTATCGATGTCAGTTAATGTCATCTACAAAGCCAGAGATATAAACAAAAAAAGATATAGCTTTGAGTGTGTAGTCTTTGAACGCTTCTGATGACGTGGTGCTCAAGCCAGCATGCTTGTCCCGTTGCAGCGAGAAAGTGCAAGCGGTCGTGGACCGGTACTACAACCACATGTACGACCTGTACCACACGCTGTACAAGACGCCTCCGCACGAAGTCCAGTGGGTGGAGAACTACACGCTGGCGTTCGCCGCCGAGAAGCAGCACGGCAGCTTCGTGTGCCGCTCGGAGGCCGTGTACCTGCGCATCGGCTGGGCCAAGAACTGGAAGGGCCTCTGGATGACCGTCGTCAACACCGAGCGCTTCCCGCAAGTCACGCGCGTCGAAAAGTGCAAGTACGTATGTGCACGCGCGAACGCAAAAGCGTGTTTTCCACATCCTACCAAAAGCGCATTGACGAAGCTTCCTGTTAAAGAGTGCTTACCAGTGCAAACGACAGGGCAGGAGGGGACAGGAGACAGACGAGACAGGAGAAGTCTCTTCTCCTGTCCTGGTAAGCACTCTTTATCTTGTTATACCAACACGCCCAATCCTACTGTCTCTTGAGAAGCTTCCTGTAGCCGTCCCATTGGCGCATCTCCCAGCCGCAGTGAATATTTCCGCGAAAGTATCTCTTTCAGGTCGCACTTTTCGTGGCGTGTGACGTAAGTGTGCTTTTCCATATTCCAAAACACGCAACAGGCGCTTTTAGCCGAGTGTCGCTTACACACGGTGCCGTGCAGATGTGGCGTCCCGAAGCAGTGCGGACAACTGTATACACATAGACTTCGCGTTTTTGACGAGCGCGTCTTCTCGACACGCGCTCAACTTGGCCGCCAAATGACGGCGAAACGATAGTCGCACGCTCTGCTCAATCGAAAGCGCGAACGGAAGATGCGTTCTACGTTCCGCTGCTTCCACGATCGTTCGGCGCAGGTGTTCTAGAGTTACTTTAACACGTTTGTGAAAATCGGCTAGCATATTCTCGTTTAGTCAGTCTCGGTCATCTGCCTTTGCTGCTTCTTGGTCGTCGCGTCTGTCATCGTGACGTCATGTATACATAGTTTGCAGCTAGTATATTGTCGTTCAGTCGGTCTCGGTCATCTGCCTTGCTGCTTCTTGGTCGTCGCGTCTGTTTTCGTGACGTCATGCGTACATAGTTTGCAGCTAGTATATTGTCGTTCAGTTGGTCTCGGTCATCTGCCTTGCTGCTTCTTGGTCGTCGCGTCTGTTTTTGTGACGTCATGCGTACATAGTTTGCAGCTAGGGTGCAAAGTCTGTCCCATACGTTCACGCATTAGAAGGGCGGGGGGGGGGGGGTGAGCTGCGACGATCCTTCGCCTACTCCGCACGCCTACGTAAGCGGCTATTTTGGCCTTCATTTCACGTTCAAGCATACACGTGTGAAATTGGCGAGATTATGTCGGGGGGTCTCGAGGAAAGCGAGCCCTGAATAACGTTTGAAGGCGGACAGGACGAGCACGCGGTAGAGCACTAGATGAACGAGCAGGCGGGGTGGCATGAAGGGCGCTTAGCATACCATCTACGAATTATGTGCGCTGATTGTGTACATCTGGCAATCGAGAGGCCTAGCTATGAGCGAGGGCGAAGAAGCAATATCACCGGCGGCTGACCGAGCGCGAGTCGACTGACACACGTCGCTAAGCGCCTGGTGCGAGCTCGACAAGACCAGCAAAAGTCGTTAGTGAGTCGTGGCAAGGTGACTCAAAGAATGTGTTTGGCGGCCGGCGACGTAAAGATACTTGTCAAAGACCTTGTCAAGGATACTTGTCAAAGATCCCGTATAAACATACTTGTCAGGCAAGAGAGCGTAGCTTCAAAACTACAGAACAGCGTTTAAGCTCGCTTGGGAACTCAAGGCCGCGGACAGAAGATCGTCTGCGCGCAATGCGCGTATACCTGGCTTTAAAATCCACACGTCCACGCGTACTATCTGCGTTCACGAAGCCAAACGTCACTATTTCTTCTTCGGTCCACGATACGATACGCGAAGATAAAGAATAAACTGAAAGTGCCTGTTTACCTGCAATGCATTTACACTGCCGCTGACATGATCCAATGTAGGCCTGGTTCCGTGACGCGATGAAGTCGTCATTACTTGTGGCGTGTTTCTGCTGTCTCGCAGGTACCGGAACAAGCCGTGCGACTACATGGTGCCCTGCTACAAATCGTCGTGCAAGCAGCGCGAGATGCTCTTCCCGCTTATTGCAGTCAATCCTTACGATCCGGGACAGAAGCCCCTCATCGACCTGTTTCCCGTTCCCAGCGGATGCGTCTGCTACGTAGACGACTACCGGTTCCACTAGGTGCCGCTAGGGGACATCACGAACCTTGTTTTGTTAAAGTGCCTCGATACGAGCATCGAGGTGCGCATCGGGGCACCCTGTGTTTTGTTAGAGATATATACTGTATATGCTACCTTTAGGTAGGGAGCATATACAGTACCTCGTTGTCTTGTTATCTGTGACAATCAGCTCGCAAAGCATGCGTCGAATCAAGAAGCAGATCATCGAGCGAGAAGGAGGCGTAACACTTACCGTTGTATGATCAAGTGATCAACTGAATAGTGCATCTGATATGCTCGAATGGCAATGATTTCAAAGTGGTTCTGCAGTGCTATCTTAAACAGTTCAGAAGGTGAACCGCTTCGTTGCACGCGTGTGATTCGACGAAATTACTGTTTCACTGACGCAAGTGCAGTCGTAGCCAAGCACGCGGGGGCAAAACAAACTTGTTCACGTTTCAAAGCGGTGTATCATAACACCCCTCGTGCTGTTTGTTGTGAATGTGTGGCTCGCTGTGGAATATTCAGGTGTAAAGAAGTACTAACATATTTCCAACGATTCATTTACTGTGTTCATTAAGGTAAAGACCTCAAGACCATGTAAAGACACCTGAAGTCTCTGGTCCACTTAAGCGATCCGATGTCATAGCTCTTCCACAGCTAGTTTTGGTTACGTTTCCCGGATTCTGCGTCGTGAGATCGTGACGACGATTCTGGGCACGTATATGAGCAGCGCGATGCAACGTTTAACTGCTCGCTCAATAGTCTACTAGGCGGTGTTCACAAGCTTAACAGCATAAATAGTCGAGCGAGAGTCACAACAAAGCATTGTTCTTCTCCTATGCGTGACCAGATCAGAGAATACCTGTACAAAACCAGATTTTGTAACGATGGCTACACGCAGCGAAACTTCCGGGAAACGAAAATGAAGGTAAGGTCCTTTCGAGTGCTTTCAGACACCATAGTATTATTTACACGGTCTCGAGGTTCCACGCCTTCATCGACGTAAAATAAATATAATATGAAATAAAAAAGTTAAAAAAACTTTTCAGTACTCTGAAATTCATAGCTTGGGGTGAACTCATACGGTTTCCTTGCTGCATTCCAGCAAACGTGAAGGAGTAAATCGAGACAACCACACACTGTCGTATATGCAGTGCGCTAAGCATCGCTTTGTCAAGGAACAGTATGTAATCAGAACTTCATTTGTAAAAGATGTTACATGGGCTGTAGTCAAGCTCTATACTTATGAAAAAAAAGAAACGACAAACCATTATGACCCACTCCATTAGTTAGTGCAACGTTCTTGTGAATCACCCTCAATAGTGCTCACTGTTTTATGTAATGTTCTCTGTATGCCCCGTTGGTAGTATGAGTGTAGTGGACTGGTACCTGCGTAATGTATTGTTTTACATTTATCGACTGTGATGCACCAATGAATGTGCTGCTCAATGATACCAAAAAGACTGGTACATTGGCTAGTTTTGTTTCCAGACCAGACGAAAGCTTTTTTCCACCCTTCACAACAACAACAAACAGTTTCGCCACAACGGCGATGTATTGAATGCGGTAACAACGAATCAGAATGTAAAAAAATAAATAAAAGGCTATCTATCAACTCATTCCTTTAGGAAACGTGGCCACGACGCAGCCGTGAGTGAAGTGACCAAACTTTCTATGGCTCCAACGCAAACTTATCATCCAAAACACAACACGCACGAGGCTATGAGCCAGCTGCTGATCCCGTATAAAAGATACGCGAGTGACTACGCCCGGCCGGTTGATAATAGTAACGCATTTCCTGCATGCACGCCCCGCCCCCCCTCCTCCGCCTGTTACCTTCTCCATGCACCCCTCGCGCAAAGCGCATTTTATATACGCTTGAGCAGTTCGTTTACAGCGCACCTGCGCTTTCACTCGCACACAGAACATACTACACGTGGGGAAATGCTGTCGATTTGGACTTAATACTGCACATGGCGGCAATTGCTATGGCAAGAAATGCACCTGGAATGCTCACAATAACAAAAAAAAGTTTGTTCTCTACTACACACTGCTGTCTCCCAGTAAAAGCCTAATAATTTATGCAGTATTGTGATAAGTGAAGTGCGCGTTTCGTGAAGTGCGCGAGTGCAACCAGTGTTCGGTTTAAAATGTGCGCGAGTGCACCGGCATAGGGAAGAAGACGACGACGACCGGTGGTGTGGACGCGCGCTTTCGCGATGTATTCGGTGAGAAAGACGGTGGGCAGACGAGGCGCGTGAAGTTCGGACCAATGAGAGGCCCCCACGCTGGTTTGGAAGAAGCCGGAACGAAGAACGGGGCAGACGTGGCCGGGACGCGACGGAGGCAAGCAGGCTACCAGGGCGCGGGGGTGGCGGCCGATTTCATGAGGCAAGGCTGCTGCGGGCTCCCACCTGGTCGGGCACCCGAGCATCATCTATCGTCTGGCGTTGGCGAGGCGGCTCGTCGTCTGGCGCTGGCCAGGCTGCTCGTCGTTTGGCGTTGGTCAGGCTTCTCACCATCTGGCTTTGGCCAGGCTCGTCCCGTTTCCAGGGCTACGTCCCAGCGTCGGAGGACGAACGCTGAGAGGTCACTGACCTTGGTGCGCCCGGAGTTACCTTCAACCACGAGCAACGCTTGGACCTCTGATCTACCTTGTCTGCACCCCATCGCATCAACCCTCGCCGTCTACAAGAGTGCCGTGACCGAACGGTGACAGTCGCTTTTGCTATGGCGGAACTTACGCATCCTTAGCATTTCGCGGTCATTAGGTTAATCTCTCCTCGAATTTGTGTGCTTTGTTTGTTTTTCATCTTATTCCTTTCTCTTTCTCTAGTTTATTGAAAATATATTTAGTTGTTTTTGTGTGCATAAACGGTCTCGTGTTCTCTTTACCGATGTGGGTTTTCTCATCGGTTTGTATGCACAAGAACCTACACGAGAGCTTGTGGGTTGACTAGCCTCGTGACAATTAGCGTCCACGGCAGGACGAGATTGTTTATGCAATTAAGGTTTTACAGAAGGAGAGAAAATGACTACGTCTGATTTAACGGCGTTAGCGATACGCATGGGGCTTGAGGGCGATGAGTTGAGGGCATGGCTTGATGAGCGTGAGGCACGAGCTCGCGAAGAAAGGGCAGCTGAGCGAGAGGCAAGAAAGGAGAGGATGGAACAGGCGGAGTTGGAACGAAAACTTGAGGCCGAATGCTAGAAGACGATTCAACTGCGTCTTCAACTTGCTCAGGTGGAAGGGGCCAGGGGATCCTCGGCGTCGGACCATGGTCGACAGATGCGAGAACCGTGTAACGTTAACCCGCACAATTTCATACCCGGATTTAATGAAAACCGGGATTACCTTGATGCTTATCTCAAGAGATTCGAGAATGTGGCCACCGGTCACAAATGGCCTAAGGATAAGTGGGCCACGGCACTGAGTCTGTGTCTGAGCGGAGAAGCTCTCAAAGTATTTGGTCGCTTGTCTCCAGAAGAGGCACTTGACTACGAGAAAGCCAAGCTAGCATTACTGCAGCGTTTTCGTTTCACGGCGGAGGGCTACCGGGAGAAGTTCCGGCATAGCAGACCTCAAGATGGAGAAACAGGCAAGCAGTATGCAACCAGGTTGGCAAGTTTTTTCGACATATGGGTGGAGATGTCCAAGACAGCAAAAGAATATTCGTCTGTTCGAGATCTCATAGTAGCTGAACAGTTTATCAATCAATGCCATAACCGCGTGGCGCTTTTCCTACGTGAGAAAAAATGTCGTAAGCTAGATGAAATAGCCGAGTCTGCGGAAATTTTTTTGAGGCCCAACGACAGTCAAATTTGTTGGTTTTTCGCGACAAAACGGAGAACGGCGCCGCAGGAAAATGCGGAAGTACAGCGGGGAAGTCTCCCACTCGATGTTTTGTCTGTGATAAAACAGGTCACAGGGCAGCAGAATGTCGTGCTCGGACAAGACCATACTGTGACTACTGTCGCAAAACGGGGCATGATATTAATGTATGTACCAGAAAGCAGAACGTCACTAAGAGGACTTCTTGTATCTTGTCGCCAGAGGAAAAGGCAGAAGTAGTGAATGATATACCTGCGGACAAGAAGGAGGAGAATATGACCAGTGCGGTAAATATGCAGCCAAAGTCAGAAAAACATCCGATGCCAGTGCTGCAGGGCATTATATTCGGCCAAGCTGCTTCCGTCCTACGGGATACAGGAAGCAATACAATGGTGGTTCGGCGTTCTTTGGTGCCAGATGAGGCACTGACAGGAACCACGACGGCCTTGTTCTTAGCAGACGGGAGCCGGATCACGGTACCAGAGGCGAAGGTGGAGATTTTTTCGCCATATTTTTCAGGCACGTGTATCGTGAAATGCATGTCCTCCCCGCTATATGACATCATCGTTGGCAATGTGCCAGGATCTCGTGCTGCTGATGACCCTGACAAGAAATCGAAAGAAAAACTGGCTGAAAGGAACTTCACTCCGAACGGCGTAGCCGAGACCTTGTATAAGAAGAAAGAAGACCATCGTTTAAAGGCATCACTTGGTAGTATGAAGAGCACAAGCGTCCGGCCGGATTCAGCTGCAGTTAGCGTCAGAAGTTTGAAGATGAACAGGAGGGAGCTCGAGAGGGCCCAAGCAGAAGACAAGACCCTGGAAGCTTGCAGGGACAAAGTAGGGCAGGTTTTTTATGGCAGAGGATCGACCCAGTTTTCCTTTGTCATGGAGAAGTCATTGTTGTATCGAAATTACCGACTATCCTCTGGCAAATTGATACAGCAGGTCGTAGTTCCTCTCAAGCTGCGAAGTCAAGTGTTGAAGATGGCCCATGAGAGTTTGATGTCCGGGCATCAAGGAGTAACAAGAACGATTGATCGGGTGTTAGGTTCATTCTATTGGCCAGGGGTCCAGGAAGAGATTAAAAGATACGTGCGGTCCTGTGACACGTGCCAAAGGATGTATCCAAAGCACAAAGTAGGAAAGGCTCCTCTTGGGAAAATGCCTCTGATTGACACTCCTTTTGAGCGCGTGGCCGTGGACATTATTGGACCCTTAAAGCCGGTCTCAAATAGGGGCAACAGATACATACTGACCATGGTCGATTTCGCTACGCGCTATCCTGACGCCATTGCTTTGCCGGCGATTGACTCCGCGGCTGTGACAGACGGGTTGGTCGAAATGTTTTCCCGCGTTGGATTTCCCCGCCAAATCCTGTGCGATCAGGCCTCGTGCTTCACGTCGGACCTGATGAGAGAAGTAAACGATCTGTTGGCAATCAAACATCTGAGTTCGACGCCCTATCATCCCATGTGGAATGGTTTGGTAGAGCGATTTAATGGGACTTTGAAACAAATGCTGCGCAAGCTATGCCAAGAGGATCCAAAATCATGGGATCGATTGCTTGCACCACTTCTATTTGCATATCGAGAAGTTCCTCAGGCCAGCACGGGGTTCTCTCCTTTCGAACTCATTTACGGGAGATACGTCCGAGGACCACTCAACTTGTTAAAGGAGCTGTGGACTGGAGAAAAGATCGAAGAGGAGGTGAAAACGACCTACGGATATGTCCTCGATCTCCGGGATCGCCTGGAAAGAACGCTAAAATTAGCCCATGAGAACCTGATACGAGCGAAAACGACTGAAAAATATCACTATGATCAGAAGAGCAAGAGCCGTCAGCTGAAAGTTGGAGACCGAGCTCTTATTTTGCTTCCTACAACAGCGAATAAGTTGTTGATGGAATGGAAAGGGCCGTTTCCGGTCAATGGGAAAAAGGGCGACTACGACTATTGGCTGGACTTGGGGCATGACGCCAAACTTTTGCATATTAATATGTTAAAACGATATGAAGACCGGCAACCAGACACAATTCCACAAACAGCATCTTTTGTGGTTATGAAAGAGGAGGAGACAGATACCCCTCTACCAGCTTGCACAGTTAAGCCGCCTGTGGGTGTAGAAGCGATTCCGATCGGCAGTAGCTTAGAAGAAGACAAACGTACAGAACTTCGGAAGATTCTAACCACCTACCAAGATGTATTCTCTGAGATACCGGGAAAGACAAATCTGTTGGAATGCCGACTTCAATTGACGACCTCTGAACCGATCAACACACCGCAGTATCCTTTGCCGTTGGCCATGAAGGAAGTAGTACAACAAGAAGTTCAGGACATGTTAAGACTGGGTGTGATTGAGCGATCCCATTCGCCCTACAATTCGCCCTTGGTACTTATTAAGAAGCCGGATAACACCTATCGCACATGCGTCGACTTCCGTCGCATCAACGAGATACTGGTTTCCGACGCTGAACCCATACCTAGGACCGACCTAATGCTTACAGAGGTGGGCACAAAGAGACACTTCTCAAAGTTTGATCTCACAAAGGGGTATTGGCAAGTCCCACTTGACCGGACATCGAGGCCAGTGACGTCATTCTCAACGCAATCCGGTCATTTTCAATTTATATACATGCCGTTTGGCATAAAGACAGCTTCTGCGGTGTTTACGCGTCTAATGAGAACACTCCTACAGGGCCTTGAAAATGTAGTCCACTACATCGATGACGTTCTCAATGCCACGAACACCTGGGAAGAGCACATAGACACCTTGCAACGCTTGTTGCAGAAAGTACGGAAGTCTGGCTTAACCATCAAGCCTCAGAAGTGCGAAATTGCTGTGGAGTCGATAGTCTTCTTGGGACATCGTGGAAACTACGGTTTTGAAGATAGCCAGTGCACCTCTACCTGACACCAAGAAGCAACTCCGATCTTTTCTGGGACTAGCTGGGTATTACCGAGATTTAATACCTCGCTATGCGGAGAATGCACAGCCTTTAACTCAGCTAACCAGAAAAATGGAGAAAAACAAGATTTGTTGGACTCCTGAAACAGAAGGAGCATTTCAAACGCTGAAGCAAGCCCTTGCTTCTGGGCCGATCGTGAAGGCACTAGACCCAAAACGTGGGTTCATACTCCGTACAGACGCATCCGACACATGCATCGGTGCAGTCCTCATGCAAGAACACGAGGGGCTGTTGCACCCAGTGTCGTATGCCAGCCGCCAGCTGTTGCCTCGGGAGCAGAATTACTCGACTATCGAACGAGAATGCTTAGCGCTAGTATGGGCGGTAGAAAAATTTCATATTTTTTTGTACGGAGTACAGTTTATCGTACAGACAGATCATCAACCGCTACAATACTTAGCGAAGGCAAAACACCTGAACAGTAGGTTGCTAAGGTGGAGTCTAGTACTACAAGAGTACACTTTTCATATTCAACATATCAAAGGTTCTGAAAACGCAGGTGCCGACTTCATGAGCAGGTTACGGCCATAGATACGAATTCAGGTGTTGCTAAAGATGGGAGGCAAAGCATTTCAACCAACCATCGGAACATTGTTAACCATATGTGGATTTTTTTTCTGTAAGTGTGCTCCTTAAGACTTGTTGCAGCGATACCAGTGTGCATGCGTTCATGCGAACTCCAAGAACGTATCCTGTGTGGTGAAACACGCATCCGGCAGTTTTTTCCGTTGGAAAAAAACTTTTCGAAAAAGGGGCATGTTGTGATAAGTGAAGTGCGCGTTTCGTGAAGTGCGCGAGTGCAACCAGTGTTCGGTTTAAAATGTGCGCGAGTGCACCGGCATAGGGAAGAAGACGACGACCGATGGTGTGGACGCGCGCTTTCGCGATGTATTCGGTGAGAAAGACGATGGGCAGACGAGGCGCGTGAAGTTCGGACCAATGAGAGGCCCCCACGCTGGTTTGGAAGAAGCCGGAACGAAGAACGTGGCAGACGTGGCCGGGACGCGACGGAGGCAAGCAGGCTACCAGGGCGCGGGGGTGGCGGCCGAGTTCATGAGGCAAGGCTGCTGCGGGCTCCCACCTGGTATCAGCCAATGGCTGATACTAGGCCTGGGACGTAGTAATTTTGAGCCAGTAGTACCTTCTGCAACAGTACCTGTAGCGTCATTTGTCTTGTCTTGTCTTGTCTCCTAGAAGATTTTGGCTCATACCCACATGGGGGATTGGCCACACTGTACCTCATGATAGATAATTTTTATAACGCTTGCTAATAACGTTTGCTATAACGTTTGCTTATAACGCTTGCTATAACGTTTGATAATGTCAAGCACTCGACTATACTTACCCGAATAATAGAATTAGGACTCGGTAAAAGGACGTACGACTACGTCCGTGATTTTCTAACGGACAGGACAGCGAGGATCACATTGGGAGAATTAGAGTCAGGAGAGATAGAGATGGGCAGCGCCGGCACTCCTCAGGGTTCGGTGATTTCGCCCTTGCTCTTTAACCTCGCACTCATAGGGTTACCAGCTAAATTAGAAGAGATTGACGGGCTCTCCCACAGTCTGTACGCAGACGACATTACTCTGTGGGTAACTCGGGGATGTGACGGCCAAATAGAACAGACGCTACAGCGAGCCATCGATACGGTTCAAAGATTCCTAGAGGGCACGGGCCTCACCTGCTCGGCTGAGAAATCGGAGCTACTGGTTTACAGACCTACGCGCAGAGGTCGAAAGCCCAAATACAGCGAACAAAGCGCAAATCACGCAGAGGAAGCGATACAGCTAACGACCTCGGAAGGCCACGTCATTCCCAAAGTAGACGTTATACGCGTGTTAGGCTTGTATATTGCAGCCAATGGCCACAATGGCGAAACTGTTCGCAGGTTGGAACACGCGGTAAATCAGACAATCCGACTTCTAAAACGAATTACGAACCGACATAGTGGTATGAAAGAAGGGAACACTATTAGACTTGTGCAAGCCTTTGTCCTCAGTAGAATCACGTACGTTGCCTCTTACTTGAATTGGCACGTCGCCGAGAAGATAAAATTAGATTGCTTAATCAGGAAAGTGTATAAGCAAGCTTTATGCTTACCCATGAACACAAGCACAGTGAAATTATTAGAACTAGGCTTGCACAACACGCTTGACGAATTAATAGAAGCGCACAACGTAGCACAGTATGAACGACTTTCTAAGACTAAAACGGGCAGGTACATCCTCGAAAAACTGGGAATCCACTATCACACGCAGCAAGGCGAAAAAGCCGACATAACCGTGATGGTGAGGGAAAAGATAGTGATTCCGCCGTTGCCCAAAAATATGCACCCGGAACATCACACCGGCCGAAGAAACCAGAGAGCGCAGGACTTGCAGAGAAAATTCGGAAATTGCAAGGAAGCGGTATTCGTGGACGCGGCCAGATACGCGCGAAGGTGTGGTTACGTGGCCGCGGTGGTCGACGGTAAAGGGACATGCATGACGAGCGTTACGGTGCAAACGCCACTGACCGAGACGGCCGAGGAGGTGGCCATAGCACTCGCGGTGGCGACCACTGAGGCCGAAGTAGTAATTAGTGACTCGCAAGCCGCGATACGCAACTATGCGAACGGTCGTGTCTCCCGAGAGGCGCTGCGAATCCTAATGACTAACGAAGACAAAATTCGGGAAAAAAATGACACTTTCGTCATATGGACCCCCGCACACACACAAACCCCGCTGGCCGGCAACGAGGCGGCGCACGCGGCGGCTCGAGCACTCACGAACCGAGCCGTTGCGAACGCCGACGCCACCTCGGGCGAAGTTCCACACGGGGGGGAGTGGGAGTGGGGGGACCGCATGACTAGTTACCACGAAATAACGCAGCACTATAAGCTAGAAAGGCGAAAGTACCCTCCGCCACACAACAGGTTAAATAAAAAACAGGCAGTTGCGTGGCGACAACTGCAAACATATACTTATCCGAATCCAGTTCTCTTTAGTCTCTGTTACCCTGATCTGTATTTAACAGAAAAATGCAAGGTTTGCGATGAAAGGGCAACACTTTCACATATACTATGGGAATGCTCGAGTTTAGATGAAAGCAACGATGAAAACCACGAAGAGGCAGTTTCGGACCGCAGGACACGCTGGGAGGGGGCTCTGCTCAGCTCCTCATTCGAACAACAACTGTGGGCCGTCCAGCGAGCCGAGGAAGCCGCCCGAGCCCAAGGGCTCGTGGCCGACGCCTAGGCCCGCCCCAAATCAACTTCGCTGGACTTCATAAATAAAGTTATTCTTCTTCTTCTTCTTCTTGCTAAAAAATAAAGAGAAATTAGATAGAAACAATAATAATGTTCCTTTAAAAAAACGTGATAAAATTGTAGAAGAATACGATAAAACAGAATATATAAAACGAATTAACAAGAATGAGGAAGGGGAAGAAAGAATTGGATATATCTGGCAGTACCACTAGCAGCGTATCCTTCCGGTTGCCTGAATGAATTTATGTAGCGCTGACAGAATAGCACTGTGGCCCACACCCAACTGACTGGCTCCAAACGATAATACGGTGGATGTATTGACTGGCAATCCGAGCATACCAATCGGTCTTTCAAGAATTATTCGGCGCAGTGAGGCGAAGCGGCGGCATGTGAGAAGAAAGTGATCTATTGTTTCCGGTTCATTGCAAACTACACATAGGTTAGTTAATGAAAATCCTGATTTGTTGCGATAAAAATTTAACAGAGGAATTCTACAGCGAAAGCTTGTGAGGGTCACCTCACATTGACGGGAAAGGCATTTTGCGGTGTTCCATGTGAATTGCAAGTGCCGAAATTCTTCAGATTGTAGAAGCGACGTTTCGTTCATTTTTAAGATTAACAGGCGTTTGAATCGTTCGGCAGTAATAAAAGGAAACTGTGGAGCTACTGGCACCACAGGGAAATTTAAAGATGCCGAAGCTAGCGAATCAGCAATTTCAATTCCAGCATGCCCGGGGACCCAAATAAACCGAACTTCTGATAGGCTATGCGGTACGAGAGACCAAAATATCCTGAGAAGAGGAGACTTCTTTGCGGACGTTAGATGTGTACATACAGACAAAGCATCCGAAATAATAATAGCTTTTGATTGCTGATAATTTAGTTTTCGAAGAGCCAATGTAATAGCCAGGAATTCTGCGAGATAAATTGGTGTGAAGTCAGGCAATCGGAGCGCAAAAGACCAATTAAGCTGATGAGAAAAATAGCGTCATTTGTCGAGAGAAGAGGAACTTCCTCTTCTCTCGACAACTCGCGGCGAGTTTTAGCTGACTTTGAATATTTATTGTAAATTCCACGCTGCGCGCTGCGCTCTAATATTTGATATACGCGTGTTCTCTGGAGCCTCGACTACCAATCGACGGCGTTTTCTGACCGTGCTTAAAAAAAGTCACAGCATTGCCGCAAAGGCAAAGCAATGAATGTGATAGCAACAAATAGTAGTGTCACGCGAAGAATGGCAAGCAGAAAGAAAAGTGTACCGCGTTGCTCGCGCACAAATAACGCACGCAACTTACTCACTGGTACAGATGAACGCGAATAAGTGTCTGAGTTGTTAAATACTTCGCTGTGTCTGAAAAGCGCGCCCGCCCTTTTCTCGAACGGAGACTGTGCAGCGAGTGCAGTGGCCTTTGTGCGCCCGGTAATTATAACAGAATCGTTTCGGTGAAAGCCCAAGACGCACGTACGATTCTCCCCAGAGCGAGATAAGCACGCACACGCATAGGCCTCTACCCCCCCCCCCCTCCCTCCCGCTCCCCCACGGGTTAAAGTACCCGTGGGAGATTAACACATCAGCGCGCGTCACCGCGTCTTGACGATCTGTTTGGATGGATGGACGGATGTATCCAACTGTGCCCCTTAGATCAGGCGGCTCATGCCACCTAGCCATAAAAGTTAAGTACTATAACTATGTGTTGAAGGACTGAATTTCACTCGCATTTTGAATCTAGCCACCAATCAATTAACCTCCTCCTGGTTATTTATATCCGTTTAAAGTCTGTTTTGCCTTTACTGTCCCTAAACTCCAATGCTTTGAAAAATTGCACGCCTATATCTTGGACTATAGGGTGGAGCCCTCTACAGAACATTATCAAATGTTCAGCCATTTCCTCCTCCTCTCCACACGCACTACATAACGTGCCTGTGCCTTCGTATTTGGCTCGGTATGTCTTGGTCCGCAATACTCCCGTTCTGGCCTCGAATAGCAGGGAACTACCCCGAAAATTATCGTAGATCTTTTCTTTTGCGATTTCCTGCTTGAAAGTTCGGTAGGTCTTCAGTGATGATTTCGTAAGCATTCCAATCTTCCACGTGCCCTTCTCAGTTTCCCTCACCTTCTTCTTAACCGATGTTTCCTTTCGGCTTGGTATTTTGCTGTTGTCTAAATACTTGCTTGGCAATTTTCGACTTCACTTCCTTCATTCAGTATGAACATCCTTCGCGTACAAGTAGCTCATTGCGACGCGCACTGATTGCGCCATCTCGTTGGTAATGCTGAAAACACGATAGCTACCCCGAGATCGGAATTGGTAAGTGGAACATATAAATCGCTTGCCGTTTCAACGTTGAATGAGATGCTCCTTCGTGGCTCAGTGGCTAACGCCACGCACTCACACGCAAGAGGTGGCTGGGAGGATAGCCGCCGTGGTAGCTTAGTGGTAGAGCATCGAACGCGTTATTCGAAGGTCGCAGGTTCGGTTCCTGCCCACGGCAAGTTATCTTTTCATCCACTTGCCTTTCTTCAAATTTACCTTACGATTCGGTCTAATTACCTCCCCTATAGACGGTTTCGCCAGAGCCTGCCGGTCTCTGGCAACATTGTGCGTTCACCGGGAAACCCCTCTGGAAACATCTGGTTAAGCTCTTTTACTTCCTCCGTGGGTTAAGCTTGTTTTTGCGTGGTTTCAGTGTTTGTTGCTGGCCGCGGCTGCTTGTGTTCCGATGTTTTCTGGTGATAAAATGATTTCGATGAAGCGCTGGCAACTCGAACACAGCTGTGTCAGGCCAGGATGCAGTCTACATGCCTGAATTAATTTTATATGCTAGTCAAAACGTTACGTTTTCTGACCGATGACGATAGAAAGAGTGCCTGCATTGCAGCGATCACGCGAGAAAGCTGGATTCCCACCAAGAGCACGTAGGTTTGTTCTGCCGATTTCATCAAAGTTATTGTAAAGCTCAGCTCAGACTAATGGCACAGAGGCGATACTCAGACATTGGACTAGTTGAAGGCCCCGTTACCGGGAAGACATCATGTCACTCTCGTCTTCCATCCGTGGCAGACAAGTGTACTGACGCGGGAAATGGGTAGCAAAACGTGGAAGCTAACACTGAAAATGCATCGCAAAGGTGTTTATTTTATTGTTTGAGCTATATCAATGATGCCTTCTGTTCGAAACAAACGGGACATAATGTAGCCGCGCTTAACATTAATCGCCGCACAGTGTACGCCACGGTGTCCTCGTTTCGTTGTCGTCGCATTTGCTTTTTCGAAAGCGACGTCGGCGAGTCGGCCGTCATCTATGCGAGCAAATGACTCATCGTGCCGCGACTGAAAGTCACCGCATTCAAGCTCATTTATATTTTGGGTGTGAAGATGAACTGCCGGCTTAGGTAGGTTCAACTTGAAATTTTGGTTCATGAATAGCTTACTAGTGAGTAAAACATAATAGTTCGCGTGACACTGCAGCCGCAGTTTACCTCATCACATCAGTAAATTTTATAGTTTCTCAGTCACACGGACACTTCGAATTACAAGTGATTCCGATCGCCGCTGATCTCTTTAAAAAGTGCCGGGTGTGACATAGGTGCAGAAATAGGCCTTTTCTCCTGAGGTTGTGTGCTTAGACGAAAATACAAATATGTTCGGTATTCAACAGGAGAAAGGTTTTCAGTTCTAGTCGAAAAGCTGAATTGAACAACTTCACTATTCTCCTGCACATCGACGATGTGGGTGCGCTTTGAAGACGTGGACAGGAAAAAGACATGTGTGCGTTGTCAATTCCCGGTCCGCGTCTTTAAAGCGCATCCACATCGTCGACATGCAGAACCAACTGGCCCAATTAAGTTCGCTGGAAAACTTGTCCTGCAATTTATGCATTTTCTGTTTGTATAGGCACGGCCACTATCAAAGGTAAAATGGAGCAGGGGGCCGCGCTCAACGGAACACGGATATCTTGCGCGGCGCCCGTCGGCCACGCGAGCCGCGTTACCTGCAGCAGTGGCCGCGCCTGTGTCTGCCGTGTGCTACGTCGAGCCACTTCATGTAGCCGCTAGACGTTGCTCCAAACTAATCCCAAGGAATGCGCCAGAAATAATAGAGCCGAAAATTCAAACACACCGCGAAGACACCGCCGGAACCATTGAAAAAGCATTGCCGGAAGTGCCGTACCGGAAGTCAAGTGGGTAGGCCGTTCGGCGCGAGCCGGTTTGTTTACAAACACCGAAACCGTCTATACTTTCCTTGGCATTATTGTCTGTTATATTTCAATAATTTATTGTCAAAACACGGAAAAACGAGCCCTTAAGTATACACTTCTTTCCCTTCCTTATTCATTAACGAGAATCTCGTACTGGCAGACTTAGTGCCTTAGGTTGCATACGAGGGACTATTGGTCAGCTGCCAGCTCGTCATAAGTTCACGTGTTACGTGACGCCACACAGGCTCATAAAAGAGTGTGCCACATTTGCCGCCATGGCTACAGATGGCGCTGACTGACATTCCCACGTTTAAATTCACATATATACCCATCAAAGTGGCTGGGAGGATAGCCGCCGTGATAGCTCAGTGGTAGAACATCGAACGCGTTATTCGAAGGTCACAGGTTCGGTTCCTGCCCGCGGCAAGTTATCTTTTCACCCACTTTTCTTTCTTCACGTTTACCTTACAATTCGGTCTAATATACGTCTCCTATGCTTTCCTTGGCATTATTGTCTGTTACATTTCATTAATATTGCGTCAAAACACGGGAAAACGAGCCCTTAAGTATACACTTCTTTTCCTTATATATAGATACGTATACATATACGGTGAATGACGGCGGTCACCGACGCCGGCAGCAAAATAGAGCCGAGAGTGTCCATATAATTGCTATCCCAATAAAAGCACTGCAAGGCCCCGGAGCACAATTAAGACTGATGCTGCATGAATCACCAATTTCTGAAGATATATTACAATGGCGTTCGACGCATGTCGCAAATGCGCGACTCGTAAGACCCACTTATCAGCATTTCGGACTTCGTAGCGAAGATCACCGCGAGACTTGCGGTCGAGCATCGCGTACTTCAAAACATCAGGAAATGCGGCCATGCACAGCGCGGCTGCTCGGAGTCATGGCTAAGCCTAACTCCGCTCACGGTGCTGATCGGTGTACGAGATTTACGAATCCGAACATCGTGCTATCGGACATGAGAAAGCGAAGACCCCGCAGTGTGCTTCATCTGAAGCAGGAAATTGCATCACCCAATGGCTTCTCGGAACCGCAGTTGTCCGTTTCACGGAAGCTCGTCACGCAGCGATCGCTCGGAGCGCCCGTGGAAGCGGCTAGCAGTTTTGTTTTCATTTATCAACCGTTTTTACGGAAATTTCCCGTGCCAATCGAATCGAATAGCGAACACTATTTGAAATATAATCTAAAGTTCGAGTACTCGCACGCGACTAATTCTTTCTTCGTAAGGAAGCTGTAGGTCTCAATCCTTCGACATTGAAGCATTTGACTACATCGCTTTATCGGTGTGACGAGCTCAAAATGCTTGCAATTGCAGAATCGGTGTGATTTTGTTCAACACGCTACCAATGAGTGTAGCCACATCAGTTTTATCAGATGAAGAAAAACCTACCAGAATGTGACGCTTTACGGAGCAAGTCAAGCAGGAGAAACTGATTGTTTCTAGTGCAGCCGATTGCTATCTCCAGTGAATAGAAGGACAGAAAAACGCAGACGGGGATAGCAGAAGATTAGGTGGGAATAGAGTTAATGTATACTGACACGGGATCGTGACGTGGCCGAAGGTAGGAGACTGGATGTCCATATCAAACTGTTTTATTTGGACGAAGCTGAGCCCGGTAAACGGAAAGTTGGATTACAGTATAGCAGGCTTGCACTGATAGCGGCGAACGGAGCGTCGGCCGTCGATCAACTGACAAGCGGTGAAGCTCGTCGGCATTTTACATGTGTGGTCGAATTTTCTAGCGTTATTGCTAGTGGCCAAGTAGGTTCCAGAATAATCTGTAATGTTCGCGAAGTGGGCGTGATCTTAACGAAATGATCTACCACAGTCCCTGATTCTCGAACACTGCAGGCCTGATTTGCGCTAAGAATTACGTACAGTGTAACGGCGCGATAACAAAACTGAGGAAGGAACGTGGCAATATGCTCCCTTGTCTTAAGGTAGCATATACAGTAACTCTATAGGTGCAACAAAACTAAAAAAATTGCAGGCTTAGAATGTAAGCTGCTTGCAAAAGTAAAGTCGAAGGTAATTAGAAAAGAAATATACCATCTTGCGCTAAAGGGAACCATCTGTAGGTCCGAAGCAGCGGGCGCTAACGCTTACACTGGCAATGGCGTTGACGCTGTCGCTCATCATGGCTTTACACAGGAGAGAAACCTGGGGAGGCGCAAAGCTCGCAGTGATGGACCGGTGTTTCCTACTGAAATATGTCAATTGCTGCTCATGGACAATATGAGACAGAAGACTCCGATTGCACAGCGAGACACACAGTCCGCTTTTAGGTACGCGGTCGCTGCGAATTAGAACGCGGCCGCTGCGAATTTTTGTTGTTCAACAACGCACAAGAGAAATCACCCACCGGCACTACTGTGGGGCCAGTGAACGATTGTGCAGCGCGAGCAGTCAGTTTTTCCAATCAAGAAACTTGCCAGCAGACGCTGGCGTTGCGAAACACGAAAGGAGGTGATGGAACGCGCATGCTCAAAGGGATACCTAGAAGAGAGAGAGAGGAGAGAGCGAGCAGACGCTGCCTGCGTCACGTTTTGCGAGGCGAGAGAGGTGGAGCGTAGGAGCGGAGGGGCGCGCATGCGCAATAGTCGTGTAAACACCGCGGGGGGGGAAGTATGCCTAGAGGAGAGGATAGGAGAGAGCGAGCGTTGGCTCGCAGACGTTGCCTGCGTGGGTGTTGCGAGGCGAGAGAGTGATGGCGACGCGCATGCGTAGTAAGGGTGGTCACGCCGCACACAGGATTGAGCTCGATCATAAGAAGCTTCGCATCTTCAAGCCTTGAGCTTGAATTGTAGCCCTATTGAAACATTCCTTATGCATTCAAATAATTACAGCTGTTGTCACTAAGACTCCTTAGGAAACTTTATAAAACTTTCATGCAATCTGCATGTACTTCGTAAAAATAGCACAAAAATACAGAATACCTGGAATGAGATACGGAACATTATCATTGAGAAGCCTGCTCAACTAGACTCCTGATTTTTCACACCCACACCTCCCCTCATTCGTTAGGCTTGAAAAATCCCACTCGAGTTCAGATTTGATTGATTTATTGATATGTTAACGTCCCAAAACCATTACATGATTATGAGAGACACTGTAGTGGAGAACTCCAGAAATTTCGACCACCTGGGGTTCTTTAACGTGCACCCAAATCTGAGCACACAAGCTTACAACATTTTCAGCTCCATTGGAAATGCAGCCTCCGCAATCGCGATTCGAGCCCGCGACCTGCAGGTTAGCAGCTGAGTACCTTAGCCACTTGACCACCGCGGCTGGGCCCACTCGAATTCAGTTTCCTTTAACTCATACCTGTCATAGAAAGAAATACGTTCGCAAGGTCCAGGCATAGTGCAATGCTATTGATGCTTTCTGTCGTCACTGCTGCTCAGTAGAGCTCAGGCCCGTAGCCAGAATTGTTTTTTTGGAAGTGGTACTCGTTAAAGGCCCTGAAAAACACCCATTTTAAACACCCACCTGGCTACAAGCCTGATAGAGCTATAAGTTTGTGGCGGACACTCTCAGGAAGACATTATGGTATAAATGCTAAGCCTCATGGTCTGGACCATCTTATTCCAGCAGAGCAGGTTTCAAATGAACATAAAATTGCATAGACACTATAGTCCTGCTGACGCTAACACGACTGCCCATGGACACATCTTTGCGACAATGCTGCATCAAATAAACTCGCAATGATGTGTTCGCTAAAACTGAATAATAATAATTGTTGGGGTTTAATGTCCCAAGACCACTATATAATTATGAGAGACGACGTAGCAGAAGGCTTTAGAAATTTCGGCCACCTGGGGTTTTTTACATGCACCTAACTTTAAGCACACTGCCCTCAAGCATTTTCACTTCCATGTAAAATACAGTCGTCAGGGCCGGGATTCAATTCTGCACCCTGCGGGTCAGCAGCCGAGTGCCTTAGCCATTAGACCAAAGGTGTAGGTCCACCAAACCTGAATTATAACAATGTTCGTACTGTTGGATTCCACTTCACACCCAAAGCCAAGCTGCATTTACTGTGACTTTTGAATTGATTAAGCTGAAAGGTGTTCGAATTGGTCATTAAACATCAAGATCTCAACGATAAACCAATTGTAGCACTATGACCAACACGCAAACACAATAGCAGAACAATAACAGTGCTTTGTCACTGATTGGCAACAGTAAATTCAACTTTATTGTAAAACATGTTCCTTAGCTTTTTCCAACTTCTACAGCCGCTTTGTCCTCACGTGGTATTTCTGGTGTGATGCTCGATTTTCGCCACGTGACCGAAGAAAGAGCCCTGGCGAGGAGGTGTTGATACGGCGTTTCATCAGGCGCCATAATAAAAGACCGTACTGCCTTGCAGTATCTTGGGAGCATTTTAGAACTGAGCTCCTTATACGTGAGCCACACAAAGTCGTCCGCCTTTGTTAGCTTCTTCAAATCGCCAACAGACAAGGAGCCATTCCTGAGTTGTGCCTTGAAGAAGAATACCTGGTGGGGAGATAGAATGAAATACGCATGTCTGGCCAAAAGTCAACTCCATACTCAAGTTCTGCAACGCAGGCACACCTCAGAGATGCAAATTAAGGCCGACTTTATAGTGGATGAAAGGACACCTTTGCTATGAATGGTTTCGGGCACGACCGACAACAAAGATGTTGTTCTGTGCACTTTATTACGTTTCCATTCACATCGTAATTACTACACGACAGTTTAAAAAGTTACACCTTCTCCCGCTAAAGGGAATTATGAGCAGCATGCAAACCAGTGCATGGGTCGACATAAAGTTACGTTTATCACGGGCACCTTGCCTGATGTTAAAGCGTCCTTGCAAGTGGACACCATGAGTTCTTTGTAGTTTCTGTTGCTGTTACTCGTTCCGAACTCTTGTTAGAGCACGCCACGCCACGTGGGAGCACGCGGGTTCATCACACCTCCGAGGAATCTCGTTCCTTAATGCCGTCACGTGATTGCTGAGAGAGTGTAAAGGAGAGAGGTCAAAGCCTCTTAGACAGCCATTTACGCAGGTCCGAATGCACTAGTGCGTGCCAGCACGTTTTGACTAAGATACAACGCATTGGTTCATCGCGCGTCGACAAAATCTCGTTACTCGGCGCCATTACATAACTGCTGAGAGAATGTAAGGGGGAGAGGCCATAGAGTCTTGCCACGACGTGCCAGCATGTTCTAGCAGTGCTTGGGCTAGCTTTTGCGCATGTGCAGTAAAGGTGGTCATGCAGCACACCGGACTAAACTTCGCCGTAATCTGCCTTCTCATTTAAAAAAATGATGAATAATACCGTAAATGTTATCTGTGGCTTAATTGTCTCTTGGCTTTATTAGGCTGTGACAAAAAAAAGGAGCTACCGAAACATTCCTCTTCTTTCGTTTTTATAAGCAGGGTAGCATGTTTTCCTTACTTGAACAATACAGTCGACTCTCGTTAATACGAAGTTCACGGGGACCGCAAAAAACTTCGAATTAAGCAGAATTCCAATTAACCACAATGATCGAAAAATACATTTATTTCAAAGCAGTTTATGAGAAAAAATCTGTGATTGCCGTTTGCTTCTGTTTGCTGAATCTTGCAGCAGAAAGCAAGTTCTGCAGGCTGTATATGTGCCCGAGTGCTTCCTCGGCGTTGCTCTCAGCAGTGAAAAACCACTGCGCGAGGGCAAAGCCTGTGGCTACATCAGCAGCCCACGGTAGCGGCTCACTTGCGGGGGCGTGGTCGTCAGCCTCAGTTTCGTGACTAGGCTCGCTGGGCCAAACCATCTCCACGATCTCAGCGTCCGACAGTGCACCGCACGTTTCTACCGAACTGTCAGTGGCAATGTACTCCTCGGAAGGGACGTCGCCGAGAGCTGGCAGGAGACCATCAAAGTCAAGCTCACTTGTCTTCTTCCTCCACTGTACAAGACGCCAAGTCAAGCGTCTGATAAGGCCCGCGAGTTGCCATAGTACTAAATGCACGTGGAACTTTGTCACACGTGGAAACGCTGAGTCCGCACACGACCGTAACGAGATCAACAATGAGGCCCGGAACCGGCGGAGCAGCCGCTTGGTGATCTGGGGCGCTGCATGCAACTGCGATGCCATCACCTGATGCTTTGAGCTGCGGCGCTGTGGTCAACTGCAATGCCCTTGGGTGCCGGTCGCACACGCATTGTTGTTTAGAACTTCGAAAATAGGAAATTTAACAAACATTACGATTTCCTCCGGGAATTCGATTGAAAATAAATTCGAATTAACCGAAATTTCAGACCTCTAGCTTCCAATTACCGAGAATTTCTTCCTGTTGAACTGCATGCAAAACTGACGGGACCACCCCTCCACTTCCAATTAACTGATAATTCCAATTAAGCAACTTCGAATTACCGGGAGTCGACTTTACAAAATAGGCACACTGGCATCTCTTATGCCCAATTGTATTTTATATCAGTGTGCCTTATTATGGAGTTCCGAACATTAAAACATGTTGCTTGCATGATGCATACCAGGACTTGCAGTATTATTCAGAGCCTAGTTTACCTGTTGGCTTGCAGACTTTTCTAACCTGTCTTTAAGAACAAACGTATAAATAATTCATTCAGCAATAGTAGCATTACTTAGTGTGACACTATCCTTGATAGCTGCACATTTGAGTGGTAGAAATAATGTATGCTAAATGAGCAAGCAAATAATTTGAACTGGCATTGCGCATCAAGAAAAAAAAGACATAGCCAAGCAGACTCGCTAAAGCACTATAACAATCAAATTCACCCAATCAACATTTGAGAGTAAAAGAGCTGAAGACTGTACGTACCGATAACTACTAGCAAAACACCATATTTGAGGATAGCAGCGTGACATGCATACGGAACACACAAAGATTAGTGAACTCTGAAACTCATACTAGCACATTTTATTTATAAACTATAGTATTGTACTTTATTTACTCACAAGCTTTCTTGCCTCAGTAAACTTGTTCATACATTGAAAAAAAAAAAAACTCAATTTTCTTGGCACTTGCTAATGCATTCATAAGGATTCTAAGTTACAATTCTTAAAAACTTGAATGCGTACTGAATCAGAGCACATCCAAGTCACTAGCATGAAGGAATGTAATCAACATATACTTAAAAACTTTTTGCATGCTCTAGTATATGTATACCATAGAAAGAATAGCTACGTTCTACTTGCCTTGGCTCCCTGGACACCATTCTTTTGGAATTCAGGTGGATAGTTGTAACTGTAGTACCCTGATGGCGCATTGCCAAGAAAGAAGGCCTCTAGAGCGGGCCCACAGACATCAATCAGCGCACGTTCAGCCGTCTATGTTAAGAAGAAATATGTACGCAGTTTAAGTTACTGTCACCTCACAATGTGCAGTGTGTTTCAAACGCAAGCGATTACAGTCTCCATTATTACAGAAGGCACTCTTACTGCTCGAATGAACATTCTAACAATACGATGGCCAGGGCCTGTAATAGAGTCAAATATACTCCATTCATCAAGTGCTTCGGAGGCTAGTGAGATTTGTTACAGCAGGTGCATTCGTACCGAGAAATATTTCAATAATTTTACCACTTGTATTGTGATTTTTTTACTTTCTTTTTCATTTTTAGACATGGTAATATAAATGAACGTGCTTTCTGCCTCAGAAATAGACGACCCCTGATATACGGTTGTCAAATAAGTTGCTCTAGATTGCTTAGCATCTCTTCCTTTATGGTGTTCCATTTGTTGCTTGCCACAATGCATTGCATGCCGATTACTGCTTGGCTCGCACGAGCGAACCACACGAACTTACACATTTTTCTGGTCCAACTTCTCGCATTTTTCTGGTCCAACTACAGCAGTGTTGCACCGATTGTATAAAACAGCGTATAGCAACTTTTGCCGTGCAACAACCAATGTAAAAACTCCAGCAGTACTAGAACAAGCAACCTTATTGGCCAAACACAATGAGAAAGTCTACCAAAGCGGTTGGTGATTGGCTGCTAACCCGAAGGTTGTGGGTTTGATTCTAGTCGCGATGGTCGCATTGTGATAGAGGCGAAATTCCATATGCCAGGCTCTTTTAAAGTTGTCGGGTTCTCACATGCACACACTCAGGGGAGTAGCCAGGGTGTGCCACATTGAACCCGTACCCCCCTCCCTGAATTTTTTTTGCCAAGGCATGGAGAGCGAAAAGGTGCCCTCCCCGAAATCAAGGGGGTGCCCCTCTTTCCTGCCAAAATAAATTTCTGGCTACGTGCCTGCAGACACTCAAGGTACAGGTGTGTGCCACAAATAAGAGGGATAGACAACACAAGTGCCTTCTTCATTTGCTTAACCTCCACACAATTATTCACCGAAAGGTTCAGCAGAAATCAGAACCAAGTATAGGGCACATTATTTATTGTCATTATAATGTAAACGTGAAAAAATTAAGATGGGCAAAAATAAAACTTCTCGACAGCATGAAATGAGCCTGCAGTTGTCCTTTTTTCCGCTTCAATTCCTTCAAACTTGTATCACATTTACCACAAATACAACGATCTCCAGTATTTTCCTTTGCTTTATTGTCTGTTTGTTCTCACTAATGAGTTCAGCAAGGGATTCTTGTAAGAAGCAAGCTGGTTACCTGTCGCATGGTTTCCCCATGAGCATGGACTGCCTGTGGCAGAATCCAGCGATGGCCCTTGCCCAACTGCTGGTTCACAACAAGCAGGAGTGGCTGGTCGAGGCACCGCTGCGTGGTCCGTGTGTCGCCCTTCGAGTCAGCCTCTGAGGAGAAAGCTTCCTCTTACGAGAGTGCGGCGAGACAACCAGTGGTACAACACTACACAACCATAATCATCATCTGCTGAACTACGGCCATTCCACGGCAAGGGAATCTCCCGATATCCCACAGTTAGCCCAGTCCTGCGCTTGCTGTGGCACGTTAACCATGCAAACTTCATGATCTCATCTACCCACCAAACTGCCTTACCAATGTTAAGGCAAGAGGAGAGCAGAGTGGGTCACGAAACATTCGTGTGCTAACCTTGGTAGAAATAAAGAAAGAATGAACACTATAATGATATGTAGTCCGAATACAAGGCCACAGCTGAACAAAAAATTGAGAATTGATCAAGGGCTAGCATCTCTTTTTTTTTACACAATTATGAAAACCAAAAGACAAATAATTCAAGGAGTGCACAGGGGATGCTACCTGTGGTCTATTCACTGTATAGCAATTATGACAAAAATCAACATAAATGATAATATAATTGTTACAAAACAGTAAAGTGAGTAGAAATAATGTCCCCTTCACCTTCCTTAGTTTCACTCTCTGTCAGTTTTCATTAAGATAACAGCTGGTCATTGAAAAATTGGGGGACCCTTAAGCTTCACCTTTAAGAGTTGAATGCGATAGCGAAATCCCGCTCCTAGTGCGCCCTTCAACCCCTAAGTGCATACTTATTAATATTTTTTGTTGCATACACACACACGCATGCACACGCACAAAGTAGATCCCACCAGCACACGCACGTGAATAGTACATACAGGTTTTTGATATAAAGCAAGAGTCGCATGGCCTCCAAGATACACGCCACACGCTCGCCATCTCGGAGGCCATAGAGAGTCTCACAACGCCTCACAGATAGCAGCACATTATCTAGCACTTGCTGTTTGCTTGATAAATGCCTCTCGAAAGGCGTGATATGTTTTCCGCTAGATGGACATAGTTTTCCATTTTTAGAGCTCTTTGAAAGTTGCTGTGTGTTTTTAGCGGTGATGGCTGCACTATCCTGGCCTTTTTCGACGTAGTTTGAGGCTTCCCAAATGCGTCTGCAAATCGCCGAATGGGCTCGTTTTCGTTGTGACACCCGTCGAACAAAACACGTTAAAGGGGCCCTGAAACACTTTTTCAAGTAACCATGGAATGATTTCACTAGAAGAGCTTATTGACTCATGAATTCAGTGCCGCAAAAATTTCAAGAATCCGTCCAGTGCAAGTGGAGTTACAAAGGTTTGTCGCAGGCTGCAATTGCACTATCTCTTCTCTCGTCCCGACGAAAGCGCTGGAAGCTAAGCAGGGAGGGGTGGCAGGGGCAAAGAAACTACTGCGCCTTGTGACCTTGAGCACTTGCCCTTTTTCTTCGAATTCCCAGCTTTTTCAGTGTGATTGCGTGCGCACGCGTGGACAAGTAATGGCCTCCCGCGGCGATCTCTGTAACTTGCTTTTTCGCTCACAGTCAACGGGGCCGACGGCGGGATTTCTGCAACACGAGCTCTCCAAAGCTATCACGTTAAAAGCGACAAACTCGACTGAGAACCCATGCGTGGCCACAGCCATAGCTATGTATGCAAGGAGGTGCATAGGAAAGGGCAATTATTCTCACTTCCTTGCCATTTCCCTTGCATTTTTGCATAATTTTACACCTCAACATGACAATTAGTAAGCAGCTAATCGATGGCATAAGGATAAGAAGGGCACTGTGTAAGTTTCAGCATTTTAATACGAACATCGCATACAAGGAGGGCACTCCTGTCTACACCCACAGTCGAAACCGTCGTGATGGTAACCTCTCTCATCAAAATTTAAAGGTTGTCTAGCAAAGTATCTCTTCGAAGAAGAATAACCACCACAGGAACCACATAAGCGATAAAATTCTTGGTGGCCTCACCTGCACCTTGGCTGTTACCTCAACATGTGCTGAGATAACAGCCAAATACAAGGATGGGCTGCGTTTAGAGCATTCTAGTAAAAAAAGCACTATGCTGTGAAAATTGCTACCGCTTCATTAACATGTTGTACACGACGAGAAGCATGACACTGATATCTGTCAGCGTCACGCAGGCGGTAATGTTTGGTATAAACAAAAGCGCTTCAACGCTTTAGTGAGCTGTACAAATCTGGCTGTGTTGTACACTTAAATCCTACGTCAAAGTGCTGGATAAGGTTCTTGGCTGTGTAATGTCATTCGTAGGAGTATGAAACTCAATGTAGTGTGGCTTGAACCACTGCATTCACATTCCTTGCTCTTTCGCCAAAGTACAAAAAACAAGTCAGCTAGTGGCAAGCTCATGAAACGAAGCCATGGTCTTACCAGTCAGCCTTGGGGCGGGCTTGAACTCCTTAGCCTTTCTGGTCCACTCATCTTCGATGTCCTGCGCTGTTTGGACAGTGATGGCAACTCCTTCCTCTGGGTCGGCCCTCCTTTTTTTGTCCCTGAGTGAAAAGATGAAAAACATGAAAGTGTAAAGTTCTGCCCCTTCAATACCATACGTGGCAGAATCTTGATTAGTTTCTATGCATAAATGACGAAAGAACGAACATAAGACAAACGGACTGCATTAAAATGACATCATAAACTTCACGTGCCCTTACGCTGGTCGGCATGGGGGAAGCTTTAGCTTAAGGCATACTTTAGTTCTGTTATTCAAAGACATTTGAAACACTCAGATGACTTTATTGCAAAACCACTCCTATTAGACCAACTCGAGTATATTATCTTAGATTGATACACCAACATAATAAAGTGCCCATAAGATGGGATATTTTGATTTGAAAACCTCCAAATAATGACAATTATTCAAAAAGAATATTTATGCCCATGATTACAAGTTCATAACTGGTCAAAATTTCCGGAGTCCTCCACTACGGCGTCTCTCATAATCATATGGTGGTTTTGGGACGTTAAACCCCACAAATCAATCATCACCAAGTTTGTAACTATATAAAAAAAGACGTATTCCAGTTCTGTAAGAAAATTTGAGTATTGTAAAGTAAATCACTATTAAATAACTATAAAGCTACTATAAAGCAAATTTCTCTAAGTGAAACAAATGTACACACATTTGAAGCATACCTGCCACGTTTACGAAAGTATTGCGAGAATCCTTCTTACAAATTTTGCAGTATAATTCGGGAAGGTGGGTCATAAAAAACTTTGTCGACTTCACGTTTTTTTTTTCTACTCTTAGAGTTGCATGCAGTAGGCGAAAACAGTGACTCACTCGAGAAGCTGGAGCTCGTGGTCGCTGAGTAGGCTCCCCTCCACTTCTAAGGCATGCAGAATTTCGAGGTACTTCCTCTCCAGGGCATTCAGCTCCGGCACGATGACAGGCTTACGCTCAAGGGCAACAGCGCCGACCAAGTCCCAACGGGGTGTCGAAGAAGCTTGCGACGTCGACGAACCGAACCGCGCCAATGCTGCGCGCAAAACGTTCACCGGCGATCAGGTTCTCAAAACGAATCTACGGCGCTGAGATTCACTCAAACATTAGGCAAAATAATTGTTTCAACAGAGCGCACCCCATGAGAAGAGGCATTTAGAGACAGTTTAACAGGAGACTTTCGCTTTGCAAATGAGTAAATTCAGCGACCTTCTTAGAAGGCACTTACGAGTAAAAGCATACCTGCAGCAGCCGACTTCAATGGTTTACTAGATGGTGAGAGTGCATTTTTTTCGCTGCTTACCTAAATTGTTTCTGTGCCGAGTCTTCAGAAGGCAAGATGCGTTTCGAAGTAACCTGCCCCGTATTCGGGCAGCGAGCGTTACGCTAGGCAGCGCCATGTTTTGCAAAACAGTACCGGCTTCGGCTTTGAATTTGACTGGCTACAAAACGTACTAAAGTACAACTTGTGACCACTGTGTGGCGCGACTAGCGCGACGGTTTCTAGTTTCGGTTTCTTATGCTCGGAATTTCCCTGACTTTTTTTTTTTTCATTTATCTTTGGTTTTGGGCGTCGCTCGGTGAAGCCGAAGGCTGTGCTTGTGAGAGCGTGTGCGATGCCTGCGTTGTTTCGACCTCGACGGACTGCTCGAGATCGCAACGATCTCAGTTGAAATGATTTCTTCGCGACTATTAGTAGGAGTGCCGACATACGCCGCGGCTGCGTTGTTTCGCGCAACTTACTGGAGAAGCTAACCCGATCGACTCTTCGTGGTGTGACTCATCGATTGGCGCGGATGCGATGAATCCCATGACGGTCGCTCTGTCTGTTCTCGTCCTAGCCGGTGAGTTAAACGCATGTTCGTTCTAAAGATCCTGTATAATGCTCAAGCAGTCGCATTTTCCCTGATCTTTATCCTGTTGCCCACAGCGGTTTGCTCGGCGGACTCGGAGGGGCAGCGGGACTGCTCTTCAAGCGAGTGCGCCGAAGAGGTTGGTTTTATGTTTTGTTCTCGACTAAGCTTCGATTTAGCACTCGAATGGTTTCGATCCCGTGTAGCTGTGAGTACGCACTCTACACCCATGCAAAAGCGTCAGCTGGTCGACAGTGCCCGCACGTCTTTGGGAGTGCAATAATTTCCATTACTTTTTGACAAGGTAATTAAGAACTAAACGTCGCTTTGTCACCAATACGGAAGATAGAAAGACAGAACTTCAAGCTGAAACGTAACTACGATCGTGCTGTCAATAGTATATATAATAGTTGCTACATATCCCGTACGACGTTCGTGCTCATCGCTATCTACTGCGGATACCAATGGACAATGCAGTCCACTTACGGGAGCATATCTTTCACGGTGTAGTGTCCGATAACTGTAAAATTATTTCGTGTAAAGTAGGTAACACCTCTTCGTAAATGTTGAACGCGACGTAAGACATTTTAGCCGGCTGACTAAAACCGACTCCGCTGGTAAGGGCATCAGTTGGTATAACAAGATCGACCGATTAACCAACAGGTATAGTTTGCAGGTATGTTCGTTAGTTTAACGGATGTTGACTGAGCGCGTAATGACTCATTTATAGTAATTAGAGGACGTTTAGATGTGACATGCAGCTACATATCAGCAGCTGTCGTTGACGTTCGCCGTCTATTTTTGGCGCACACGAACTCGGGCACCGTTTTGCGTGCAGCGAATAAATTGGTGCGCGCGTTCGGTAGTGATACATGAACTTGAGTGTGTCTGAGGTATTCAATAATTAAGTGTTGAGCGTGAATTAATCTTTTTTCCATTATCGTTTCAGAAACGTGACCTGTCGGCTGGCGAGCAAGGTAAGTTAGATCACTCTGAAATGCTGTTGTTTGAATGAACTGATCGATGTGTGGTCCAGTTCTTCAATCGCATCAGTCACTAAGATATACAACTGTCCTGACAGTGGAGTGTGTGCATATCTGTCTATGTCTGTTCTACTCAATAGTGTTCCAGACTAATGTAATGTTGTAGAAATTGAAGCCATTCATAAGTCACTTCTTCCAATTGCACCATAGTCACAGTTCACAAATAAGTGAATCAACTAGCTACTACTAAGCAGGCACCGCCGAGCTACAAGATAAGGTGGCGTGGGAACTTTCTAGCCAGAATCACCACGAAGTTGATTCAGTTTGTGTCAATTCCAGTTTATAAACCCTATTTTGTGGAAAGGATGGCCTTTTTCTGCTTTAGAAGGGCGATGTAGGTCTCATTTTTATTATGTTTCAACAATTAGTAATCAACTCTAGAGTAAAATATAGTAAGATATCATTTTGTTGTCCCAACTGTTTAATGCAAGACTTCGCATTGTTGTCCAGTCTTTAATAAGGGGTAAGAAAATGAATAGTTTATTCTTGTTTATGGGGAGGCTAACTGATGTCAATTGCAGCATTAGAATGAAGTTGTTTTGTTGACTGCTGGCAGCTGCAAAACGGCAGCTGTTTGAGAACGAGTGCCGCATGTTCCTTTTTTTTTTAACAGCTGCTTTCTGAAGCACAAAAGAACTTTACGCTAACACAGTCTTTGCAGCAACTAGCTTCCCCTACCAGTGACACCACTTCTTTTCTTTTTGTCTTTCGTAAGGACTTCGCAAGTATTGGGGCGTAGTGTTGCATTAAACTATTTTTTCTCTAATATATTAAACTGGACGTGCCTGTTGCTGTGTTACCCCAAGTTGTTCTACAAACTGTCAAAGGCTTCTTGCGTGGTTAGAATATTAATTAGTATGAAGGTTCCAGGATCAAAACCCAAACTTAATAGCTAATTTCAGGACTAGGATTCAGATTTCAGAAAGTGAACAACTCTTTTCTTTCCCCTCCACCAGTCAGAGTACGCTTCAGAAACGAACCTTGAGCCTTTATTTTTTCGAACAATGAACCTGATGGTTCCAAGACTAAGGATAGCAGAGCTTTTTACTGAATGATTCTGTTTAAAGTGCTTTAATATGTCTGTGTGGCATCCCTTCAAACCCTGCCATTAAATTAATAAAATGTCCTCCCACTACACGCTAAGTGCTTCCTGCAGGACAAGTTTATTCCATTCCCTCAATGCATAAGATTTTCATGGTGTATTTTGCCCTTATAATGCCTTATGTATCATATTGTCATGACGTGAAGACAGAGGTCGTATTGAACAGGTAGAGAAAGCAGCAGCAGGACGGTTCTTTTTATTTACCGGGCCCCAGAGCGGTCTTCGTCTTCCTTGTTACTGCCTTCTGCATAAAGCGTGTAGATGCGCATCTGCACTGTCGTCTTCATCTTCCTCGCAGCACGCACATGGCATTTGCCTCCCTCCGAAAATGGCATCGTCTCGATGCACAGCTGAGGTGCTGTGCATCGAGATAAAAACGCAGGAGAGCTAGCTAAACAGGTAGGGTTTCATTCTGATGACATGCACGATTTCGGTGAATGCTTCCGTCTTCTGGAACTGCAATCGCCGCCAGGAATGACTTAATAGTTGACGTCGTTGAAGGAACAGGAGCCGATATGTGCCGAAGTATCGTCTTAGCAGCGTCTCTCATAGTCCGCATCGACATATTGCAATCCAGATCCATACCTTGTCACCTGGTGTGTAGGTAACTAAATGTGTCGTAGATCATACCGTTTCGCATCTTTCTGTTGCTGGTGACAAATGTGCATGCGGACAGGCTGTCAAGCTTTCTTGGCGTGCTGAGCGAATTCTTCAGCGTTGGCATGAGTGTCGTCACACTCGTGCGACAGCTTAGCATCCACCGTTGTAGTGACTTCGGTACCGTGGATTAAACTGAACGGTGTCATTCCAGTAGTTTCTTGCCAAGCAGTATGATAGGGGAAGGTCACATAAGGCAAGATTTTGTCCCAATTTTTATGTTCTGTGTCAACATACATGCAGAGCATGCCTGTGAGGGTCTTGTTAAGGTGCTCTGTTAGTCCATTTCTTTTGGGGGTGGTATGCAGTTGTTCTCCGGAGAGCTGTACCGCTGAGCCTGAGAACAGACTCCAAGAGTTCTGCCGTGAACGGAGTTCCTCTATCCGTAATGACAACCATTGGAGCACCATGCCGAAGGACCACGTTTTCTATGAAGAAATAAGCCGCTTCTATGCCCCTCGGCGTAGCTTTTGTCTCCATGTAGCGAGACAACTAATCGGGGGCGACGACGATCAGTGGTGACAACGGCAACGTGCATGTTGCTAGGAAGACGAAGAGGACAGCGAAGACGCGCTCATGGAAATATATTCAGAGTGTGGAAAACTGCAGCATAGTCTGAAAAGTGCTCCTTTTGATAATTCAAAGACAGTTCTCAGTAGTGTATGTTCGGTATATGCATTGCCAATTGCTGCATTAAGCGCTGGATCTGGAGCTTCACAGAGACCTGCAGAAAAACTACATTAGCGCTACATTAACCGCAGAATCGATTCTAGATTAGAGCTGAATTTGCGCAGCATTAGGTGTTGAATTTAGAGTGTCTTGGCTCGCATGGGTTTTCTTTCCACATTCAATCTTCTTAGGCCAAGGTTCAACCAAAACTTGTCAGGCGAGGGTAGTTCACTGTAGAAATAAAACAGACACTCGCCTTGTCCAAAGAGGAACAAACATACATTGGCGTTTCGGGGATACTACCGGTCTCTTGTTTGTGAACAAGAGACCCATAGCAGCCCCGAAACATCAATATACACTCAAGCCTCGTTATAAGAAAGTAAATAAAAAATAGTCTTGCAATAGATAGTGTTACAAATAAGTCTTTATAATGAATTTTCAGGTATAAGGAACTTATTTTCATGTAAGATGCAACTTCGTTATAATGACGTTTTGAGTGCATGTGTCTTTTTTTTTTTGGAAAAGGTGAATGCGTGTTTTAATTTTTCAATAAGTGTTCCTCTAATTTATGCAGTCTCATTTTTCTGCACCATGCAGGATCGAACTCAGCGGTCACGAAGCAGGGCGCCACGCATCGCGCTCCTGCGTCACCTCAGCCAGCCCACGACAGCCACCAACAGGATAGCAGCAGCCAGCTCCTGAAGGTCAACTTCTGGTTGACACTGCTCATATCGGCGCTCGTGGCAGCGCTACTTTCGTGACCTTATTGTCACGTGTAATATACGTACACACACTCGCCGGTAGTATATTTACAAAGTAGTATTGATCTGTTGAAATAAATGACGTCCCTACTTATCCACCACTGTCTCCAGAGGCACTTTCGTCACTGAGCAAAAGAGGGAGGGGTAGGGGGGATTGACGGAGGGCTCATTTCTTATAGCAGCTAAGCTGTTTATGCTCCAAGAAACCTCATTCATCATTTGAAAAATCTTTCATCATCATGAACTGTGCACACTCTCTTTGTCCTCTTCTATATGTTCTGCTTCACTCGCAGAACATGTGTGGTGATTTCCACGGTGTGGGATGCAATAACTTGAATAGGTGGAAGTATGGATAAAGAGAAAGAGAGAAAGAGAAGGCAGCAAAAGTTAGAGAGTGGGTTAGAGAAAGAAATACTCAGAGAGCATAGCACATGTATACTATATCATAAGGTAGTATATCAAGTGAAGAAAAGTGAGGGTAAGGAGAAAAGCGTGAAGCATAGCATAGCCATGTGTACTCTAGTACAGTAAGGAGATAGGAAAGTGAAGTATGGTATAGTTAATCAAAGGGAGGGAGAAAATAAGGAGAGGAAAGCATGAAGCATTGAGTAGCCATGTATATTAGAGTACAGTAAGGAGAAAAGATAGCAAACTATAGCATAGTATAGTCTATTAAAAAGGATGGGGGGCATGAGGCTATGGTTAAGAAGAAAGCGTGAGGCACAGCGCAGCCATGTATGTTACGGTTGAGCAAGATGGCGAGGTGGAGGAGGGGAAAGCCAACCGCTCCATTTTTATGTCGGTCTCCACACCACCAAAGCGTAGCTGGCCCAATTTTTTAGTTTGACACGACCTAATGAAAACAGTGAAGGTAACTTAGGTATAGGTGACATTACTTGTACGTTTTCGTCTGCAGTACAGTAATTGTGACGTAAAATGTAAAGAAATTAGAGTGGACGGAAAATTGACGCAGGTGGACATCAAAACTACCACGTTCGGAGAATGTGCGAGATGCTCTATCGTTTCAGCTACATCAGAATTTGCCTTCCCATCCACTTTAGCGGGCATTTACGTTTTTGTAATCTCGGGAGCATTAAATGGTGTTGCTGGTCGCCATGACAGTGAGTGTGGAACACGTTCTAGTGGCCAGCTGGTGTGACAGCATTTGTTCATCACTGTTAGGTCACTACAATGGCTCTGTGGTTGCACGGCTTGGCTGCAGACCCAAAAAAACGCAACTTCAATCTCGGCTGTGGCACTTTTGATGGATTTAAAATGGTAAATACTCATGTACCGTGTGATGTCTGCGTGTATTGAAGGACCCCAAGTCATTGCAGTTATCCACAGCCCTCTTCTACAGCATCTCTCATAGCTGGAACTGGTTTAGAACTCCACAAACCAAACCTATCTTCGTCGTTAAGTGGCGGTGTGCTTACACGTAGGTGATAATACTAGAGGAACAATGCTTTAATGTTAACAAACGTTGACATATTTTCATAAATGTAAGTGCATACTGCTCTTCTGTTAAAAATGTTCGATGCTGCTTTCTCACTTCTTTAGGGAGAAGTGAAGCTTCTACTCAAACTTACGCATCAGTGCAACATGTCTTATCATAGTAAGTTCTCATCATTTTAGATAAATCACATGGCAATTTAAGAAGCGTTACGAGTGTTGACAGCATGAAACAAAAACTTTCTGCTCATTAAACACAAAGTGGCTTCTTAACAAGCCGTAGAAAACAAAATCGATGTGTTTATTACGCCTTCTAAACTCTCACGAATGCATACGACTGACAACCATGTTTCACTCGCTAGAACATCAACCTACGTGCAAGTTTGAGGCACATTCTGCTGCAAGCCACCGCTTGCTTTTAGTTCATACAACAAAGGACGTGTTCCCAGGTCGAAGCTCTGTAAGCCTTCAAGCCACGCAGTTAACTTCGTTTCGAAAAAGACCCTTTAACTACCACCTTCAGCGTCCTGTCGAAGAGGCTGGTGCTGCCGCTGTGAAATTGCGACACTACATGATGGCAACGTACACATACGACTTTTTTTTTATAGACTTTGTATTCAATATACATCTACGAGTTTATGTACACGGGTGCAACGAGGTGAATAAAAGGGAAGTCCTAAATTTGCTTGACGCCCTGACGAAACTTGTCGGTGATGTAGTTCTTCATGTCGGTGTGCTCGACGTCCGGCGTCTCGCCTTCTTCGGCGATGCGGTAGGCCCCCACGTAGGAGCTCGAGTACACAGCCTTCAACTTGGGCTCCTCGACGACTCCCTTGGCCTTGAGGTCTCGTTCGACGATGATGCGCATCAACGGCGGCATCTTGAGGTAGCGGGGCAGGACCTTAGGCACCGGGTCCACGACCGGGAGCGACAAAAGTCGCCCCTCCTCGCTCCTGGGCACCAGCTTGTAGTCGGGAACCTGGGGCGACTCCAGCTGGATGACGCCCAATCGTCGGCCCCGGAACACCGTTTCGGCCCAGACGTCGCCGTACTGGTTGGCATCGTCCATGTGCGGCCGGACCTTTGTGATGATGTAGTACGAGGGCTCCGGGTACCGCTCGAATGAGGTCCGAGTGACGACGCGACCGACGCCGAAGTTCTTGAGGTTTCCCAGCAGCCAGAGCAAGTGCTTGCCAACGTACGGGGACGGGTAGCCGATGTACTTGATGCGAGGCATTGCGAAGAGCGGCTGTCTCTTTTTCTTTTCTACAAGTTGCACCAGCGTGGAGTCGCGAAACGTTAAAGGTGAGCTTGACGCAAAAGCACTGAATCAGTTAATTTACCTCTTCAGACGTGGATCAAGCAGTGAAAGTACTGTAAGCATGCTCACAGCACGGAAAGCGCCATGTTCTTTTTGAATAAGGTAGGATCTCGGATTGACTCGAAACGACCGATTCTTTGTAAACATATTTTTAAACATCTTTCTTCAACCTCAGGGACTTCTTTCTTTACTCAAGTGCACAACATAAAAAAACAAGACGTCTATTTTATCATTTTTTTAAATACTAAGCTTTTCAGAACTGACATAATGAGCATGAACTTAGTTTCGGTTTTGATTTCATAGGCGTACTGCGCGGACTCCGGGATTTTGAACGAGTCCTGTGAACACAAACCACTTAATGAAACTCAAGAGACAGTGAACAACTGGCGATTAATGAGCAACTGGCGATTAATGAACAACTGGCGCTTATCGGGCCCTTGGTGGAAGGTAAAATAAATTGCAGCTTTGACCACACTCGCTACAGCGTGTTGCGCTTAAACGTACCTTTCTACATTAGCGCACCGCTGGAAGGGGGTGGGGAATTACACCCCCCCCCCTTGAGACCGACCTAACCAACCTAACCTAGTCTAGAAACGTTGGACCTAACTACCTTCTTATATGCCCCAATGTCCTTGTCGCCGAGTCACTACGTCAGCGGTGCACCAAAGGCGGCGGGAATTAGGGGTTATCATTCCCCCCACCAAAGGTCGACCCCCACCCCTTCCCTCGTAAGTGCAGCCTTGTTTTCAAGTTGTCGTCGTTTCAATTCAAGAAGTGGCTTGAGGGCAAAATTGTCTGATTTATTCTATTAATTATGTCATATTCACATATTTACTCTCGTACTGAAAGAGCAGAAGTCGCATGCTCTGTGGCTCGAGCTGTGTTCACTTTCAGTGAAGCACCTTTGTACAAAAAAAAAAAAATGTGCTTTTAAGAGTTTTTAGTCTCACCATTCTTATATTATTCCTGGTGAAAGAGGGGCTGTGTACAATGACAATGCCCTGCGTGACTTGGCTTCGGTTCACAGTGCATGTCACTTCAAAATGTAATTACATCTAGCAGCTCAGCCAGCTGTGTATGCGATGCTACATACCTGTATGTTGCAAATGAGCAACATTTGCAACATACATTTGTAATGCTTGTGCCCATGTGCTTTGAGTTGTCGATGAATACACCCTCGCGCTGTCAAATGCTAGCTTCCTCGTTAGCTCAATTGGCAGAGCAACCACCCCAGATAGGTGTTGGTACTGGTTCGAACCATGTTCCAGGACGAATTTTTCGGCAACTAAGAGGCTTTCTTTCTGAGAAATCCGTATGGATTTCCTTGTGGCTTTGTGCTACAAGCGGGTGGTTGTCTTCTTTTCTTTCATACATGTATGTTCAGAATAAGAGTTTGCAATGTTGTTCACCGTTTATAACGTTATCCGGTTCACAAGGGCAAATCTACTGCACCAACATGCATACATTCAAATACCTGGTTCACTTCGATGCTCCTAATGCAATTAGAGATTAAGATCTCAAGTGCCTAGATACCACTAAATTATCAGCCTCACAAGGCTTGATCTAATGGACCTAAGGGTTGTTATGACCGTCATCGGTAGGCGCCATGCTGTCGCTGAGAAGCGTAGCCGGGCCGCGTTCCCACGCCTGGAACCCAGGTTTTCTTGGAACCAGCGTCGAGGAGCGGCGCTCTTTTAATCCTCAACAAGTAGCCGGCTCGCCGAATGCCTATGCCCGCCAGGTATTGTCCCTGCTAGCCGGCAGATGAGACGTCATGTCGCCACGAAGCTGTAAGCCGTTCCAGAGGGGACAACAAAGAGCGTATTCCTTTGAGGAAACGGCGACCGCCGCCACAAAGTGCCCTGCTAATTGAGCGGACCGTTTGGCGGACCGTTTGATGTCTGCTGTCCGAAGCTTGGGACCCCTCGACCAGCGACATACACGACGAGCAAGAGCCTCTCTGGCGCCACCTTTAAGTGCAGTGATCTTGACTCGAAATTGGATGTTCACGTGCGCCGTGCCTGCTCGTACCTTGCACCGGTTGTGTGTGTGTGATTGGTGTTCCCCGCAAGAAGGAGGAGCCCGACAGGGCTTATAAGGACGCCGCTGAGTGCGGGACGTCGCTCTGGACCAAGTAAAGGTTCAACCACCACGTTCGTAGTTTGTGATGGCTCTGAACTGTGTAGCGGTTCAACCACCACGTTCGTGGTTTGCGAACTCTTAACCTCATGCTGTAAATACTTGTAAATAGTGCCATAAACCTGTTTGTTTTTCGTATCCCCATCTCGTAAGCGTTCGTTTCCTCAACCCGAAGCTACACCACGCTACCACAGCACCCCGGGATCACAACAACTGGTGATCAGCGGTGGGATTCGCAACAGGGTGTGATGTGACGAAGCTGCTAACTAATAACATTATGCTCATGTTGCTTTAAATGTGCAACTTTCTTCAAATAAAATAGTTTTGAAGCTAAATTTATAGAAATAACAGGTAAGTTCATTCAATGGCCTTACTCGCTATAAAATTGAAACACGTGGTGCCAATTTCCAGTTTCGATGTCAGTGGCAGTTTCGTTACTTTTTCCCAAATCCTTTACATTATAGTGAACATGAATTGTGTCCGTCATGTAGCGTGTTTTCCTTTAAATAGTCAACAATAAGCACACTACCTGGCGAAAAATATTCTTTTTGTTTCATAAATGAGCTCCTCAAAACACGAAGTAACAACGAAGACACATATTCGACGGCAAACGCGTGTCGCCGTTACAATGCTCTTTAGATTTAGAGTCTTTCCAATTAGCGTCACTTTTGACGTGCAAACGGTGTATAATTCGAATTGGCAGGATGAAATCAAGTTAACTATCGATCCTCTGAAACAAAAAAAAAATATTTCAGGCACCCTTGCCTTTCCAGATACATTGTGCGACTCTTCTTTTTCTTGCCTCATCACAATGCATTACTTTTGTTAAATATACAAACTTTCTCAGGAACTCTGAGCCCATGTCTACATACCCCCGCGACAAATATAACAATGAAACACACCAAGGAACATGCTTTTACTCCATTCCAACCGTAGCCGTATCTTCTCAAGGACCGGATTCATTTGAAGGACTGTCGTTTCATGAGATCTGAAGTCACATTTATTCTCTCATCTAAATTTTTTGAACAAGTATTCAGTTCCTCCTTGAAACAGAGGCTCATTATCGCTTTTGGATGTTCTCACAACGTGAATATAAAACTGTAAACACACCTACCCTAACTGATATCCTCAGTTCACTTCAGGCCACCCGAAAATTCGCAATACATCAGTAGTAAAGACAGTAATGCGAAGAACCACAATCCAGTGCAGCACACAACAAAAAAAGAGAAAAAACGCGATATATTTAGCAATCTCGCCAAAAACGGTTACCCAAGACTGTTTATTCAAACCAAAAGCACAATGATGCAATCTCAGAAATGCAGAAACAGTATTTGCTCTATCAACACCAGGACAAAAACATATCACTCTCCGTTGTCCGAGGCACCAGCAAAACCATCGCCCAAACTCGGGCAACGTGCCATTCGTGGAAGGCTGAGTCAGGTAATAGTAAATACGTGAGTGGCCCGACCACTTTTGCTGCGGCCACATGCACTCGAACTCTGAAACAGGAGGGATAAAGGCCGAGCTAGGGCCTGTTCTAAACTGGAAATGAAGCCGGGCACGCGTCTTCAAAGTGAAACCACATGTTCGAAGAACTGCTTACGTACTCAGCCACTGTAAAAAAAAAGCAAAAAAGTCTTGCTGACTTCTTACAGTCTGAATGCGTTGCCCGCCGCCGAGGATGGGGACGGGTGGTTCGTGCCTCCCGTCTTTGAACCCTAAAGATGAACCGTATGAATTCCGATTAATTGATTGAAACATCGGGACAATGCCCACTCAAGTTCTAAAGATAAGAAGGTGCTTCAAAACACATGTTTTCTGTTTTTTTCAGGACTTGCGTTTTCTGCAGGCAAATGGTGTCCCCAAAAGGGTAGTCGTGCATTTTCTCCAAGGCAGCGGATGTACAATGAACACTGGAGTGGCGAGAAGAAAGGCAACCTTGCACGCGGCTCCTTCATCAAAGCCACCGCAAACCGCGGAGGCTCTGCAGCAGAAGCACATGACGATACTATTAGTTTAAGCACATATGTACGCTGTGGTTTCTGCGTTTCTGAGCAAGCCTTGTAGCGTGTGCACCACTAGCATAGTCGCCAGCCACCCCGCAGTACCGCACACATGCAGGGACCCCAAGCATGCACGACTTTTGTGCAAAACCTACAGTTGCAAAGAAGGGAGCAGTACGACGCCGTGGTATAATGAAAAAAAAAAAAGGCTTTGGGAACTTGCGAAAGGTATATCATCGTATCCAGAAAACAGCACACAAAGAAGACAAAAAAAAAGAGAGCGAACACACATGCAGCACTGTGTGTGCTTCTTTTTTTGTTTTCGCCTTGTCTGTGTGTTGTTTGCTTCAAACATATGCCTGAACACGTGCACTTGCACGAAAGATTACATGTCATTATTGGTGATGTATATCAGTATAGCTCAATTCGACATTCTTAGCAGAGTGACTTAGTGGGCGAGTTGGTTCATTCTTAACGTAGCTTATAGCACGAAAAAACAGGAGAGGACAAGCGCAAACTATCAACTAAATTTATTCGGAAAGGCACATTCTTATTTGGGTATTCTAAATGTGTCCTAACTGTGGCCGAAGTAGAGTGTACACTTTGAGTCACACTAGCTGAAGTGCACTTTAGCGAAAGCAACACGATGTGGACAGCAGCTTGTGCCGCACATCAACGAAGACATGCCAGCCCATAATCGGTAGTGGACGTCCACAAGTAAACTCCTACGCCATTCTGTGTTGTGTATGTTCCTGGCCACAGTTTGTAAATCCTGTCTAGCCTTACATGTAAATTCGCCAGTCTCAGCAGTATCCCAGTGACAGTAGTGCAAGCTGAGGCAAATTTTTCTTTTTTTTTTTTCACATCTTGATACAAAAAGATAAAGCTTGCAGCGAGAAACATGAGAAAAATATTCGGCAACAGTTACTGATATTCACACGAAATCTGACATTCTGTTCAGGCGTAGTACCGCTGAGAATATATTGATGTTCATGCAGCTAACGGTTGGTTAATTCATGGGCGTAGACAAGAAGTGACCAACCCCGAGCTTGAATGAGCAAGTAGTTGAAGAACTCCCTGCAATGAAAGCAATCGAGGTTGAACCAAGTTCAGCAGAACTCTTTACATGCGCAAGCCAAGGAACGACAACCGCAAGGTTTTTTAACAAAAGCTATTTATTATATTTTTAACATCTCGCGAATCGCGCGAACTCCATGTTTATAACAAGGCCACAAACATAACACACAAAAAACCTTCAATAAGTACACAAACAAATGCCTTCTAAATTCGACAAAAAAAAAAAAACTTGTCTCGTGTTTTCTTTTAACAGTGGAATAGCTTTCAGTTATCACAGATGGCAGGAACAACAGTGTCCCGCGTCAAAGGAGCCTGTGACGGGTGGGCCGGGCATGACCACGCATGTGGCACACTTGCTACACCGAGATCATGTGACTTCTGGGAAAACTGCGCTCTGTGTATTTAAAATTGCCAAAGTGAATACCTAAAGTGGCAACTATCATTATAAATGCGATATTGCGCTGTTTTGCTATGGCAACAATTCTTGGCAGTATGGTGTGGGTCTAAATGGAGATCCTTCGGTACATTCATTATAATAGATATAAAGATACATTTTTGAATAGCTAAGAGCTGAGTCGTTCCATCACTGCGCAAAACGGCTGTTAAGATAACCTGATCCAACACTTTGTGAGCCTAACCATAACAAATGTGCATTTATCTAACAGCTATAGGCAGTACTACTAAAGTGCAGCATGTACTTATATCCAGGTTGTCTTTAGTATGCAGCTTTCCTTTCTACAGCTCTTCTCACTAATAACCATAACTAATAACATTGGGCACCTCTTGGTAATACTAAATAAAGAAAACAACGCTGCGCAAAAACACATACACAGCAACACGGTTAACAAGAAAATGTGGGCTTTCACTAATTCCACCATTCTGCAACACAAACTCATGCATAGTATAAAACTTGAAGCTGTTTCACCATTTTGGCAATGTCTGCACTCTTTGGGCATTTAAAATGGATAACAACATTGAGTGATTATGTTGGCATGCGTTAGTTCAAATGCAAAACGCGAATGCTGTAGTTATTGGCACCTCGTCGCTCACAAGTTAAACGAAGTGTTAAAGGTACAACTGTACAGAAAATTTCAGCATCACAAAGCACACTGACGACTCCCCATTATGCACTATTGTTCAAAAGGCTCAGTTTGTCAAGGACCTTTCAGTATGCCATATGTTCAACATACATTCATCATCTGGTAATGTGGATAATTATGTAATGTCTCATCATCACTAGTTTAAAAAGCGTCAACGTCAACAGCGATCTCTTTTGATTTTGGGCTCAATAAAGCAAATAAGCTTGTTCCATAATTCAACATATAAATAGTAAGTCTCACCAGGATTTGCCAAAACTAGCTGCACCAGTGGTAACTAGTCAACATGCTAACTGGGTGTTTTCGTCATCATGGGGTGATTTGTACATACATCCGTAAGTGGCCAACTTGTGCAGCACGAACGATAAGCATGGAAAATTCTTGGCATGAGAAATGCTGGGTGGATTTACTACTGCGAAAGTTATGACAAGAAAGCTAACTGCCATCGACGCAGTCGTCACTGGTGCTACCATAAGATTGCTGCCGTTAGCTCACAGCAAGAAATGCTTTCAAAAGTCCCTGCTCATTCAATTCCACTTCTACAAATGGCACAGCAAGAAGCCATCTTCTTGATATGAAACTCTCAAACTGTATTGTAGAACACTGAGACGCTTGTGTGAGTGTGCAAACAATGCTAGCAAAAACAAAAACACGGCTCACATAGTGCAACCAGCAGCAGCAGTTAAAACATAAGACCCAGAAGGAAAAGTTATAATATGTATGTCGCAAATACAAGAATGGGAAGATACAGGAGAAACTAAAAATAAACAAAGCAGGTTTCATAACTTAGCGAACTAAGGACCATAGGGGATGACTAGATGACGAGTTTTGAGCAATCGACCACAAATATTGTGCCTAACTACTTCAGTATGTTACAAACTGCCCTTCATAAGCAAGCATTATGCATGAGATAAATTGAATCTCGTTTCAACAAGGCCACACATAATGCGAAAACATATACAAAATATTTGTTACACGCAGACATTAATCTCTTATATGCCGATACTGGCAAGCAAAATTTGTCTTACTCTATTATCTACCAAAAATTAATTATATTCAGTTTGGCTATATCATTCTTCAACTGTACTTGCATGACTGTAGCACATGAGGTTGGAAGTCGTTTGAATAAATTTAAGAGAAAATGAAAGAACAGTACAACACGAGCTAGACGTGGGCATTCACGGCTTCATAATAGGTTTGTAGCAACACCTACTGCTCTTATATTAGGGCTACCATTTGGCCACATGTGCGCTCTGCGTATGCAAAACGTGCATTCTAAATGCAAGTCACAGCTTAGAAGTTACGTGCAGGGGTAGCAGGTGCGGATGTGACATTGATATCGATGAGCTGATATTGCCCAAATTTTATCACAGTACAGGTTTATTTAAGAACATGAATCTCTCTGCAATAGCCGCCCTCAAAGCGATACACTGCAACGTCATTCGGATATCAAAGCTACCTTAAATGGGCGGTGAAACGAATAAAAATTTCTTTCAGCACTAAACATGATGAGTCATTCATGTAGACTTCGATCTTTAGAAATCATGTAATCCTATCTTCAAAGGTTTTCGGAGCCCAGGACTTCAGAAACAGCGATTTTCTTTCCTTTTGATGCACATATATCACATTTCAAGCTAAAAGGTGCAGCGAATAAATTACCACACAACTTCCATATTCGTTTGAAATGTAGGTTAAATGGTAAAAGCACGAGGGCATTTATGTTTTTACAAATATTGTGTGCCCGACACCTTTGCTGCCATCTATAGCCTCAATCATGCACATGTTTCAAAGCTTTGTACCTTAGACAGTCATGAAGCAATGCAAGGATTGGCACTTTAAATCTGAATATTTCAGAGTGCAGCCATCCACAAAACACCCAAAAATAACCTAAAAAACTTAATGCTTCAACTAAGCTGCTACAGCACAAATCACTGCCGATAATTTCGTTAAAAGCTGCCATTTCAAAGCACAAAGTACTAGCATATTTTAGCAGAGGTTACTGGCTCACACCAAGAATTTTCCAAGTAGTATACACGAAGTTTACAACTTGAATGTGTAATTTACTGTTCACAATGAAGCAACAGCAAACATTCGGCACAGGCATACACAATAAGCAATCCATGACTAATGCACATTATCCAGTGCTTCTTAACAACCTACTACCGTTTCATCACCGTTAATGAATCTATGCATATACATCACCGAAGCTCAACTTAATGAATTCCTGCTTGTAATACAGAACTCTACGAATATTTGCACTTCAACATTAACTCAGTCTCCTTGCTTCAGCACTTGAAGTTACTTCACTGGCAAGTTCTGCACGTAATTTTTTTAAATGTGCACAAACCATATTCAACATCAGCTGGTGTTCTTTTGTAGTTGTTACAAAAAGACGAAGCACAGCCAGCCACGGACACTTATTAGATGTAGGTACCCCAACAAGTTCAGTCTCGCTTTTTAACACATTGCCTCCTAATTAAATGAAAATTAAATTCATACCAAGCATAAATGTAAGGCTTTCACCGTAAAGAATTGGCCACACGGCAACCGATCGAACCATTAAACCGCAACTGTAATGGCTCGATCGTTACTAAACTGAAAACTGTGGTCGTAGGATGGCCGTACTGCATGCACGAGTGATGGCAAATAATGTTTTACTTTCGTGAGCTTGATGCACATAGCACCTTCACACTTGACTTTTTGGCACTGTTACATTATTCTTGTAGTCACATGTCACTGACAAGATGGCTTTCCAGCACGGCTCAGTTACCTTGTGGCTGAGCAAGTGACAACCTTAAAAGTGACGTTGGACGAGAGTGGTAGAGGGAATCTGGTGTAACTTTCCCCATGGTTCTAAATATGACAGGATGTACATTCCTCAGCTGGGCACTCCAGAAAAACATAGCATAACTCCATGACATCAGTAATGTGTTCCTTAGGTGTGTTGTATCGGATGTGAATAGAGACATACTACTGCGAATGAAGCAACAAGAAATAAAGCTCAGCCCTGTAGATAAGGACAGTCACAGCTGTAAATTGGCGCATTTCATACTTTTTTGTACTGTTATTATTTGTCTTTTTCAATGCTTTGTATTGAATAATAAAAGAACTCTGAATATTACTGAAACAAACATGCATCTAATATAAAAATAACTTTCCTGCATCAGAAAATTTCTCAGACACGTTTCTTCATTAGAGTGTAAACAGAGAAGGACACATTTTTAATTACTCCATTATATTACATAATTCATCATATCAGTGTTTGTTTATATCTCAGCTAAACTATACATGTCAGTTAGTGTCGACCTTTGCAGCGGTTTCATTTAGACAAGATGAACAGTCAGGATAACTGCCATTCGGGCATAACAAAAGCGCCCGAGTTCTTTCTTTGTCTCTGTTCAAGTTGTGGTATTGAAATTGTCAATGATGGACGGCTTAGCCATTGCCACTGTGGCAGGGAGGGGGGGGGGGTGTATTTTCCTAGCAGAGCCCTTGCTTGCATACACAAACCAATCTTATCCTTATGTTATGTTTTGCTTAAGTTTTTGTACACTCTGTGTGTGTTATGGGGGCACCAAAATGGTAACAGGGTAAAAGATAACAACAAGGTTGGTCTGTGAATACTGTCCTGCTTAGTTTACCAAATGCACAAAAGGCACAAGATGGATAAGTGAAACGCGAGATAAGGATAAGGCTGGTTTGTGCATATGGGCCTAAGACTCGTCGATGCCCCAGTCGTAAGACACTGTATGACATTTTGCCGCTGGTGAAAACAGCACATGCAAAAAAGACACGAACAAAACAATGAGTGTGTTGCCCTCACAAGCAGTAAAATCTCATACAGTAAGTAACACGAACCAAGCCAAAAAGTTCTCCTCAGCCATCAGACACCTAAGCTTCTTGAAGAAAGTCACCTTGCCGCTATTGTGATCCCACAACACAAATCTACCTGCGATTGCTCTTGAACTAATCTGTACTCTCGATCAAACGTCAACCCTATTGCGACTGTCACGCGCTGCGCTGCTGTCCGTGTCGCAGGAACAACTGCAGTCATCTTCGCTGGGCGGAGACTGTGCGGTGAGAGATTCAAGGTGGCCGGCCATGTCGTTCTCAAGTGCACTGGCCTTGAGCATCTCCTCGCGCATCTGCGCCCGTGGCAGCGGAAGACACTGGTTTCGACGCAGCACCACTGGAATGCTGCCCGTAGGATGGAGGAGAAGATAGTAGATCACCTGCACAAACAAACTGCATTGTCTCACACACAACCTGCACCGAAAATTGAAAAAAAGAAAAAAAGACTGAAAAGTGGGGGTGCGGGTTATCTGCGAATAATCCGAAATAAAAGGTCAGCTTCACAGCAATGCATGGCCTGCCGTGCAGTCCGCATCCCCATCGGCATCGTCCGGTGCAAAGCCAATAAAAGCCAACACAGGCCATAGATAGACCCCCTCCGTAGCGTGTTTATTTACTTTTTGCGTGCTTTGTTTGATTTCGTCAACAGTCACAAAAGTGATTTGATAGCATCTGTCGTTTCTTTGTTTACTAACGTACCAGTACCCTTAGCGGTATCCTCTGCATGTGCTGCACTTGAGGGCGACGCAACTTTGAATGAAAGGACTTATTTCGTTGTTGACGAGCTCCGCCATCTACCAGAATTCTGCCTGTCTAGTATGTAATTTTCCTACAAAGAAATAGTTTTCAGGCAGAACAGTGGAACCGCAATGGGAGCCTCCATGTCAGTCACAATGGCAAACCTGACCATGGAGCCTATAGAAGGGAAAGCACTGAGCTCCTTCTCGCCACGACCCAAGCTCTTTCTTCATTACATGGACGATTCTTTTTGTGTCATGAAGACATCTGAAATTGAAAACTTCAAAAAGTGCTTAAATTTCGTGCACCCAACCATACAATTCACGGCCGAGTGTGAAAGCGGCCAAAGCCTGCCCTTTCTCGATGTCCAGGGGGCAAGAAAGAGCAATGACTTGGAGCTCTCTGTCCACAGGAAGCCTGCGTACACCAGCTGTTACCTTCGATACGATTAACATCATTCGGCCAGCTAGAAGGCCTCGGTTGTGATCACATTACTTCAGAGAGCCAAGAACATATGTTCCAATGACACGGAATGCGGGAAAGAAGAGGCTCATGTAATTTGCGGACCTCAGAAAAAAATGAATACCCGAAAAACTTCATTCGATCCGTCACCAGCCGCGCAGAGCAAAGGGGCTAGGCAAACCCCAACCAGCATTGATTGGAAGCTTTCCGAAACACGGGTCGGTTCCATACATCCAAGAAACCAGCGAGGCTTTGGCTCAAATTTTCAATAAAGAACGGGTGCACATCGCACACACGCCTATGCCTTTATGCACGCTGGGCTGCTTCCTCCCCCACCCGAAAGACCGGCCAACAATAGACAGGACTCCCGGCATTGTTTACAAAATCGCCTTTGCAGAGTGCCCTTCGTATATTGGCAATACGAAAACCTGCCGGAACGACTCAAACAACACGTGAATGACATCCGGAAGCTGAACAAAGAGCGCAGCACCGTCACTGAACACTGTGAGACGTTTGACAACTAAGATAAATTTCAACGAAACAACCACCCTGGAAAGCGAGACTAACTGGAGGAGAAGACTCCTAATTGAGTCGCGGCACATACAGCGAACAGTCCAAAACATGAATCGTTCCCTCGGAACCCTTACCCCAGAGTATGCAAACGGACAACGCTCCGTGGCAAAACGTGGGGTCATTAATCACCGCGTGAGTGCTTTCAAGACGCCGCTCCAGTGTCGCCACAGTCCCCTCCTGAGAAAGGAGCCAAGTCGGTTCCGGCACGTCAATTTTAACGTGTTTTCACATACTTTACTTTGGTTGGAGTTGAGACAGTCTTGCTCAGTTCTCTTGAGTTTGAATGTTTCAGTCTAATGCTACTGTCTAGGCCTTGTTATACTTCAATGCAACTACACATTCATGATATGTGATGGTAAGTAGTTTAATATACAGTGGCACTTTCTGAATGTAGTATTTGCCAGCATAATGAACGCACTCACATAATAAACACACCGCCAACTTCAGTCTTCAATATTTGGATCTTTTTTTTTTTCTCCTGCACAATAAATGCACCCCCGACAATCATCCGCAGTAGTTCCGCAAACCGACACCTGGCGCTTTCTTGCCTGATGAATGTTTTCCGTTTTTTATTATGCCGACGCCCTCAGCCCCCTCAGCTAGCTTCTTCACCCCCTTTGGGTGCTGCCGTGTGCCATTTCGTTTTTCTTTTTCTCTGTGCGTGGCACATACTTCGTCTTTTTAATTATAAATGCACCACAGCAGGATTCATGAACATTGTGAGTCTAAAGACATCGCAGCAGACAAGCACACAGTGACCAAAGGTCATGAAACCACCAAGTGACGGCTGCTTCCCGCAAATGTGAAACTTTAAGGCCCAACAACATTCATGCGATTTTTGAGCCATGACCATAGGATCTCCAGTCCCCATGGCTGTCGTTAAGGGCCATTGATCACCATCATGTCACAGGTTTCTCGAAAACCAGAAAAAAATCACTTTTCACCCAGAAAAACATGGTAGCACCTTTGATTCCAGCTTAAGTTGCAATTAGCTCTTCATGCTTGTCATCTGCGCATACTTCAAGGAATGCAGGATATAGGCGACGTCTTCTACAGTCACTTCTCAGGTGAACAGCGAGGCAGCAGCCATATTTTGCGATTAACCTTATTATTATTAGTTTGTTTGGATGGTTTGGCAGTCGCTCCCTGCAATGTTGTTTACTTGCTACAGTGTCAACGGTGACAGCGTCGTCGTCGTGCGAGGTTGCCTGAGGTTTCCACATAGTTGGCAAAGTGCGTCGTAGCGTGTAGCGCACGCTTATGGACGCCCCTCGAGATCACAGCAGATACCACTGTTGCAGTTAAATGATTGCAAGAAAAGAAAGCTGCAAAAGGCTGACATGGAGTGCGGGCAGTGTGGGGACAGCTGGCAGATGATAGCGCCATCAACTACCGGAGATGAGTGAAGTGCAACAAAGAAGCGGTTTCCAAACAGTGTGCACATGTGTCAACTTCAACACTAAGCGGCCAAATTTTTTTTCGCATTAACGCAGTTTTAGCACATCTCAAAAACGTTTACATGAAATTTGCCCCACATAATAAGCACACCCCAACCTTGCTTCGATTTTTCGGAAAAATAAGTGCGTTCATTGCTCGAGTATCTTTGGTAAACATTGCTGGAAGTGGCACTCCATGTGTGTGATTGACTCTCCCTTTGTCCGCATTGTCGTCGCACCTTACACTTTAAGATATGCCGAGCCAACACATGCCGACTGATATTCTTCCATTCTAGCAATATTAGTACTATCCAACTTCGATTATGCTACAACAACACACCAAGTTCTCTACCTTATCGTGTGCGCACACTTACCATGAAGGTGATGCCAAGGAAAAAGCAGAGGGTACCACCAAGCACTGCAGGAACCTTGTACCAGATGTCTGATGGACTGTATGCATAGAAGACGCCCAGCAGGATAGTGTTCTCAACAAAGGTGCCCACGTAGAAGGCGGACATGCGAAACCGAGTCGGGGTGTCCACGGGGTTCAGGTAGCAGAAGATGAACACCACGCCAAGCACCAGGTTGTACACCAGCTCCTCCACTCTGCAATTGAGAAAAGGAATTAAGACTTCTGTACCTTGAGCTGTGACCGACGCTGTAAACAGCTACCGCAGACAGGTACTGACACGCAAAAGAATTATTACCGCACAAACAAATGAAAGGGTATATACCATCGACTAGCACAGGTGACCAGTGTATCAAGCAAAACATGATTGCTGAAGAAGTTACAATAAAGTTAAAGCAACTTGAGGCGCCAGGCCTCCTCTCACAAACGGAACTGTGGTAAAAATTAAACCCTCTTAGCTCTTACATTCTCTGTGAATGTGTCACCCTTTGGCATGAAAAAAAAAAATATTATGCAAAGTTGATTCAACGTTTTTTTTTCTTGAACTTTGTTCAGTATGCTATGCTGAATAATAACCCAACCTCTAGAGGCCGATTGGAACACTTTTATCTATTCGTCTTTACAATTTCACGAGCTTCCATTAACACACTAACAAAGCTCTAGCAATGTTTGTTGTCCTACTTACTGCTCGATGTATTCTGCCACCTCAAAGCGCCTGATGATGGTGACCAACACTACATGTTATGCACTCGAATGGACACTCATATTTCTTACAGTTACGCACTCTTATTTTTGCCCAAGGTTGGATGTTAGACTCACTGGTGTGTTATAATGAATGCCACTGCTGAGGCACATACAAAGCGGCACAAAGAGTGATACACACACACAGCATTCTGTGTGCATTAAACTTATTTCAGACTATTTCCATCCAAGCTGGAAGCACAGGTTTCACAAAAGCCTGGGTGACACACAGATGTACACGGCCAATACGATCGTTGTCCCAACCTGTTCTCGTAGAACTGCGTCTTCATCGAGATGATCCACACGGACATGATGAGCCAGCGGAGGCCGCAGACAAGGAACATGTAGAGTGGGAACAGCGAGGCAAACAGCCCCAGTGCCAGCACTCTGGGCACGATGACAAAAAGGCGCCACAGGAAGTAGACGGCTGCGCCGCGCCACCGCATGTTGGCTTTGTCCTCGATGACAAGCCGCAGCGACTTGTTGTACGAGGCCAGGGACCAGGCCACTGACACCAGAGACGTCACGATGGACACATTCTGTGCCACCACTGATGGAAAGAAAGAGGTTAGCAGTTTATGAGGGATGTGAGAAACCTATACTCGGTCACGACTTGAAAAAGAAATGTAGGCTCCACCTACACAAACACAGCACGCCTGCACTTGACCTGTGAAAGACAAAAGCGCCAGATGGTTCTACTCGAACTGTAAGTACATGTTGTCAGCTAATGTAAATACTACACATATAAAGAGTTAACAGTTTCTTATTATTACCCAGAAGAGATGAGCAGTGCTGTCGGGGTCCCGGACAGGCCTGTAGCCAAAAATATTAAATGCAAATTATTTCTTTGAATACTGTAAGCACTTCCGCTGTCTATCTAAGTATCCATCTATCTAGCCTCTGGGTGCTCTCAAGACCCTTAAATTGGCATGAACCAAAATTAGTATGAGAGGGTAAAATTGCACGACGAGATTGACGCGCTGGTCAACACAAGAAAAATGTTACAATCCCGTCGCGTACATCGTCAAACACTTCCCGCCAGACAGTGGCACATACCTGCGGGTGAGTATGAGCCACTATCTTTAAAGCATGAGCGTTAGGAAAAACCTGACATTGGTAGCGTCGACCTGACGAATGCAAAGAATAAATGTTCAGGGTCCCAGCAGGAATCGAACCTAAGCATTCTGCGTGGCAATCAAGCATTCTACCACAAAGCCATGCCAGGCCTCGAAAGTGCTTTTCAAATAGACCCAAATGCTCGCGAAACATCAGTTGTGGTTGTAGTGCTAGCTATCTGATTTTACAAAGTTTACATGTATACTCTTTTGATACAGCCATCACATCAGGTTAAAATAAATTGTAGTTAGAAGCCATGCACTGGAGCTGATTTATGTAGCAGTGTGCAGGACTACCATCCTCGCGAGCACCAGCGCTTCATATAAGTTTATCGCGTCTAGTGCTGGTAATACTCATGTTCCTGTTGGCATCATTACGTAAGTGCAAACAACTGGTTGTATAAACATCTACAATTCTTCAACACATGTCTGTGCGTGCAACATTTATACATATATTTAGCGTCATTTCATGACCTGTCACTCGACAAAAAAATTACAAAACGATCATCTTCCTTCCACATCCATCGCAATAACGTCAATCCCCAAGGCACTTAGATGTGCCGAATTTTTCTCAGGCAGAGGGGAGGGGGGACTTGTTGAAGGCTTTGAAAAACCTTTATTTTTATTAATTATTCTTAGCAAAACAACCCACTTCATCCAAATATGAAGGGGGGCTACCCCCCTTTTGGCTATGGGCCTGATCGCTGATGAAACTTACTGCGAGGGAGAAGTTTCCAACCTGAATCCAGCAAAATAAAAGTGTGTCTATGTGACAAAGTTAGCTTTCTAAAACACTCAAGCAGTGCTTGATGTCATGAAAATGAGTAAGCACTACTGGGTGGAGCATTTGTGCAAATTATCTGTGGCAGGAATATAGATGCCCGTAGGCGGAGCCGACATCATTGTTTAGGTTGTAACAGAGTGCAATGTACAGGTCTGAAAAGTTGGTTTCCTGTCCAAAATATGTGCCATTTTACTATTTAAGGAGATCATCAACAACATATGGATCCAGAGGAAACCGACGTGCGCACTTTGTTTCTGTCAACCATATCAGTCTTCGCTGTACTTAAATGAATTAATGCCTGTCAACGAGCAAAATATTGTTCTTAACTAGCTCAGCGATACACTTAGATTTTAACCAAATAACGAACAGAATGATAAAGCGAAATGACAAATAATTTGACATTGTCATTAGTGTTCTGTGAAAAAAAAAGAACATACACTGCATCCCATACATAGAAAGCAAGGCTGTGACCAGTTGAAAGACTTCTTTCACAGCACATGTCGGTGGTCATTACATAGTGTGCCACATTTAAACAAACATGATTGGCTCGTAATGCTGAAATTAACATTATGTCTCATATTTCTAAATAACAAAGTATAATGCATTCATCACATAGAATGTGTTGCAGGTCTGAATCATTGAACTAGTATAGCAGCGCGTTTTTGTAACAAGTGAGGCCTGCATACGGCTCACGGTTGTGACCAAAACATAATGTGCTGGATATTGAGAGCTTATAGCGAAACAAATAATGCACGATTTCCCGTAATTTTACATACATATATCACGCTATGGTTGTCTTAAGTACAGCACTAGCTATTTTGTACAAAATAGTGCAGACCGATAACAGCACAAAAAAATGTGCAGAGTATAAAAATGTTCAGTCGTGCCTGTTGGCATCCTCATTTATAACCTGAAGTTCATACATCACAGTAGGAAGTTTGAATAATAACATATTCTATGTCTGCATTCTTCCACAATTTATGACACACTGCAATATGCTATATAAACATTTGGCTTTATTTTCGCAACCTATACCGGCCTCTGCGAACGTAGTTATGTAATGTTACCACATTATTATTTTACATAGTATTATTGCACTATGTTATTACATTCATAAACCTGCATGTCATACTGAAATCAGAAGAAGAAGCCATGTAGAATCTGGTATCTGTTTCAGTTTTTGTAAGCACTCAGGACAAATAAATTTCAATTCATTTCAACGAATCCCGCATCTCCAGAGAGACAACTGACTTGTCCAAAAGTCTTCCTCTTGGTGAGGGTAGTCCCTGGCCAGAATGCAGATCTGCAGGATCAACTGCGGAGTGGCCTCCATGAAGCATTCAAAGAGACGCAGCATGCTGGCGTCGACATCTTCCTCCGCGCTCCGTCTGTAGAACTCCCGCTGCTCCGATTTGCTGCGGGCGCTTTTAAGGCCATAGATGAGGGCATCTACATACCTGCATCCACAGATCAACTTCACCCGTATTGCCTAAACTGCAGACGCCGCCACACGTACAAGTCATTTGAACCTTACGGCAGCCCTGTCTATGTGTTCCAACAAAGAATGCTGGTAGGTATCAAAGTGCAAGCGCTAACTGAAAGTTGGATAGCAGACTCTCTGTAAACTGAAACCTTTTGAATAGAATAGCTGCTTAAATATAACTGCCTCCATGATGATTGCTTTTGAACATAAACTTTATACCCTTGTCCACCTCTCAGTAAATGAAACTCCTGTTCATTGAAACATATCTTCCTGTTCCCTCCACGTTCCGTTTAGTGAGTATTCCGTATTTTGTGTTCATGATGCCAACAGACCAACAGCGACAAGGGCTGCCAAGAACTGTTTCAAAAGTACGGGACTAGACTCCAAAAAGAAAACCATCATATTTACGCTTATTGTACATATGCAGCCCTGCTATTGTAGTGGGGAATTCGCAAGGCAATGACCAGTGGGACCATCTCCGAGTGCGAAGCGCGAGCGTGTGCACGAGCTGTAGATGCTGGACTGCTCGAGTATTTGTGTCCATACAGGCTGTCTGCCTACTACCTGTCGTCGCTATTAAACTCCCTTGTGAAGTGTGCAGTGTGCAGCACTACATTTTCATTACAATTACTATTCTTGTTCTTTTCTTTTCCTTCTCTGTCTAGAGTGGCAGGTCAGAGAATACTAGCTCAGGCCAACTTCTCTGCCTTCCTCTAATAATGCCTCTTTCTCTCTCGCCCACGTTGCCTATAGCAGAGTCATACCTGCTGGAGTATGAACATGCAATGCAATACCTCAGTAAAAACTCTTCATTTTGATATATTTTGTGATGCATAACCAATACTTAACTAAGCCAGAGTGGGATGCTAGAAGCTTGCTAAGAATGCATCTTTAGGCCCACAGGCATTAACAGTAGAAAATTTGAGAGAACTTTGTCAACTTGACTCTAAGCAATGTCTGCCTGATTGTATTTGTGTAGGCTTGACGTTTCGTGAAAGCTTTGAGCCTGACTGCTGGGACGCACATGTATACAAGATGCCTATATGAGCTGCATAAATCACACTACAGCTGTAAAAATAGTTTGAGAACATTTGACTCATGTCATTCATCAAATGACATCACACCTGTGAAGTTACAGCTCTGCATATAGACCAATTTTCACAAAGTCAGTTTCTGACAGCTGGGACGCACATGTATACAAGATGCCTATATGAGCTGCATAAAGCACACTACAGCTGTAAAAATAGTTTGAGAACATTTGACTCATGTCATTCATCAAATGACATCCCACTTGTGAAGTTACAGCTCTGCATATAGACCAATTTTCACAAAGTCAGTTCGGCCACTGCAAGGAGATACACATTAATAATAATTGCCAGGGTTTCATGTCCTAACACCATGTCGATTAATAAACAAGCCGTACTGGAGGGCTCGGGAAATTTCAACCACTTAGAGTTCTTTGATGTGCACCTGAATCGAAACACATGGGCCTCCAGCATTTCGCTTTCATATAAATGCATAAATGCAACTGCCGAGACAAGGATTATATCCAACCACTTTCGAGTCTGCAACCAAGCACCATAACTTATATAAAGTGGGTGAAAGAGTTCCTAATTGAAAAGCCTCATTGAGGAAAGATGCTGGTAATGTTTCCTTGTATTGTGCCAAGCAGAGAAGCAAAGGAAAACCCATAAAGCTATCATCTTTTTCTTTGCTTATGGGGTTTGACATTAGTTTTGTCCAGGATATTCACATGATGTAGGTAACACCACTTTAATCTCCATCTCCTACCGAACATATGATTAGGCAGAGACTGAGGCTGTCGCAAATGGCAAAGAAAATGAGCTTGCAACTGATGTTTAAATAACATCAGTTGCAAGCTCATTTTCTTTGCCAGGCCAACTTCGATGATTTCTTTAGGTCAATGGATCTCAATGAAATTCGCTATCTGTATTCCTCATTGTGCGTGAAAACCTATCTATATTCCTCATTGTGCGTGAAATTGTGGTTGGTGGCCTTACGGATATATATAGTGACATATACAGCATTGTTCTGGTGTTGACACATGCAATAACCGAGTGATAAAGATCAAGGTCTGCTCTCAAGTACAAAGCTAGCTAGGGCACACGAAAATGATGTGGTATGCTATGCTCTTCCATTTACATGTGTAAGGAAACACGCTTGAGATGTATGTTTGCTTGTTTTACTGTTCAGAAAATAATTTTAGAAATTCCCGGATAACACACTTTTCGAGGGACATTTCTGAAGTGTCCATGCGGACCTTTCAGGGATGTCCCTAAGGCACTATCAACCCATTATCTTGAAGATAATGCCCAGTAGATCACAATGGGTCGTCCCAGCTGGAATGGCCCAGAAAACGTGCGACCACGGACAGTTTCAATCATGCTTTCCCCTTCTCACTTTTAGAAAGTGCTAAGCGTTCCTCCAAATTTTTTCACTAGGAGGATAGTCAGAATAGGGCCACAAAACCGCAGCAGGAACGTCCTTAGAGCGTGCCTTGGATGTATGCGTGCTCTTAGGGTCGTCTCTAGGCACGTGGCTTCACCGAACAAACACAATCGGACACTATTCTGGCTTTCCGGACTTCAATCAACGTTTCGGCGGCAGCCTCCACTCACCTGACAACTTGTCCCAGCTGTAGCAAGTGGAAGGCAGTTCTCACAAACCACTGCAACTTGGACGGGTGCTTGCCGTGCTGCTTGAGATCGAGTAGATACCACCTAAAGCTAAAGCCCATCATGATGGTCGCGGGCACCATAATAAAGGCGACAGTCAGGCCGAAATACCAGTAACTGCCGTCATTGTAGTGTCGGTAGGCGACCCAGATGTCCGAACCAGTGTCGAAGAGAAAGCTGCCTACCGAGCAAATCACGCACAGACCGTCCAGAATGGTGTACTTGCGCTGCTTGAACGCCGTACGCACTGACGGTTTGATCACCTTGGGCGGCTCGCAGTTGCAATTGGAGCCGTTGGCAATCGGGCCGGACGAGACAACGTCCTTCTTTTCCGAAGCTGACATCGCTCCGTGTTTCAGCGGTTATTGCCATTAGAACCGCGGCGACGATATAACGCCAACGCAACCAGTTCTTTAATCGTGCCGCTCACAAGCGCGACGGAGCGTCAGACCGCACATAATGACCCAGTGGCAAGCACGGGCAAAGGCTCACAGCGGGTCATCTAACAACAACGCGACACTGTACACCGCACATCAGCAAGCACACACATCCTTTTCGTCCTCGGCTGAGCGTGACGTTTGACCGGAGCAGCCTGTGACGTACCCCCCCAGGGATCCGCAAGAGCCAGCAACAAAGCTGTCCTCTCCCTCTCCAACTGCTTTTTATAACAGCGCTCGATCCACGCCTGTTGCGCTGTGGAGAGGCCCTCTCTTTTGTTCTCTACACGCCTCAGCGACAGTTGACTGATGGGCCAGGTACGACTCGCCGATCACATTGAACTGCCAGACCAGACCAGACCACGGAATGCGAAGTGAGCGGCTGCTGCGACAAGGACGTCTACTTTGGATGTGTGTTTCTCCATGACAGTTTCTGTTTCGGTTTCTCCGCATTCCGCATCTCTATCCGGCTATCGTAGATACTCGCTGGGCGTGCGCGCTCCACTGATAACAAGCCCCCTCGCATAGCACGTACCAGTGAAGCTCGGACAAGCTTTCGCAATCCGACAAAACGTGCAGTCGATTTCGCGTCCTAACCACCACACTGCAAAACCCTGCAGAGCCGGCGGAGGAAAGGAACTGGAGCAAACGGTCGGCCTCCGACACCGGAAGTACAATCACCTTACACTTCCTCGGCGAGAGATGACCGCTGGCTGGCCGTCGCTCATACCGTGGCGACTGCGAGGTAAACAAACCCGTTCGCTCGCCTCCCCGCACCACCCAATTCCTTGATCGGGAGTGGTCGCTCCGATCCGATCGGCACGTCGCTATGCCGGCCGCGACGGCGCCGAGCTCGCCGCCGGTCGCAGCGGTGAAAATGGACGGCTTCAGGACGATGGACGACGAAGTGGACGCGATCTCGGATTCCCTCCCCTTCAATGCGTGGGACAAACTGGTGCTCCTCTTCTCCATGACGACCGCGATCGTGGACGTCTTCACGGACGCCTGGGTGGCGCACAGGTACTGGCAGCAGGGCCAGCGGGTCTACTTCGGCCTGACGATCGCGCTCATCTTCGTGCCCTCCTGGATCGTCACGTGGATTAGCCTCAGGTGGTGCCTCATCCAGAAGCGGCACCCCGAGTACGACGAGTTCAGGCTGCGGACGAAGCTGGCCGTCGTCCTGCACGTCTTCCAGCTCGCCGTCGTGTACAGGTATGCAGTACCGCAAAGGCGTTATATTGCAGTACGTACTGCGCGATTCAACTCGCGCGTCTCCGGATCGTTGCGCTTACCACAACGCAAGACGCACACGCGTTCATCTTTTATACGCCCTCGCAATCTTTTCTACTCACTATTTAAAGTCGACCACGTCTGATCAAGTAATACTTGTAATGAGTTGATATTCTGTGATTTACAATACAATGAAGTAACTACTATACCATGCCAAATCCTAGACCGCAATCTTAAAACATTTTACAGTATATATTGAAGTGAGTAACATACTGACAACTAACCGGCATAAGTTTTGACGCGTTGTTCAGAGTCGAATGTCTCATCAGTGCTAGTGATACTTAGTGAACATCTAGTGATCTGCAGTACAGTACAATAGCCAATGGATCGTAAAGGGCCATAGAACATATCATTCTAACAGATCTGACAGGGTTTTGAAGTTGATAACATACTAACATCTAACCAGCGTGGGTTGTGATGTCAGATCACAACAGGTAACACAATTAAACGAAGTTGTCCGCAATTATTTTTGGTTAATTGAAAGTTAGACAGATATAAGAAAAGTCTGATTGCAAGCGTCACAGCAAAACTAGAGGCAATTATTGGCAGGCAATAATTGGCATTGGAAGCTTTGCAACTAGCATTAGAAATTTTTTATTCCAGCATTCACAATTTGTCTTTCACAATAAAGCATCATCTTATATTCTTTATACTAACAACTAAAACAAGCCTCATGCTTATGTAAAGTTGCTTTTTTACGTTCTTTATGTCTATTTTTTTCTGTTTTATTAGTTTCTACTAAGTTAAAAGATTGTTAGCTTTTGAATAGCTATGTTGTATTAGGATGAACAGCTGTTTAATTGTGCGATGCATTGCCTTCTAGACTGCTTTGCACATGTGCATATTTCCTCTTCATGTCAGTTATATAGTGGTTCCTTGAAATGGGCTGTACAATATGTGTATTCATGATATAACAATATGTTCACCTGTTAAGGTCAAGGTGTAGATGCTCGCAGTATTGAAAGTTAGATGCAATGATCTTCTATAGGTGGCACCAATCGAAGGTGGTCATCAAATGTAAAAAATCAATAATCTCCAAGTTTCCAAGTTAGCTCACTGCTACTTGTAGCATAATGGCTGGGTTTATACGTTGTATTAGTGCTGTTACTCTGGCTTGTTAACTGATATTCACAACACCTGCATTTCTTTGTTCTTTCAATCTGTGAGCATAAACCATGAAATGTAACAAACTGCAAATATGTTGTCATTGCAGATATTGCAGTAGTGCACGTTTTTGGAATATATATATATATATATATATATATATATATATATATATATATATATATATATATATATATATATATATATATATATATATATATATATATATATATATATATATATATATATATATATGTATATGTATGTATGTATGTGACGCTACGATGACTGGGTGACCTAAAGGCACCAAGTCTGCCAGTACGAGACCAACCATCGTTACGCCAGTACGAGACCCTCGGTTGTATACGAGGGACTATTTGGTCAGCTGCCAGTTAGTAATAAGTTCACGTGCTACGTGACGCCACACAGGCTCATAAAGAGTGTGCCACACTCGCCGCCATTGCTACTAGTGGCGCTGACTGACACTCCCACATTTAAATTGACATAGATACCCAATAAAGTGGCTAGGGGGATAGCTGTCGTGGTAGCTCAGTGGTAGAGCATCGAACGCGTTATTCGAAGGTCGCAGGTTCAGATCCTGCCAACGGCAAGTTGTCTTTTCACCCACTTTTCTTTTCTCTCATTTATATGTATATAAATGTGCGTCTGTGTGTGCATATATATATATATATATATATATATATATATATATATATATATATACACACACACACACAGGATGTTTTAAGAAATGTGTCCAGTATTCATTAAAAATTACAGAAAGGAGTTATCTGTGTGCTACTTGCAACATTGCCTTCTTGTGGCAGAAGGCATCTTAGGATGGTTACAAACAATAATTATGGCAGTACTTATAGAAATTAACACAATTAACTTTTTAAGCAGTGGTAATAGTCAGTTGAGTCAAATGGGCGAACTCAAGCCTTTCCTACGAATAGTCCATAGCCACTTTGAAATTTTGGAAAAGCAGCCACTGGTAATCACCGAGGAGCGATGCGATCTGGCCAGCTTAGCTGGGGAAAACGAAATCAACGCACCAATCAGCACATCTACCATTCACTTCGAAAAGGCCCTTGGTGACGACACTGTTTCTCGTTTTCAACCGTCAATTTAGGCCACTTATCCGCGCTCGCTTATTCTTCCCCAATGTGAGGGAAACAGTGTTGTCTAAGCGAATGGCAGATTGTTTGGTGCGTTGGTTTCGGTTTCGTTAGCTAAGTTGACCAGATTGCATCACTCTGCGGTGATTATCATTGGCCACTTTTCCAAAACTTTAAAGTGGCTAAGGACTCATTTTTAGGAAGGCTTTCTATTCGCCCATTTGACTCGACTGACTATTACCACTGGTTAAAAAGTTAATTGCGTTAATTTCTATAAACATTGACATAATTGATGTTTGTACCCTTCTGAAGATGCTTTTGCCACAGGAAGGCAACACTGCATGTAGCATGCGGATACCTCCTTGCTGTAATTTGTAAAGAATAGTGGACACATTTCTTGAAACACCTTGTGTGTGTGTGTGTGTATGTGTTTGTGTGTTTATATTTGTATATATATATTAACATTAAATGTCACTGAAATGAAGCATGGCCAAACATAGTCTATATTGGTTCATTATAGCTGATGATTCACTAGTCTTCATTATATAGACGCTCAACTGTACATGTAAACTGCTGGTGCATGTAGTTTAGTAAACGTGCCATTTTTGTATGCTGTCCGGTTTTTCGTGTAGCTTAAGGTGACAAATATGCAAAGTAGTTTGATATACGTTTTGCATATACAGTTGTTCTATTTCTTCGTTACGTGGCAGGTACCTGAGTGCATTGATCTTTGGCTGCAAGAGCCAAGACAAGTCGCGCACAAAGACAGATCGTCGCATCTACTACCAGTTGATGCTGTGGGAGGACAACGATGCTTCCATACTGCGATTGGTCGAGTCCTTCCTTGAGTCAGTGCCACAGCTCTTGCTCCAGGCCTACGTGCTCCTCACCACACCGGACCAGGCACAGTCATTGGGTGGGTGTTGCTTTCTTTCTAAAAGACCGAGCACGCAAACGCAGACACCAGAGAGAAGTGAAGACACCACAGACGCCGACTAACGACTGCAATGGCGCACAACGGTGCAAAAGAAAGAAGGCATAAAAGCTCATTTGTACGTGCCCATGCAATAGGCAGACCTATTAGTTCGGCATGCGTGATGGTCTACGTGGGAAATAACTAGTCAGGGACTTGATTGATTGATTATGCAAGTTAGCAGTGGACTTACGTACAGACTACCACTGTTATAGATATGCCATGCCTCAACCATTAGACACGCTTCGTCATTCTGGTGCCTGTACGAAACTGTGCATTAGTCGAATATTGGCGTGTACTTACAATCTTGACAATGTAAAAATAACTTATAAAGTAAGTCTCCGTTTAGAGATCTCTGAAGTTCCAATAATCTATAGTTAACACTGCAGCCAGTCTGGCCCGTGTAGAAGCGGCTGCAGCTGAAAGGAACGTCATACACCACATCTGCTTGGCAGTCAGCGAATTTGTTGGTGTGTCTTACAAAACAAATGTACTAAAAAATTGCCCACCTTTATAACAAATTTTCGGATATAACAAACTTACTTCCATGTAAGATGTAACTTTGTTATAGTGAGGTTTGAGTTTACCTTACTCTCTACAGCCACACAAATGCTGCCTGAACGCAGCATTTTGTGCGGCTGTAGAGAGGAACATCAAGGCTTAGGAGCAAGGTAAGAGTGTTTGTATTGTAAGAAGGAGGAGGAGAATTGAAAGAGGAAGGACAGGGAGGTTAGCCAGTTTTCAGACCGGCTGGCTACCCTGTATTGTAAGGTCAAGCACAGGGCCAAGGAGGTTGAAAGTGCAACTGGTGTGGTGTACGACATTCTGCTTTCATTCAGTGAGTGCTCACTGCTGACCACTTCCTACGCCTCGCAGTGCTCGCGCAGGTGGTGTCGGTGGGAGTTGGCGTCGGGTCGGTGGCCTGGTCGCTGGTGGCCTACGTGCGAACGCTGCGTTTCTCGCTCGAGGACTCGCCCAACGTCTCCTGGCTCGGCACGCTGGTCATCTGCTGCTGGCGCCTAATGGTGCTCATGCCCCGACTGACCGCCCTCGCCCTGTTCACGTCGGTATTCCAATGGGTGCTGTTTGTCGTCTGTGGCATCCGCTGGCTGCTCATGTATGCCTGGCTCATCAAGTTTGTGCGCATCGGCCAGTACAAGGGCAGGTGAGCAGCCGGAATTTGCACAGCTTGAGGGCACTGCCTTCTAGTGACATAAGATATTCTAGTTCCATCAAGAAAATGCAGCTATTGAGAAGGGGGCATTATAGAAATAGTGATGGCAGTGGGTGCCCACTTTGTCTGTTGCCTTCTTCTCCTTCTTTTATGTAGGGTTGACTTGAAGCATGCCAGTGGTATAGACCTTTCCACAAAAGAGAAAAAATTCTGCCATGCAGGGTGGCACATGGAAGCACAACGGCTAAGGTCGCAGCCTCAACAGTGCAATTTTTGGGGGTCATGCCTATTTAGAACAGCCCAAAGGAGATAAAAGCAGTGCCCTGGGGGTCATCTGTTAAAAGGTCTCTATGGATGCTAGCAAAAATGTGTTTTCTTAATAAATAATTCCTCACTAATGGTGCGTGAACAGTATTTGAGCTTTCGAATATTTTTCAAGTAGTGTTTGCTGTTCCATTCGATTTGCCTTGTGGGGTCTGGAATTGGCGAGCGACACGCCACACTCTTGGAGTAAAAGGACACGGCAGATGCTATCAGAACAAACCAAAGAACAAGACACATTTATTTAACTAATTTAGACGACGATATCGTCCGCCGAATCGATACATCAATTGTAATTAGCACACTAGGACATCCGCACACAATATTATTATCCACTCCATGACAAACACAATAACACGACGAACACAATAACACACCCAAGGCGGCGTCGCCAAGGCTAGACCTACCACAAGGGCCCCCAATGCGCGGCCCGCTGTGCCACGTGCTGAGGACCCACACTAAAGACAACGTTCGTGGCAACCGCCACGCCCAGAAGAGACTCGCTCAACTCTCGCCCACCACCAAGGCTCGCCTTCCGCCAGGGGTCACCGCCGGCGCTACCACTCTACCAACCATGATGATGATAGTGGTGCTCAAAGCGAACATTACGCCATCTATCATCGGTAGTTGTACCCCGAAATGCGGCTTTTGGGCGAGACACGTGCGCCACACGGGGCAAACTACATTACAGGGGGTGTCAGCACCTCCACAGTCTGGAATTTCACGATTTGAACTATTCAAACTCTTAGAAAACAAATATAGTGGTTTCATTCTCTGGAAATAAAATCACAACACTGCTAAATAATGGACGTAAACCCAATTTTTCTCCTGAGCGTTGACATGTCAAAAAGTTAATGTCTGTCATCTTATCCTGACTTTCCTTCCGACAAGGTAACTTGATCGCTCCACACAAACCAGAAAGAGTGCAACTCAAAAATGCGAAGCACGGCTGCGATTGGAGCATGCACCCAATGTTCAAAAATTAGTATACTCAGATTTAGTTAACATAATCACTACGAAGAAATGGAGCGTAAATAATGCTAAAAAGGAGTGACACTTTTGGCTGTGATGTACCAGAGAAAAAAAGAAGTTACGGTTTCGCCACATGGGCAAAGCAATGAATGCGACAGCAACAACTTGGAAGCTAATGCTGAGATCGGCTAGCAGATCAAAAAGTGCAGCGCACTGCTCACGCACGAATGGTGCACAAAAACAACACACACAAAACGAGAGCTAGCTAACAACGTTTACAGCTCAACGCTTAATGCACTGTTTAAACAAAAACGATGCACAAAACGTAATCACAGGTACAGATATGAGTGTGAACTTACGAGTGTTCCAGTTGTTACTTTGCTGTGTTTGAAACGCACGTACTTTTCATAAACGGAGCCTGCCCAGCGAGCGAAGTGACCTTTGTGGCCCAGGCAACTTACACAATCGTTCTGGTGAAAGGCCAAAGCACACGATTCTCCCCATCGAAGGATAAGCGTGGGCGCACAAGCACCTACCCCCCTGCCCCCTCTATCTGCGGGGCATAGTGCACGTGAGAGATGAACACCCATTCACCCACATCACGACGCCCACATCGCGACGAGCTGGGTGCAGAGCACAGGCGGCTTTTTTTCTTTCTTGAGTTTTTATATATATATATATATATATATATATATATATATATACACACAGTGCATGACAGCAAGAACCAGCCGAGACTGTCAATATAATTGCTATAGCAATAATAGGGCTGTTGCCTGAACCGGTCGCTTGTCTGGCAGGCCTTTCTTTTACTGTGCTACTCATAGCGGCTAGCGCTAGGCGGCAGTTTCGTGAACAGAAAAGCTATTGAGGGACTATGGTAGCACTTAAGCTGCTGCAGTACTAAAGGCTGTTGGCATGACAGTAGAAAACTAAAACACTGATCACATGACTTGCAACACGCGGCAGTCGTTCTTCTTTCTCTTACTTTTCGAAAAAATGTTCATTTCAGGAGCGACAAGCTTGTCTTCAAAGCGGTGCTGGCGTTTATATACATTTCCTGTTTCATCGACCTGGCTCCTGGAAACCGTCGGTTCCGTTACGCCTTCTTCTACGCGTTCACCTTCGGCGAGAATGCTCTTTTGCTCGGACTGTGGTACTACTACAAGCAGGGAAGTCCCTGGTATGAAACAGTTGCGCTCCTGGGCAGTTTCTGCAGCTTCTGTATGGGCATGGTCTTTCTGGTAAGCTTTGTCGGCTTTGCTGTTGTCGTCTTAATTTAACCACTCTGTATCACTGCTGAGAGCGACCCAGAAGTGTTTCAGTGGGCTGGTAGTTAACACGCTTCGGTGATGTTCGCTTGCAATAGTCAATGGAACACCGGATGTCATGCTAAGATTATCATGAAACCCATGCAAGGGCCCCTGTCAGCAAGTCAATATTACCGACAAAGCGGAAGGGTGAGGTTGATTTTTTAGAATGGGCATCAAAAGTCGCGAGGGTTGAAGCAAAGTTTTCATGCCAGAAAATGTGTGCCAGTAGGATTGCACAGCAATAATAAAAAACAAAAAAAAGGTATCATTTAACTGTAGCCTAGGGCAATGAAATTAGTGCTGCATATATAGGCTTTTATGCTGATTTCAAATATGCAATTAGTTTCTTAGTAAGTTGCACAGTTTTCATTTTGTGCCAATACAAATTTTATATTATAGTTCATTCTGGACAAACTTTTTATGCTACAAAACTTTTATGGTTCTGAGCCTATAATGCTTGAAATTGCTCTACATGAACTGTAAAATGCAAATAAGTATCAGGAAAGTGCATATAAGACATGCTAATGGAAAACAAAAATTGTAACGTAGGAATTTTTGGAATCCTCAGACCATACTAACTGCTTACTTTAGGTTCATAATAATTATGCAGGCGATATCAAATTTCAAACAAGGTACTTGCTCTCTTCACATGTTGAGGAATATGTTGGTGAATTTCATCGCAATCGGGCTATCAAAAGTATCGAAAACATGGTTTCCAAACTAAAAAAGTTGCCCAAAAACGAATCTTGTGAAAGATGCATTTTAAAGGTACAGGAGAAAGCTCATTTACGGAGACAAAGAAGTTTTTTTTTTATGAAGATTTCTCCACTCATGCATACCTGCCAAGTCTCCCAGATTGGCCGGGAGACTCCCGGATTTCGACCGTTTCTTTCGTTTGTACGGTTGTCATGAAAATCTCCCAGAAATAGAAATTTCTGTGCGTGATTGGGCCACATTTACAAAAAAGCAGCTCAATCTGCTCCAGGCTTTTTGAATCTACCACATTTTATTATAAATGAGTTTAAAAGGTGTTAATCTAAATGTACAGTATAATCTTAGTGATGCGAAACCCCGGCAGTTACGAATTCTTGAAATTTCCCAGCCAAATTCCACTATGTTCATCAGGCCTCAATTCGGATATTCCGAACACATTTCCTAATCGCAGTGATACGAACTTTAGTACGGAAACCTTCGAACGAAGGGCCGAGAGCATCGTACTCGAAGCTTTGGAGGTACGGATGCGACCAGCGCATGCACTGTCTTCTACAATGCCTGTGATTGTTGTTGCCACAACCGCTCTGGACGAAACTGCAGTCGCTCTTGACACGATCATGTATGGCGACGACATAACTGACAGAACCTCGAAAGTGTGCGCTCAACCAGTCAAAGCAACGCTGCTTTCTGCAAACTCTGCAGACAGAACTGTGGCAGATTCTATCGTAGATGGCATAAAAACGAATTAGTTTTGAAGGCGCATGCGCATCCAAGCGCACGGAGATTGTAAAATGAATTACCGTTTGCCGCAACTGCCGCGCACGAAACCACGATCATAACGACGCTATAGCGATCTACGAGCTCCGAGGGCACGCAGAGGTAGGTTAAAGGCAGTAAATGCTTAAAAAAATAAAAAAACTTACAGTTTTGCCACAAGAGCGAAGCAATGAATGCGACAGCAACAACTTGGAATGTAACGCTGAGAATGGCAAGCAGATCGAAACGTGCAGCGCGCTGCTAACACACAAATGACGCACGAAAACGATACTCGCAGGACGAGAGCGAACTAACAACGTTTACCGCTCGACACGTAATGCGCTGCTTAAGCAAAAACAATGCATGATACGTAATCACAGGTACCGATGAGGACAAACTAACAAGTGTCCCAGTTGTTATACCTCGCTGTGTGCATAGACCGAAGTGACCTTTGTGGGCCTGGCAACTAACGCAATCGTTTCAATGAAAACCGAAGGCACACGATTTTCCCCACCAAAGGATAATGATAAGGTACTCGCGATATGGACCTTACACCAAAGAGTTTCGATATCTGGAGGTGACTTCAGTATAGAAAAACTCAAATCAGACCTCTAGAAGATGACCACGCCCTCACCACAATCATGTTGTCTATCAGAACGAACAACAATGAACCCTGGTGGAGTAATTTCCGAGTCGTAAATGTCAGCATGAAGCCAAGTTTCTGTGACACCAATAATGTGGGGACAATAAGTTGCAAGCAAGCGTATAAAATCACGAAGTTTATTATTGAGACATCTGGCATTAATATTCAGGGGGCAGATGTTATCTTGTGCCTCATGATGTGGTCATTTCGTACGGTTAGATGGAACATTAGAGCTCTTAACAGACTGTTTCGAGGACTTCGGTAATGAATTGGAAGTGCAATCCCAGTCATACCGTTCACTATCAACATATACATGGGCATACCTTAAATGTGCAATGGAATCGTTGTTCCTGAAAAAAGCAGTAGCATTCAATAGTTTTGATGAATAAACCGTACATGCTCTGAGAAGTCATCAGAAATCCGCAGTTTGGAACCCAAAACGTGTCTGGCGCCTTTTTATTGCGATAGCAATAAAAAGGGGTCAGACGCGTTTTGGCATTCCTGTCAAAAAAATCTAGTAGTGAGTAAAGCTTTGACCCGCGCTTCTGCGGCAGCCAGCTGCGCCGTCCCGTCCGTTCTCGTGTGTCCCAGGAAGACAGACACGAGTTCTTTTGACCGAAATAGATTCTGCTAGTTGTGTTGATTCTTTGAAACTCACCTTAGTGAAAAACCCTACCGTCGTGTGTTCGGCCACTCCTAGCCACTATAAGACCGCAACGCTGATGTTGGTGCTTGCGATTGAGATCCCCCTTCCACCCCCTTTTGTTTTTCGCGATGTTTTTTTTTTGTTTGTTTGTTCTGGTGTTTCTTTTTTTTTTGTGCCGCAACCCCTCCTCCATTGCGCAAATCTCCCGGATTCAAAATCATTGAACTTGGCAGGTATAATAATGGTTATTTTGAGCATGTGGCTTTATTGAATTCCTCACGCAAAATACAATGGCAAGCAGCCAGGTTACAATTTACAGGAGGCTCTGGACATGAAGCACTTCTTAGATTTTAGTCGCCACCTTGCGCTTTAAAAAAGCGATTTTAACCTACTTCGAGCTTAGTGACAATCTTGAATTTTTTTGTAATGAAAGTAGAGAAACTAAATTTGTGAAGCAAATAAAAACAAAAAATATGTAACTTTAGAAAAAAAACTTGTGTTTTTTGACTCGCCGATGCCTCACAAACACAAGAAACAAGAAAGCGCATGACCTGAAAGTGCATAGTAGCGCAAGACTGAAACCAGCTGTAGAGCTAGTGTTCGAACTAGCTAATTTTTGCTTGTAGTGCCAGGCTTTTGGTGGAGATGCTAGATTTTTACTAGTACTTAGTGTGGCTGTACTTAGCTATTCTTCTCCGTTTTCGATCAAGTCACCAAATTGTGCATGTCATGGTGCAAGTTCTGCACCAATTTCACCACGCTGCACCAAACCGCTTCCGCTGCGCCATCCTGCTCCAGAACGCATTATTGCGCCGAAACTGCCCCTACGGGGACATTAATGCCTTCATGTGCTGTCATCGAAGACGTGGCGAACCCAAGTGAGCTCCCATCATCACCATTACCCGATGCATCATCTGTGACATTGGTGACGGCACAAAACAAGCAGTCTCGCCTCAAGGGCAGAGTGAATGCAACTATTCGGAATGTTATACGAAGCAAGCAAGTTATATCAGCTAGCTCTTTTGGGTCCGATGTCACGTACCTAAGGTAACAACCATCGTTTAAGTAATTAGTTAATACAGTGAATTTAAGGTATTCATTTTGAATTTCGCCCAAGCATAAAAGTCAAAGAGACGCGCTGAAATTCAAGTAACTCTTGGGGCTGTAAGGGGAATAAGGCCAGGCGTGTAAGGAAATATGGCTGCTTCATGGAGCGAATCGGTTTTCGTACTCTCTAATCTCAACGCAAAGTAAGCGGGCCGTTTGCTGACATCTGCCAAGGTAGCGCACATGTAAGTACCAGCGACCGCGTCTTTATGGTAAAAGTTTCAAGTTGCTGCTCTAACAACGCAGCCTCTGCCCACGCCTCTTTGGCCAACGAAACACAGGCGGAGCTTTTTCTCTCTGCTTGAAGGGCCATCAACAGCATGCCATGCACGTGGGACGATATCGCATGCACCTTTCATGAAACGCAAATGGCCGGCTCATTTTATTTCTGTCTCTGCCGCGATCGTCACCAGCGCTTGCGCACTCATGCTTCAAAAATCTGACGCCTTAACGGGACCGTCAGAAGCCTCATAGAGCCAATGTATTATAACATCTGAAGCTTTTTTACGCTGTAAGCCTTTTGAGTCTAAACTTTTTATCAAATTGTGAGCCCGAAAATGCATTAAGAATACCACCGCCACTCCCACGCTTTAGTGCATTTTGAAAGTCAGCTTTGCTGCAATACTTCACTATCGCCGGTGAAGCATATCGAAAATCCTGGGGTTGTGGGGTGATGCTGAGGTTGTGGGCGGGAGATCAGTAGCTCGAATTTCTCATGTTTCTTTTCAAGAATGTTGCATTCCATTAACTTTTGGCACAGATACCCAACCGCCAGAATTTATTGTTGCAACTGATAATGCGACATGCGGATGTTGGTCTAAATAAGTTATTTCACCATAAAAAACATACAAAAGTTGATGGTGTCGCCCCTTCACATTGTTATAAGCGATATATTTTTAAAACCGATACCATTATTTGTGGGTCGACTCTGTATACATGCGTGTGTATGTGTGTGCATGTGTGTGTGTATGTGTAAATATATATATATATATATTTTTTGGGTTAGGTAAGTGTGCTGTTTCATTAGTATTGAATATTTACTAAAAATCACTGGAACTTCATGCTTCCCAGAAATAAAAAAAATTGAACTAACAGTTTGTCTGAAGCCAGCAATACACTCCAAAACTAACTTGCGTTGCTCCTAAACACACCCTTTGATGCTCCAAACCTCCCTTTTTACAGCTCCAAAACAGTGCTATACCTGTTCTCAGAGCTGCTCCAAAAAGCTTGAACCTGCTTCCACCCCTGACGTGTCATGTGACTAGTTTTGTGATGTTATGTCTTTTTGTCACGTGGTGAGGGTTAAGTGATGTTACGCGATTTTCTGCACAGGATTAGGGTTACGTGATGTTACGTTAGCTTAGCCACGTAACTAGCTATTACATGGTATGTAATAAGAACATGCGATGTGACTTGCAGTTACTTGGTTGATGGAAGGAACACGTCACGTGACTGGTATGTTATATAATATTTAACGATTGCTAGTTGTGCAGTTGTACAAGTAGTTGCGTGATGTTACGTGATTTTTAGTTGCATGCCTAAATGTTAACGTAATTTTATGTGATTTTAGTCACGCGACTTGCTCAAAATTTTCCGGTAATCTTGGTAGGTTCAATCTCTCAATGTCCCTTTATCGCAGGTCGTTTACTACCTTCTGCTGCACCCAAATGCTTCAAGCATTGTGCAACCGGAAATGCAAGATGCAAACACCCGCATCGGCTACACTTCCGACGGGCTGGAGGACTCGCCGGTGGACACGCCAAATGCGGAGCACAGATCACCACCCCGCGTCCGCCTCGCCGAGGTTGTTCCCAATGGTGACTCGTCCGAGACGTCTTTCTTCGAAAGCGGGGACTCCCCGTGCTCCGTTCCAGGATTCAAGGTGACGGCTGTCTGACACAGGGCCCAGCCCTCCGAAGGGGGAAGAGGAAGCGACAACTCTGCAATGCCCTCGTACCTGTCGCACATTTCTCATGCGAGCGAGTCCAGTCGAGTGGCAATGAACTTTGCAGACATGCTCTGAAGTCGTGAGTTCACAATGTCTGGTGTTGAACGTAGAACAGAAAAGTGTTTCGACTTGCCCGTCAAATGAGATACAGGTTGAGGCCTTGTGGAACAAGTGAGAAAGTGAAGAAAGCGCAGAGGTGCCCCAAGCGAGATGTATTGATATTTGTTGATTAGATTATTGGCTGTGCTCTCAAAGACTGGCCTGGGTTAGAGATCGGGATTGCTTCTGAATGAATAAGCTGCGAGTATAACTCTAATCTAGACGTTGAGCCGAGGAAAGAGAGATTCCAGTTAGGTAATATAAAGGGAGAGAACGACACCCACAATGCCTTTGTCATCGTCAAATTATTCTCAAGTTAGTGGTTAGATGCTGTGCTGATACCTCGCAAACGTGGTTCAAACTGAAGGCCAGCCTTGCGCATTACTTTAATCATTGAAGGTGGTGCAACGAAGGAAAATTGTGAGTACATGGCTTAGTAGCTACGAAAAAGGTTAGAAACTCTGCTCAACTACAAAGTTGTAGGGTTGTCCACCGAGTCAGCAAGCATTAGAAGTGCCAATACTTCACACTGTTTGTGAGACTGCATGGCCACTCACGAGAAACTTTCGCCCGTGCCCATACGTACCGACTGTCAACAGTTGATGTTGATTTGTCGGATTACAGGGAAATATTATAACCAGTGCTGAAAATGCAGGCTTGTTCACTTGATGTAGCACTCACTTGGGCTGCAGCCACACTGACGATGTAAAAATGACAAGCCTTCATTTCCAGAAAATCTTTATTAACAATGGAGTGTTATATTTAGAATCTATGATGGCATCCTGCTAGGAAGCGTAGTTGAAGTGGGTTTTCTTGAAAGTTTCTCGCAATCACTCGATTGATTCCGATTCATGCCTTGGGGTTGAGCTCAACCAATTTTATCTAGAAGATCAGGAGGACATCGCTTATCTACTACAAAATTATTTGTGTTGCTACCTGTGATGCATGTGGTATAGTTCCAAGGTGACAAGTGCAGAAGTGGACTGGGTTACTTTTTCTTCTGAACCGTGGTTTATACCACGCTGAAAGTGTTAGTGTGACATATACAGTGTGCTTTCAAGAGTAGTGACAGACTTTGTTATTATATAGCTAAATGGCTCTGTATGCAACATTGGTCTTGTGCGTCAAAAAGGATACCAGGGTACTATTTGCTTGCAAGGATAACAGCGCCAAACAGTTAGTTTTTAGCTTGGACTGGTGGCTTGATGCGTTTGAGATAAGCGAGATACTGATAAAGCCTACGTTTCTTTTGTGTGTTCCTTGTGGCACCTAATGCATTCTGTTGATGCCAATACTTTACGGATATTAAAATGGTCCTGCTGCACTTTTTAGCACGGTCAGAAAATCCTACCAGTCGGCAGTCAAGCTTCCTGAGAACACACGAGCTAAACAGGGTAGCACGGCGTGCAGACTGGATTTTACAATTACTCCTCAAAGTCAGCTAGAAGTCTTTCCCTCTTCTTTCAGCAAATTATGCTACATACCCAAATTGATAGATGGCCATTGCCTGATTCGAGCTTCACCAGCTGCCTAGTTGCCGGCGCCACCTCAAGAAAGCGTCGCTTGCCTGCGAATGCGCTGGGGATCACACTGAGAGTGAGCCGTGTGTTCGAAGGAAAAAAAAAAAAAAGTGCTCAAGCTTATGATGTGCACATGATGTGATCGCGCCATCCCTCCCTGGTTAGTGTCAAGTGCATTCGTGAGGACGTGAGAAAGCAATTACAGCACGCAACAATTCTCTGCTCATACTCAGCGGATTCTAAAATTTTTTCCGGTGGTCGATTCGTGAGGAAATAAACACCTTTGATGCAGCCATTCGATGGTTACTTGGAAAAGCGGAAAAGTGTTGTAGGGCCTCTTTGAGCTGGTCTCAGCCTTTGGGATGCTACACAATGCTTGTCGCACTTTTAGTTGCGGTAATGGCCAGCATAAGATAGCTCGGATCTAATGCTCGTGGTGCTGTTCATCAAACTTTCAACACGTGTGTTGCAGGGTACAAATTTTTTGCCAGATTTTAGTAACCCTATATGTCCACCTGAAGGACTGTTCTGAATGAGGTCATTCAAGTACTTTACAGGCCTAAAGCATGTACGCTCGGCACCAAAAGTTTATGCGCCACGGGGCCTTACGTAAAGATGTGCAGGTCATGGCCATCACTGGCACATGAAAACTGTGAAGCAGCATAGAAAATTTATGGAGAGCAGTTGCAAATTGGTCAGAAACAACATTTTCTCAGATCCCGTGGCTCGAGTACTCTTAAAGCCAACCATACTTCGATGCGAATTTATAACCAGAACATGCAACATTCTGACCAGTTTCTCGGAAGTGCCAGAATTTCTCGAGTGCAGGTATTGAGGATGCTCTTTAGAGATGGCAGGCTATCCAATTACAGGATGACTGAATCTTACGCGTAATTAACTTACTGGCTTTGTTAGGCAGCCGAAAAACAGCCACTCCTAGCATTAAGCTCATTTTGAGAAGTTGGCTAAACTTGCAATTCCTTCAGTTGTATTGCCAACATAATTATCTGGTCACTGAGGTCAGGACTGCTCATGAAAGCTTAAGCTTCAGCTAAATTTGCATACATAATTTTTTTACAGCAGTTGCACATGATCGATGAATGATGAAGTGTAAACTGCAGCTTCAAAGATTGCTGCATTTTAGCAGGGCCTGAAAAAATGACTTTGAATCTGCAGGAATGTTATGACTAGCTTAATTTAATGCTCATGATTTCTTACTAATCATCCAAGCAATCGCTAAACAGACGTGCATCATGTTCATTTGGCCATTTGCTTGCCACTTGTAACAAAAAAATTCTCATCTTATTCATACATCACTCGAACAAAAATGTCACAATTTTTAAGGTTGCTCAAAATGTATTGTGAATGAGCCAACTAGACAAAGTAATTTGTCCACTGTTTTCCTGCTTCCTTGAGCTATGACTAGCCTAGTTTAGGTTACGTTAATAAATTGGAAGTCTTCAGCCTCAACTTGCAAAGCAAGCACTAGATATGGTCATTTTTGCATATAGTTTTGCTCATAACTAGGTGGCTATTCTTGACGTAATAATAGTCTCGCTTTGTAATTACAACTTTCATTTAGGCTGTGTGGTCATTGTTAGTGTCCTGCATGTAACCACGTTGACCAGCTTATCCTTTGTGGTTTCTTGTCGTGACTTTCTAGAGCACGCCGACTGAAACTGCTGTTAGCATGGCTTATTAAAAGCAGCGTACTTTATCATACAGTAATCGTATTGATCATTAAAGAACAAATGCTAATTACACTAAGCCCATAAACGTTTATTCTAGTTTGTCATTGGTGCTCCTATTCCTGATAATCTGACAAGCATTACAAAAGTGCGTTGTCTATTTTCCGTCTTAATTCGCAAGGCATATTTCCAATGCTGCTCTCTTTTGTTTTTTTTGTCTTGACAAGCTTTTTTACTTTTATTGTGGACAGTGCATGCCTTTTTTGCATGTTCAGTGTTTTAGAAATTTGTGTGTCACTCTTCAGCTTGTCATCACCTTCTACTGCCATTTCTGTCAAAGCTCCAGCCTACCCTTTTTGTGAGCTGCTGTTTGTGCTGGCACATTCCGCTATATATTTGAGCGACTGGGTCCCCTGTCAGTTGCGGACATGTTGTAACCCTTCCGCAGCATGTTTGTTGTTATCAAATTATTTATTGTTAATGTAGAGTATACTAAGATAATCGAAGCTCTGCTTATCTGCATCATACCTAATATTTCTGTGCACTGTCGCGAAATTTTCCAGGCTTAGTTGCTTGAAGCCTTAGTTGCTTGAGGCTTAGTTGCTTAAATGCAAGTCACTGAGACGATGTCATGTGGGAACTGTATAGAACACATTTTAGTTATGCATTTGCAGTGTTGCTTTGACCCAGCATTCATTTTATGGGTGTGTGACAGTGGTGTTACTATGACATGCGTGCCCTTCTAGGAATTCAAGTTAAATCAGCAAAATCCATTCCAGTATAGAGTGCCGTTCAGTCATCCAATATTGTTTTTAAATAAACAATGCCCTCACGTTTCGTCGTGCATATGATCAACATGGTTGCTTCTTCATGTCTGCACGAGCTAGGTTTAGTAAGTTGCTCGACTAATTGTCAAGCTAATCTTAGGTGCAGTGGCTCGTGAATGTTAGTGTACTATCGCTCTGTGCCTATCTCAGATTGGTGCGATAGCTTTCATATGAACAGCGAGCACAACGGTGCACATTAGTATAATAACAACAAAAAAAGCAGCATTACAGAAACTTTTTCAAACGCCAAACATTAAGGTATTCAAACCTGTGGTGCTGTTGCTGGCTCAACAGCGATGCAAGTAAGGCAATAGAGGAAAGGTGTTAAAGCTGTCAGCATACAAAGACATCAAGCAAGTAATCCAACATTAGTGCCCAAATTTTTATTCTTAATTTTATAGTAAAGAAAGCTTCGGCATATGTTGGAGATGGCTTGCACATTGTTTTTCTCAGCTCATAAGCATGTGCACTAGAGTCACATGACCGCTATGACCAGCATTAGGATCAGAACAGGATTCTTGCTGGAGCCTTAGAAATCTCTGATACAAAAGGTCAATGCTTTACAGGTGTCGTATTACTGCATTATTACTTTATGACCACTCTGAGCATGACCTGGAAATTTCTGCGACAGAAAGTGCTGTCGGCCACAGAAGTTTGTGGAATCTGCAGCACGTGGCGGAGTGGCAGCAGACCGTATTACTGTGCCACCTACCATCACACTACGTGGCGTTGAGGCACTCAGCCATGGCCTTCGTGGCTATCTAGTGGCTAATGCGTGGCGTTGAGGCACTCAGCCATGGCCTTCGTGGCTATCTAGTGGCTAATAGCCTCGACTGTGTGATGATAGGTGGTTCTGCAATGCAGTTTCCCATGGCTTTGCTATGCACTGCAGATCCCGCAATCTTTTCGGCCAACAGCACATCTCAGCATTGTTGAATAAAGCGTTATTACTTGTACGTAAGACAAGCAACATGCTGTTACTGTTGCATGTTATATGCTTCACTGATGTTCCTTTTACATGTTTTTATGCATAGACCTCCATACGTAATCCATAAAATGTCAGTTTCACCTCTAATTGAAATATTTGTCCTCATATTTTATGTCACAAAATAACATTTTGATTCTTTTGATCAGACATCTATTGTTTGCTTCTGAATCTAGGGTGAATAGTGTAGGGGACGTGCTCTTTTGCATGTTTCGCATCTTTTCTCGCAATCGAATCAGTGAGATCATGAAACAAATAAACCGTTTTTTTAGCGCCTTGCAATCAAAGACTGCTTGCTAACAAGTGCTACAGAACAAAGTCGTACAAGTGTGTGTATAACTAGGTTAATGTTTTTACATGGTTTGTATTTTGCAAGCAAACAAAAAGTTTCTAGTTTAACAGTAACAGTGTGTTAATGTACGACAGCGAAGAGCTCGTTACACCACAGTGACTCATTCACCAACATTCATGTGTACGTCTAGTTATTCAATCGTGTATCTTTAAGTTCTGTCTTTGTGCGTGAGTAGGGAACAGATGTGTCGGTCGGTGCTACTGTTTGGCTACCTAAGCAACGGTTGGGCAGAGAATAGCTTTACGTGTGTAGGTGTCAATGTACAATGTGATTGTTGGTTGTTGGAGTCTGCTGCTGATTTGTCAGGAATTTTCAATGTTTATGGTTCGCCAAAAAATTTGTCATAACAGTGTCACAAAAAAAATGTACATTAGTAATACCTTCAGAGTTGTTCAGGAGCCACTCAGCGTCCCTGTTAGCACAGTTGCAAAATGTGATTTCAGTGATAGCTGTAGCGACAGCTATTGAGATCAGCTCAATTCACTTCAGTTGAAGAACATTTCATTTTATAACCTGCTTTGCATCTCATTCATTGTTCAGGCAGATGGAATAGTTTCTGCAAACTTTTCTTTTTTTCTAAAGCTTTGGGAAATATGGCTGCATTGGTCCTCAACCCTTGCTAAATAACTTTGCATTACACTGGTGTTGTGTGACTATACAAACAAGCACTGGTTAGCTTGATAAAACAGGAGTGAGATTTCACAGAGGTTTGTGGTATAGCAGCCAATATTTAGCCAATGTGCTGCCAATACGGTTTCAGGGTATTGACGTGCATTCAAGTACAGAATCACAAATACCTTTTGTAGTGATGTTTTTTACTTCATATGCAGTTTTTAAAGGACAGGGTATTTGGTTAAGGATATTTTTAGTGCCCTTAGGACAAGGATACACAAAGAACAGCGACACATCAGAAGGTGCCAATCGCAGCATACATGTTGGTGTGTCTCTCTTTGTAGGGTCAAGTACTGGGGCACTTGGGATGTGAACACAGGATAGCGCTACACAACATATACTACAGAGACAGTTGCTGTTTTTCATGTTCTGCTGCTATGTTGATGTGTGGCATATTTAGGGAGCGGATGATTAACACACAACAGAGGACCGTAGTTCGCATTTGGTGAATGAGCTAATTGTCTGCCATCTTGGAGGCAGCCTGATTATGTAGCAGAAGCTGCAGGCAGCTTCCAGATTTGTTGCGCAGCAGAAGTTTAGCCGTAAGTGGTTTTATTTTTATTTTTTTCTTGGTTGCTATGACAGCATGGTCTAACAGCTGCTTTGCACCCAAAAAATTTCCTTTATCATCATACTTCCTTCATAATCTCTTACCATTTTTTATTTTTTTTAATTGTGACATTATCTGGTTACCCATGTACGTAGATGACTTTGGAAGTTTCTTTCTCCACATATTTATTTTCTCTGAAAGTATTTTTGAGCTTGCTCATTTAGGTTATGCTTTATTCAAGAGGGCTATGTTGCAGATTTTAATCAAGATGTTTTTATGAAGAACAGTTTCAGTGCTGGGTGTTCTAGCTGTTTCCTTAAGATCGAAATAAGGGAAAAAACCACAATCTTGCTTGCTGTCAAGCAGTATTATAATGCAAGGTTCACAATATTGGCATTCTGTCGAAAGAAGCTTGTCCTGTGAAAGTTTTAAAGTACGAGGCCTTCCTATCAGAAACACCATATTCGATACCTTATGTATGAGCAACTGTTGTTTTCAGGTTTATGAAAAAGCGCTCCAGGGGCTCTGCGAATGTGTTATTCTACAGAAGTTTGTTGATTAACCTTCTTTTGGAGGATGTCACATTCGACATTGTTTTTTCCTGTTGATTTAAAGGAAGAACTCCTGAAACAGTATGACAACAGGAGGCATAAAGTTGCCCAGTGGCCTATGCCAAGTAATCTTTGTGAAATTATGGTATAATGACAGATGAATTTTGACGAAATAGTTTCTGTTTAAATTTTTCCGAGTATGGCCCATCTTTTTCACTTAAAGCGATAAGTGTGATGGTGTGAAGGGTACCTTTTTAGGGACTCTTGCATCCTCTCCTCTTGTAAATATTTTTTGCCTTTTGAATGATCCAGTCATTTCACGCAGTAAGTATTGTAATCTTCTTTCTTCTAGTCACACGAGCATTTTCTTTTTTTTTTTGCAGCTCGAAACTAGAGAGCTGACACTGCGTTTGCTTGGAACAAATGCCTTTCTTCTCATCTCTATTCCAGTAAGCACAACACATTTTGTAGCAGTGATATCCCTGAAGTGTTATGTGATCTGCATATTGAATGCGTGGTAGATACAAATGGAACATAACAAGCCCTTTAGTCGGCAAATTGCTTTGTGACCATTTACACTTAACATTTTCCTGAATTTATATTAATTGACTTTGTTAAGTGCTTTGTATTGATGCTACAACAAACTCTTGGTCATGTTTAACTCTTGTCATTTATAAGCATTCTGACGGCTTGCGAGCTCAATACAGCCTCATCGCGAATGCTCATTATTTACTGCGCAAATGCCAAGCTGTGTATATTCAAGGCAGTGATGCGAGAGATCCATTTGCACCGACAGACATTCCTTTCAACATATGTTTCTATTATTACATCATCTGTGATTCCATTACATTCCATTTGGTGATGCAGAGCTGGTTTACAAGCAAATACGCTGGTCCCTGTCGTGCTCAGGTATATCTCACTAGTGTGCATATTCGTACGTTGTTCTGTCTCTCAGCCTCGTAATGCGTGCCTTGAACAGCACTCATGATGTTCGTACAGCCATTGACAGCGGGCCTTCAAAGGTGCATCTGGCCGTCGTGTTTGAGCGAAAAGTTTGATCTGAGTGGTTGACGAAGCACTACGCCAACATCCGCTCATGTAGTCATGCAGCACAACATTCCAGTCAGGGTATCTGCTTGATACTGATGTGGTAGTTTTTTGTATTATTCAGAAGCTTGGTACTTTATTTAGCTGCATATTTTTCTGTTTTTGTTGTTTTTTAGTGCATGTTTTTATTCAGATAACACAGTGGTTTCTAGGTAGATTTCTTTAAAGCGGGAAAACTAGGCTGAGAAAACTGTGAGATAATCCTGCTACTGAAATTTGGGTGACATAAACAGAACTTTGTCTTTTAGTCAAAGTTTACTGTCGGAATAGTGATCTGGATCTATATTGTTTAATTGTGGGTGTCACACATCTTTTAATATTACTTTGTCATTACCTGAAAAAATGTCTCCCTGGAATGAGTGTGATATGCAGTCGTCTGTCAACATTGACATTTATCATCAATCAGTTTGGGTGTGTTTGGTATTTGAGCTTGGATAGTATCATGCCAACTTTGACATTTATAATGAGTGAATGAAATTCTGTGCTTTTTGCCAGCATTTCACTCGTATATCTACTCCTGAACTGAACTTTGTTGATTCCTGTTTTCCTACCATCGTGTGTTCCTACTACCTTTACACTTGTCATGCTAATATTGTTGTGTATCTCATATTGTGCTCGCGGTACTTTGTGTGTTGTTTCGAATGAGCTGTACCATGTGTCGAAAAATTAATAAAACTGTTTAAGAGAATGATGCCTTGTGCCTTTTTTGACAAGAGAGATGTGTCAACCAGCGGCGGTGTGAGTTTCTATGTTCACCTCTATCACTCACACACAAGAATGCAGATCTAGTGGAACATCTGACCTTAATAAAAGACGCACATTGAGCAAAAAAAAAACAAAAAAAAGAGCGCCACGTGATTACGTGTCTTAGTTGTGTTTTGTCCTGTCCGGCGTTTCGACATTCTTCAAGACCCAATGATAATCATTAAGAGTGTTCATTTTTGAGCCATATCGTTTCTATGCAACTTCTCGGCAGACGTTAGAGGAAGCTGTCAAGCTCTCAGACAGTAAACGCGCCTTTTCGCTATAGTGCTCTGTCGACATGATATCACGACTGGACTTTGGCTCTACACACAGGCAGTGATGATGGCGATTTGCACAAAGTCACGTGACAACCCGTTATCACTCGCAAACGCTTTAGGACGGCTATCTAGACGCAGAGTCCGCTTTCAGATATCGGCGATGTGTTCCCGTTGATAACAGCGAATATTTTATGGCTTCAACTCGAGTCTCCTTGGGGAGACCTTTGGTGATGGAGAAGTAGTCCTCAATGATTACCTCATTGGTGGTCAGCATGCTGTCGACTCAAACTACCAAGATCTTGCGGTGGCTAGCCCAGTAGGACGCCAGGCTCGAGTTAGGCCTCCGCTACAAGCACAGTGAGTTTCATTGCAGTTAAGCGAAATCGATCGCATGTAGCTAACTACTCATTGCTTTGGGACCCTCGTCGCAACTTTGGGACCCTCGTGTATATATTTTATACATTGTATTCATCTTTTTTGTCATATTAGAACTAATTGATTTATTGACTGATTGATTTAAAAACAGCGCACGAAAAAACGTAATTAACAGAGAGAGATGACCAGGGTTGCCAGGTCGAAGAAACCGAAAATAGCCAATGAGTTAGCAAAAAGCTAGCCAAAGGGTAGCCAACTTGACCAGAGGTATAGTGTACTAGAATATTCTAGTACACTATACCAGAGGGCAGCAAGAATAGCCAATCCAGGAGTAGTCACATGTGTATGGTAACAAATTCGACATTATTTCAAGGAGTAAATTCAAGAGTACTGTGGTGGAAGTCTAAATTGGTGCGGCACTTCGTACGTAAACCTAAAAAAAAAACTACACAAGCAGTTCGTCAGAGATCCGATTTCTAATGTCGATCAGTGCCGAGCGACCTGGATTCGGAGCGCTTTCACTCGGCAAAATCCGACCATCCAAATTTGCCGACTGCTGCCCTTGGTGCGGCGACACACCGACACTCCCGCTCATCACTTGAACTTGCCGACAAATACCAGCAGAGGGCAATTCCTCCTCATCACACGAAACGGATTTGAAAGGTCGTGAAAGGTGCGACTCACCCGCCAAGACCTGGGAAGCCAGCGGGCAACCTTGAACCAGGCCAAGCGAGCTACTCGGGGCAGAGGGGCCCTGGAATAAGGGCTCCACCCACGGAATAAGGGCTCCACCCACCTGGCAACCCGGAACAGCTATCTGCGCGAAACCATCGTCATATCTTCATAAGCAGCCACCTGTCACGGACCAGATGGGGCATGCCACCGCGTCAAATTCGGCCATGAACTTGCCCTTTCTAATGCAGGGTAGTTTTCTGCCTCATGCAGAGTGCTGCCGTTCAAGTGATGCATTTCTCTTCGCGGTGTCGTGCCCATCTGACACCCTCGACGCTTGGCGTAGATTGCTGTCCCAGCAGTTATTTTTGCACTGCGTCAAGTCTCAACTCACCCTTCTTTTGCTAATCCTTTCTGGCGACGTGGAGCTCAACCCAGGTCCCGGAACTCTGGCTCCAACCGTTGAATCAAACGCAAGTAGAATAGCGCAGTTGAAACTCGTGCAAAATATTCTGAAAGACGAGCTGGCCGCGATTCGCACAGCACAATCGAACATCGAAGGTATGGTCGCCAGTATTTCCTGTCGTGTTGACACATTATAGACAAGATAATCGGTACTTCCCCATCTCCTGATGGCAGTACCGGTACCAAAGCTACCTAAATCGTTCAGGAACTATCATGTGGAATCAAAGCTGTAGCCGACAAATGTGACGATTCCGAAAACCGCTTTAGACAAAGTAACTTGCTTTTTTTGGAATTTTGGACATAAGGAATGAAACCTGGCCCCAGTGGGAAACAAGCATAGTTTCTTTCTGTTCCGAGAATCTCAAAGTATGTATCGCTCCTACAGACATTGAAAGAGCCCATAGAATAGACCGTTACCAGGAAGGTAAGAACCGCCCAATTATCGTCAAGCTAGACCGTTTTAAAGACAAATCCAAAATTCTCTCCACTGGTCCTAAACGTAAAGTCACAGATTTCGCGATCCGTGAAGACTACTCTTCACGTGAAGACTACTCTGCACGCCTTGCCCGCAGTAAACTTTACGTGTTTGACCAACAAACAAAAGCTGATTTCAAAATACGTTTTGATAAACTAAGCATAGAGATAAAAAATGTATCTACGAAGTGGTATCCGATTCCGTGATCCAACAGAAATCATAGCAGGCACGGCTGGCTTCCAAGATTCCCGCCATAGCGCCCTTATCTGTACCCAAAGACCGCAGCCCTACTTACGATTCCGCATCAGTTTTACTTGTGAACGTCAGAATCTATCTTCCCAAGAGGGCAGCTTTTGAGGCCATCTTGGAGGATAATTACTACTTTGCGATACTAACTGAAACATGGCTAACTTTTTCGATTAATGACGAAGAACTACTACAGGATAACACATCATGCCACGTGTACTGACTTGACCGGACTGGGCGTAGAGGTGGTGTCCTAATCTTTGTCAAAAGTGCTTTGCCTTCCTTCCATGTTAATATTGACACTAATCATGAAATTCCTTGCGTAAATATATCCTTTCCTTCTAGTGTAAACATACTTATAGCGTGTTACCGAGCCCCTGACCCCGATATCTCGTTTATTTATGACCTTCATTCCGTCATGATTGATATTTACTGTCGCTTTCCTCGTGTCGATTACCTCATATGTGGTCACTTCAATTTTCCCGACATCGACTGGAATAACCGGTCCTTACCATCCCGTTATTCCAAAGTTTTTCTGGATTTCGTACTATTGTTAAATTTCACCAAGGCAGCCAATATACCGACACGTGGCAGTAATATTCTTGATTTCGTCCTATCTTCGAAGTCTGATCTCATTCAATCGTTATCGTGCATGAATGGGCTAAGCGACCACAAGACTGTTCTGTTTGACATGCGCATTCCGATTCCTCGTCGGTTACCCTTGATAAAATATATTTGGGATTACAAAACAGCAAGCTTCACTTGCATCAACACCGATCTTGAAAACTTGTACAGCTTTTTTAAGGTTTCCGCCCTCCAGAGGACAGTCGAACGAAATTGGCTACTTTACAGACATAAAATTCAGGAGCTAATTGAAAAGTATGTTCCCCTCATTCGTATTCACGGCAATCCCAATACACCATGGTATTCTAATGCCTTAAAAAACTTTCGCAATGGAAGAAACGTCTCTCGAGAGAGGCAAAACGCCGCACCACTGCAGCGAGGTGGTCTAAATATTTCAAGTCTCTTCATGATTACACGCGTCTTCTGCGACGCTCTAAAGAAAAGTTTTATGAACATGACATGCTAAGCATTTCACGCGTTAACCCCCGTAAATTATGGAATCTCCTAACCCCAAAACACAACCACACACATACAATTTCTTTGAGAAATTCCGACGGTTCGGAGGTAACGCAAGACCGACGGTCTGACATCATGAATACATTTTTTCTGTCCGTTTTCACCCGTGAAAATAACTTTGATAGCCCCGATTTACCCTTTCAACATTTCTCCCAAATGCTTCCGATTGGCATTAATGACTCGGGCATCGCTAAACTAATAGAAAAAAAATCTTGTGCCCCGGGACCAGATAAAATCACAGCTAAAATACTTAAAGGTACGCTAACGTGTTCCAGCAAAATATTAGAAATAATGTTCACGCAGACGATAAAAGACAGTACGCTTCCACATGACTGAAAGCTAAGCATCATATCTCCAATATTTAAAGCGGGTAATCGGTCCGTTCCTTCAAACTATCGTTCGATTACTTTAACTTCTATATCTTATAAGCTGCTCGAGCACATAATATATTCTAGCGTGGTAAACCATCTTGAAAACTACTTCTTCTTTTTAAAAATCAGCATGGCTTTTGCTCAGGTTTTTCCTGTGAAACACAACGTTTTTGAGTTTACAACGGACCTCCACTTAAACCTCGATTCTTCATTTCAAACCGATGTCATCTTCCTCGAAACTTTCCTCCCTTAATCTAGACCCACTCATACTGTCATGGATACAAGCCCTCCTCACTAATCGACACCAATACAAAGTCATCGGAGGTCACCGTTCCTCGACTACAAATGTAATATTTGGCGTACCTCAAGGTTCCGTCCTTGGCCCTCTCCTCTTTCTAATTTTTTATTAATGACCTTCCCTCAAGTGTTACATCTCCGATACGTCTCTTTGCCGACGATTGTGTCGTTTACCGTCGTATATGTGATGGCTCTGATCAACTTGCCCTCCAAAATGATTTACATGTAATTGAAAATTGGTGTTCTTTGTGGATGATGCAACTTAATTTTTCTAAGTGTAAATCTATGCAAGTTTCTCGTAAGCGTTCAAACCTATATTTTACTTATTCTCTGCAGTCTAACCATCTCGCTCTAGCAGAATCGTACCGGTCGGTACCTGGGTGTTCTCATCAACACCAAACTAACATGGACTGACCATATCGCAGAGCTTACTGCCGATGCATCCAAAACATTAGGTTTCATCAGACAATCCATGTCCTGCTCACCGGCCTCGGTTCGTAAACCCGCCGCCTACGAAACCTTCGTCTGTAGTAAACTCGAGTATGCCTCTCCAATTTGAAATCCACACCAATCTTATTTAATAGACGCCCTTGAAGCCATTCAAAATCGTGTGGCTCGTTTTATAACCTCCAAACACAATTTCCGCACAAGTGTTACTACTATAAAATCATCACTGTCTCTCACCTCTCTGGATCTTAGACGAAAAATAGCACGCCTTTGTTTATTTCACAAACTGTATTTCAATTATTCTTACTTACATGGCTCCCTGCTTCTCCCACCAATTCGAACTTCGCGCCGTCTCTTCAATTCTCTGAGTGTCCAAAATTTAAAAGGTTCAACCAACGCTTTTAACAAATCTTTCCTCCCGTTAACATTTGAGGATTGGAATCGGCTTCCAAATGCAATAGCCAACGAACGTAATACTCCGAAGTTTAAAACCTTACTCGAAACCCATTTTACAACCGCACCCTCGTAATTTCTGTGTAGCCAGTTGCCTTTCTCTTATTTTTATGCCATTTTAATCATGCTATTAGTTTTATAACGAGTTCTGTTTTTATTATTGCCCTGTAATTCCAATTATTGAATTATAACCTACTTTATGTTCTTGGTCTGTAATTGGTTTTGTGTATCCTTGTTCGACCCCCCCCCCCCTTATGTAATACCCCGTCAGGGGCCCTTAAGGGAAAATAAATGATGATTATGATGAAACCTCAGTATGCCGTTTCAATAAATGTTCATTCCTCCTCCTCCTCGCTTGTCCCGTTCACTTCCATTTACAGTTTAAATCATGGTTAAGCAATTAGTGGTCCGCGAAATAAGGCTTCGTGCAGCAGTTCTTCCCCCGAGTCCGAGCCACATATTAAATGTTTTATTTGTTTTTTTGTTTTTTAGCAATGGAAGCAAGAAAATGGAATTCTGTGATCTGAAGACACTCTTTAGTCGCGATGTTTTTACGCAATATACCTGAACGCTACGTCTGCGGCATTACAATGAATAATTAATTTGGCATTTACTTTATTACATTACATTATTAATTTGGAAAGAATAAATTAGCAAAAAATAGTCAAATAACCAAGATATTTTCTTTTTTTCTGCCAGCTCGGGCCTAAAAAAGCTAGCCAAATTTGCACAAAGTAGCCAAACCTGGCGACCCTGAAAATGATCCATGGCGTTGCACTCACTACCGAAAGTTTATTGTATGGAAACATGATATTACAAGCACAAGCTGCGCATGTTAACTGAAATCAACTTCAGAAAACATTTATACGATCGTCACAAAAAAAAGATTTTGTGCGTATGTGTGTGTGTTTGTGCGCGCGCGCGCGACATCACTCAGGTTTTGCTAAGCCACGAATTTATAATAGTGCGACAAACATTTTTTTTTCATTTAATATTCAACGGAGTGTTTTCACTCTCACTTTTTCTTCGTTTTCTTACTCTCTATTTTTTTCTTTGTATAATGAATACGCAGAGGCTAGCTGTAAACGCGTTCCGGGTCTGGCAGTGAGGAAATAAAGGGTGATCTACGAAATAGAAAAAAATTGCCCGCAGCTTCCCTCGGGGGAACACTGAGGAGGATGCGGAGCATATAATTGGTTAACGGGGTGTTAAAGTGCGACTTACTTGGGTCGATGGCTAAATTGGTTAACGTGGTTGTGAAATGGGGTGTTAAATTGTGACTTACTTGGGTCGATGGCTAAATTGGTTAACGTGGTTGTAGGAGGGGATGTTAAATGAGTGAACACGTACACACGTATGCGAAAGGGCGGCGCTGGTCGAAGGGACGTCAATCATTGTGTTTGTGGATTCGTTGGAATTCATTTCACCGCGACCTTGGACGTCGACGCGCCGTACAAACCAACCGACGAGCGGCAACTGAGCGAGCGAGCGCCGACCTTGAGTATATATACAGCGCGACGGCGCATGCACTGTCAGCTGTTGAATGTTCTCGAAGCGCGACGGCGCATGCGCGTCCACTGGAGAATCAGGAGAATTGTAGATGTCGAACGCGGTGTGTAGAGGAGGAAGGGTGCACAGATAGTGGAGGAGTGAAGCGCGCGCGGTGTGTAGAGGAGGAAGGGATGCACAGATGGTGGAAGAAGGAGGAGGAAGCTTGCGGACGGCGCCGCACTACAAGCCTCGAGTATTAGATGCTCCGCATCTAAAAAACAAACAAACATTATATATACATTATAAACATTATATATATGCGCGCTACTTAGTTTTTTTGTAAAGCGTGCACCACCTTGCGCTTAAGTGCAAACAAAGAAGCCTACTTTCAAGGCTACGGTAAGTGAGGAGGTTTGAATGGGCAGTGAAAGCTCGTCAATTCGAGCCACGTTGAATCCGAAAATTAGATGATTCGGACGCGTTCTTTTGTCTCGGCCACCACATTCATTCTTTAATGGCATCAAGCTGTCGTTGATTCAGTCACAGTGCAAGCGACGAAGCGAAAACGGCGTTCGCAAATAGCCGGAACTATTCATCGCTGTCTGCATCGCTACTTAATAAGGTTTTGTCCTCACGAGGTTCCGGCACTGTGCAGCTTCGTTCCGATTCATGCACTGCGTGCGCAATGTCACAAAACTCAAAACAGGCCGGAAGATGTTGAAAAGCTTTCAGCGGCGGTCGCTATCCTGGCATGAAACTCGTTTGCTACAACGCGATGAATGAACCATCAGTTGCCGGCCATTTTACATGCGAAATAACTGCGATAACATGCGCGTAGCAGTACGTAATAATTAATAGAGAGGTGCATAGCATGTTTCGGACTAATTAATCACTGCAGTCTGGCGCTTTGACCGCACGTACCAGGACGAGGAAAACTGCGCATTTGCACTGCTGTTATAGAAAAAAAGAAAAAAAATGTACAGCATTTGCGTATCCTTCAAGAAAATTAAAGTATATTGATATTGTTTTCTTGGTACTTTCGATATTTTATCATTCGGTTGATTCGGTCATTGTCTTTTCCGCTCCCGTGAAGTATGAATTAACGAGCTTTTACTGTATTTATATGTAAAAAGTATTAATTCGGAGGTGCACTGTGGCATTTGCCTACCGCATTTACTCTTATATTAGCCGCACTTGCAAATGTCGAAAAGCTTTTCGGCTAATGCACGCTACCATGGTAATTGAAGGTGATGCCAGCACATTTCTTTCCTGTCTACCAACTAATGGTCAGGAAGTTTACTATTACTTTGGAATTCAAGAAGCTGATGATTGATATGTGGAGTTGAACGTCCCAAAACCACCATATGATTATGAGAGGCGCCGTTATAGTGGAGGACTCCGCACATTTCGACCACCTGGGGCTCTTTGATGTGCATCCAAATCTGAGCACACGGGCCTACAACATTTCCGCCTCCATCGGAAATGCAGCCACCGCAGCCGGGATTCGATCCCGCGACCTGCGGGTCTGCAGCCGAGTACCTTAGCCACTATAGACCACCGTGGCGGGGCGGAATTCAAGAAGCTGCGTTGTTACCTGGTAATATCGATGTAATGAACATATAATGTTTCATGGTTGACAACGCATGACGTGGCATGACGGAGAATCAATGAAAGTTAAATTTTGAAAGGACACGATCTTCTTTCTTTCATTTTTTGCACTTTTTTATTGGCCAACCTTATGTTTTGTTCGCCAGTAAAACACGGTACACACGCATAAAAGCTGCTAGGTACAGCTGCTTGTCGGCGTGACTTCACCCGAGGGTATGAGTACGTGTTCGTAGTAATTGTTCTAAACTCGCACCGCGGGGAAGTATACATAGCTTCGGGGTGAAACCTTAATTAAAGTAAATTATCTGTGGAAGGTACAACGGGGGGTGTCGGCGGAGTTGACATTTTTTATTAGGTATTAACCGAATGTGGCATATATAGGTCTGTGAATTTTGTTTCCCCTACCACGTGTGAGCAATTTTGCCATTTAACCACAGCTTCAAGAAGACATAGATGCGAAGAAAGCCAACGTGCATATCTGTTTTTATCATCCTTATTAATCTTAGTTGTGCGTGAATGAATTCGTGACTGTCAACGAATGAAATATTGTTTTAAACCAGCTCAACAATACCCTTCGATTTTAAGCAAACAACAGGAATAATAGGCAGTGCAAAATGACAAACCATTCGACATTGTCATCAATTGAGTTCTCTGCAGATAAGCAAAGAAATAATTTCAATTTCATACCTATAGAAAGCAATGCTATGAAGAAAAGACTTGTCTTGATTATGAAACAGTGTGCCACATTAAAAAACAAAAAGACGAGTGTTTGGTAACCTTTTCGGGCCAATGACGATTTCTTTTCGGGCCCTCTTCCCCACCATCATATTTATCGTTGGCCGGAAAAGAAAAAAAAAAACGTTACCGCTGCACCGAATGCTGCATCCAGTCTCCTATGGCATGCACGTGGCAGCCGCTTTTTTGTCGAAGTTTATTGTCTTCGTTTCTTTCTTTCACCCCCCCCCCCACTTTTTTAATGGTACCATCCAACCATCGCTTAATGTCCATCGTAGTCACCGATAGCCTGTTCAAGCGACCTTTGTGTGTGAGAAGCCTTCGCTAATTCGTTCAACTTACCTTTGAGGGCACTCAAAGCGCCGCGCGTTAAGCGGCAATCACGTGGTATTTTTTTAAATTTTTGCTCACTATAAACAAACCCTGGCAAAAATTAACCAACGTTGTTATCTTACCGTACCTTGAAAATTTTGTTATTTCTGAATAAGAGCTACAAGTCTTGTATTGATTTTTTCTCTAGAGTCAGTATTTAAATATTTCATTAACAAATTATTGGTAATAACCATACTCGTCTGGACTAAATACAGCAAAGAACAACACTGCGCTAGCTGGAGACGCGTAGCACTCTTTTTTTTAATTTTTACTGCTTGGTGCGTTTTAGATAAAACACCCTGTATATGTACTACCCTTCGAATTTCTACGAGTGTGAATTAAACAATTTAATGCGCATCATCTTTATTGAGAAGTTCTTCGGAAGCCTAACCACAATATTAATTAAATTTTCCCATGCAGTCAGACAGAGATACCACGAAGTTCAATTGGACATGAGCACTGGTAAAATTGAACATAAACTCGAACACGTAGCAGGGCGCTCATCATAAAGTTCGGCACAGCAGCAGAAAGCTCAACCAGGTGGTCCAAACAGGTTTTCGCCTTCACGTTCCTCCAATACCCCCCCCCCCCCTCCTCGTTCTGAGCAACAGAAATGCACTCCAAGAAAAAATGTACTTCAGGGCAACCAAGGTTTCGTCGGCAGATCTCACTCAACCGACAACTTGCGCCAGTCATAGCAAGTGGAAAGCAGCTCTCACATACCATTGCAATTGGTTGCCGCTTTAGATCGACTATACCACTTATAGTTAAAGGCCTATCAAGATTGTCGCGGGCACCATGATACAGGCCACTATCAGGCTGAAGTACACCAGTAGCTGTCAGACCGTTCAGAGTGGTGTACTCAGCCGTACGCATTGAACTGCACAACCATTGCGCAGCTCGAATTGTAATGCAGCCATTGGCACGTGGGTCCCATGTAGGGTACGTCGCTTTCGATATATCACTTTCTAGCGTGGCCTGGGAACTTTTGACCCCCGCTCTCCATCCTTTACGTAACGTGACACTTCACCGGCACTTCGTGATGTACTCCTCCCTGGAGGAATCCGCGACAGCAGCCAGCAACAATTGTTGTCCTCTCTCTCTCCATCTGCTTTTAGAACGCAGTCCGTGTATACGTACAGGTGCCCGTTGCTGCTACGAGTAGCGCCGTATAGTAATCGGCAGATCGAACGATGAGGAAAGGGATCCAGCTAACGCGGATCACGGTGGAGTGAACGACAGTTGACAGCTATAGTCGCGAGACAACAGGTACTGCGGCAGACACCATTGTGCAGTCGCTCGAGCATGACGTCATCAATAAGGTACGAGGCCTGATGCGGCTGAGGACGTTCACCTTTACCATATATCAAAGGAAAACAAAGCGCTGCACGAACGCGGAGACCTGTCTTCGGCAGCTGTTGTGGAACGCGCCCAGGCGATGCTCCAGTGGTCTCCCAGACGAGGGTCATCTCCGACGTTTTTTTTTTGTGTGTGTGAAATATATGATGTAAAAATTGTCTTTTTGTCGTGTGTTCTTTTTCTAACTAAATCCGGGCTTTCCTAAGCAACATGTCGAACCAACTAGCCGAACAGCTCATTCATGGGCTGCGAGAAATTGTTCGCGCCAGTGACGCTACTCACGGCGTTCTCAATTCTTCATGTAAACTATATAAGAAATGTACGCTTTGGCGACAGTACAGTGTACTAGCGACAGTTTTTACTTATGGCGGCATGACTCCTTGAGCAACGCCTTGAGCTGCTGGCGGCCATCATAGAATTAACTATATGGCGCCCACCGCACATTCTTGGTCGCTCTATAACCATTGAACATAGCCTCTGTATTCATAATATTCAGAAATGCTCCATGACTTGAATTTGCCTTTTCACCGCCCCAAGATATCGCGCGTTTGACACGCGTTTGCGAAGCATTGAATTAAGGCGACGGAAAGTCAAGTTCAAGCCAAGGTGGTTTTCTGAAAATACGGGGGTAAATGTTCATGTGATGTCACTTCCGCCGTAGTCGCCTTCTCCCACCATGCCCGGGTACTTCCCTGGGTATACCTACAGCTTACGTGCAGCAGCACGGTTAGCTGGAGGCTCGTCATCTATTGCTGTGTGCGACGTTGAAATGCAAGCATTGTGGTTTTTTTTTTTTTTGTCGTACTTTAACGAACTCATCGGATCAGGAAGGCCTCGCTTGTTCACTCGATACAAGACCAGAAAATCAAGATGTGCGACGCGTATACCAGCCGCGGCACACACCGGCCACCTGCCACGACCTAGAGGGCCCATTATCTCGCTTTCACAGCAAACACTACAAATTTCGTGGCCCAAGAACAAGTGAAAGCCAAGTCTCTCGAGCCGCATTTTAAGAGTGGATGAGCGAAGCGCAGCAGCTTTCATCGAAAACGAGTCTGCAGAGCTAGACAATTGTTTACAAGAGATATAATATTAATATATTACTGCGGCCCACGCCACCAAAGCAGCACCCCCCCCCCCCCAAGTGTTTTAAACAGTGCTGATGTTGCGCCTCTTTGATTGGAATTTGTGTAAACAGCCGAGAAAAATATTATGCGAGGTAGATAGAGACTTCGTGTGGTGCGTGCCACGGTAATGCTGGTCACTTTTTTTTGCGTATGTTTTCGCATTTTTTCCCTTGTAATTTGCTTTTGTTTTACGCTTGTGAACAGTGGAGTTCCTGAAAATGGAGTCCATACTAGGGAATTAATTGACCTATTTTTAGAACTCCTGACCCTCCAATTCGAACCGATCGGCTATACTTCAAAGTGAACTAATATTGTCTCGCATCCAATTTCACAGTTTGTTTCAATGAAATACCGAAATTTCTGTGATCGCCATCAGGATTTTAATCACCTCCCTGACACGCTGATTGTGCACGCAGTGGTCGCGGACTAGTTTGTATGTACAGTATCATGGTAAGCTATCTCTGTTTGCAGGTAAGTGCTTGGCTATGGCACTTACCCGTAATGAAGTTACACCTGAAGACGCAAATATCACCGAGTTTCTTCAAATAGTTTTTTGTTAATCCGCGCCTGCCAAACACGCCGGTACTTTTCTGAAAATTGCAATGTGCTTTCTCAATTTTGGGTAATGACTTTCGGCGAAGAAACACCCCGAAGCTCTGCTCCCTTTTCGTGGACTACTAAATCAACTTGCCTCACTAGCTAGCTGATAACTCCTCAAACTTGCATCGTGAGGCACTTGCATCGTGATGTTTGCGGCAACGACGAATATATCGAACACCTGCTGTGCCATTGTCCTCGATTCGCCTCAGATAGACAAGCACTTGCCAACGCAATGCGGCGACTGGATGATCGGCCTCTTTCTGTACAGGTGCTATTAAAGCAACGTCCACATGCCTCGACAGCCCACAAGACAGCGAAAGCCCTGCTGTGTTTTCTGAGAAAGACAGGCTTGTGTGAACGCCTCTGACATGTTGTAGAGTTCTACACGCTGCAGTGAAATTACTGTCAGTCTCTCCCCCACCCTTTTTCCCTCTCTTCCCTCTTTCTCGTCTTTCTTGTCCCCCTCCCTAGTTCCCCAGTGTAGGATAGCCAACCGGATGTCTTTCTGGTTAACCTCCCTGCCTTCTCCCCTTTTGTTGCTTCCTCCTTCCTTCCTGCATCGTGAGGCGAAACTAAGTGGGCGCAAGCACGAGGAAACAACATGGCAGTGGTAGGCGACAGAGTCAGTAGGTACCCGGCCATGTCGGCGGCGCATTTTGGAAGTGACGACGAGGGGGCGCTGCATGACGCACGTGCACACGATGTACGCACACGTTTCGGAGCGGATCAGCCCCAGAACTTTTATCACTTACCGAACAAGACCCTATCACGAGCTGCCCGCACTCTCACTCCGAACGGTGAAACGCGCGTTGGCTGCATCGACAAGGGAACCAACACGATGTTTTTCTTCATGCCAGTTGTTTCGTTTTCTCCACGTTCCGCATGTCTTTCCGGTTATTTGTAGGTAAGTTCCGGGCTTTTACACCATGGTGCTGGGCGAGCCGAGCTCCTCGCATACTGCGTACTATTATAGTACTGCTGTGTTCTGTGTATCTGCTACTGCCCTACTAATGCTATCTAGGGCAATCTTTTCGAAAACGACAAAACGCATAGCCGTTTCACGCATGCCTGTAAATGGGTTTCACACTCGTACCTGTGAATGGGACCCCGCCGACGAACCACCGTCGCTTGCAGGGCTCCACCCGCAATAAGCACAAACGACCGAAATTCCTAATAATGAATGCTTATGCGGGGTCCCATTTACAGGTACGCGTGAGTCGCGCTTGATTTGCTTTAACTGCGTCGATAAAGCAGCCTTCCAGGCGCATATAGCAGTAGAATATCCGACGTACCCCAATTAGCCAGCCTTGGGACGTTTATTCATCACATGCACGTGCACGAGTCCGAACGATATGTCTTGTGCTGACACAGCTAGAACTGTGCTGACACAGTTAATTCGGGAGGCGAACGCCGGGCTAATTCCAAGGGCCGAAGTATCGGCCCCCCGAACCGCACCACGAAAGCGTGGACAATTTAGAAGTGGTCCTTTTTGGCGCGCCAGCGGACGCCGGCTGTGGCCCAAAGAACAAGTCAGAGCCGAGAGTTGATAAACAAACAAAATTATATTCTCAATAATGGCAGATCGAACACAATACACAAGTATGCACACTCCACAATAGTTGAGTACAATATGTCACCAATCAAACAACGTACTACACAGTGCAATCAGCCACACTCGAACCAACGAACACAGACAACAATACACACTACAATGCAGTCGCATGCATTGAACAACCAAGACACTTGTGCATCTATGAAACGCGAAGGCTGACTTGGGCGTTTTGAAGTCCGCTGCTTGCTTCACGCTGACTTGCTCAAGCTAAGTTGAAGTCGCGAGCCAAGTAACATCTCTGCATTCGGGGGTAAAGAGATAGAAAACCTATTCAGTCCAAAGTTCTTGGAACAAAAGTCTGAATGATACTCTTCCGAGAATCACTCACTCAAAGTCCAGCGTTGTTGTCGTTCCGCTACCTGGCCGAAGTTTCTCTTCCAGGAAACCTCGCGTCTTCAAATGGCCACTCTTCAAGCTTCAAACTTCTTCGCCGGAAACACGTCGGCTTCACACACGCAGCTGTTGCCACGCGTCTTCGCTCGATAGTGGTAAACACACACACTCTTGCCTGTAGCTCGAGTCGTCACCCCTCAAGTGTAAATCATCTTCTTTTCCTGCTTTGTCTCTTCGGACAAAACCTTCGCCGAATACACGGCGGAATTCCTACGCGCTCTGGCGCTAACTTCCGTCTTCTCCTGATCTCTCATCTCCGCTGCTCGGTTAAATACCTTCCGCGCGACATTCCAGAACGTTCTCATCATTTCGTCGGCGCGATGCGCAGCGAAGGCTGGGGGAAAGCACGAGACGGCACGAGGGCCGTCCGCGACGGATGACTCAACCCGGCATCACCACGCCTCTTTCCATCGAGAAATTTCGAGTGCTTGCTCGGCCGCCGATGTGGGGTGAGGAGGTTCGTCGGCGAAGCCACGCTTCCGAGGGGAGAGGCGCGCACCCGGGGGTCTTTGGATGTTTGTTTTCTTTTTCTTTTTTTATCGTTGACCTCGCGGCGTCACTCCGGCGTCTCGTCGCGAGAACTTGGCGGCGCGCCCTTTTTGAGCGCTCGTTCTGTGACACTGCCCCCCACTTTAAGAATATTATCTCATAATATTCAAAACCACACAAACGAGCGCGAACAGTCACCACACACTCTGAAAGACTGTAACATAGTCCGTCGCTCATGACACGTCACATTCACAATATATCACTCAATACAATTGTACTTTACAATTCAATCTCACACACATGAAATATAACCGCAGGTACATGAGTACAACGCTTCATCACACATTCCAGACAATACAAACGTACAAAGTTCTGTATTTACAACAATTATACAACACTATATATCACATCATCGCACATAACACTTTGACTCGCTCGACATACACTTGTGACACAGGATAACAAGAACATTAACACAACATATGTCACTCAGCCCTGCCAAACACATTCCGATTCCACCTCAGCACCTATCCTGTGTATTTCGAGCTGCGCTTGCGTCCTTTCTTGCGGGGCTCTCTCGATCTCTTCTTATTATTTTTGCTCGTTTTGTTCCGGCGAGCCCCTCCCAACTACGGTATCTGAGGCGGCGTCTCAGCCATCGTTGTCACTTCCGACACTGCTAGCGGGTCATGACGCTCAACCGATCCTGTCCGGTTATTCACCCGCTTGTTCATGTCCCGACATTTGGCCTGGCTGGCCGACTCCGTCATCTTTACATTGTCGGTCAGTTGAGGTCGAGCCGACGTAAGCCCAGCTGCCCAGCACGTGAACTCATTCGATACGATGATGTTCTCATTTACTGTCTCTTGCGCCGCGGCTTCACCTTGGGCTCGAGTGAGATCCGTCACGGGATGCTCCTCCACTGTATCTCGCGGTCGCTGGGTTGGCGAGGGCTCTATCTTCGGGTCTTCCCCCAAACGTTCTGGATCATTCGGCCCTCACGCCCCGTCGATTTTTCCGATGACGAGGTCGTACAGGGGGGTCGTCATGCATAAAGCAGTAACCTTCCCGCTGAAGTACGGGGTTTCAACCTCAATTTCTGCTTCGGGAACCATCCGAACCGTACGGTCAATTAGGCAAACTGGTTTCGTTTTGCCTGTTAACTCACTTTCCCGTACCAAATTTCTCCGCACGATAACCGTGGAGCTACCGGTATCTCTTAACACCGTAACCTTCTTGCCCGCAACTTTTCCAGTCAGCGTTGGCATTCCCTTCGTAACACCGGTTGGCTGTTTTGTCATTACAGCACCCACAATAGGAATTTTCTCCTCATTTTTCAACTCTACGAATCCATCGGTGACGGCATTATTACCAGATTTCGGTGCCGCTTGCACACAGGATACCTGGTGGGTTTGACTCGCTCCGTTTCGACATGCGTCTGCTTTGTGCCCAGTCTGACCACACTTAAAACATTTTACTACCGTAGGGCTCGTAAAGTTAGTACGACAGTTGCTCGCGCAATGACCCACTCGGTTACACAGAAAACATCGCGGAAAACTCTCCGGTGCACGCTTCTTTTGTTCGGGTGCCGAATTTTTCGAATCTTCGGGACACTCCTTCTTGACCTTGGCCAAATTAGTTCCACCTTGCGCTTCCAAGAATTGATCAGCCAATTCAAGCATGTCTTCAAGTGACTTAGCTCTCCTCTCTTTCAAGTACAGCGACAGGCTTGGGTGGCAACTAGTAAGAAATTGCTCTCTGATTAGGAGCTCTAAGCTCATCGTACTCCTGCGCTGTCCCTGAAAAATCAATCCATCTGTCGAAATAATGGCAAAGTCGGGCGGCGTACTGCGTAGCCGTCTCACCATCAGCTGGCTTTTCTGTCCGAAATTTGTCCCGGAATCCTTCCACAGTAAATCTAAATCACTTCAGCAAAGCAGCTTTCACCTTGGCATAGTTGGCTGCATCGGTCGGCGTCAGCCTACCGTGCAGACTGAGCGCTTCACCAGTCAAGCAAGTATTCAAATCAGTTGCCCATTCATGTTCCGGCCAATTCTGGCTCCTTGCAATCGTCTCAAATCTGTGAAGGTACGCGTCTAGGTCTTCCTTCCTTTCATCAAACGCTACGAGCAGCTTGCTTGGGTTCAAGCGGAAGCCATGATCTTCCCGTTCGCTGCTTTCAACTCTAGCTTGGACGGGAGTTTCACTTCACTGTTACAAACGGAGCAGCTCGAGTACCACTCGTGCTGCCGCTGCCATTCCCTTTCAGCCATCTCCGCTTCTCTTTCTTCTTTCAGCTGTCGCTCCCTCGCTTCTCTTTCTTCCTTCAGCTGTCGCTCCCTCGCTTCTCTTTCTTCTCTCGCCCTTTCGGCTGCCAACTTCTCTCTCTCCAGCTCCAACTTCAATTGCTGCTCTCTTTCTTCCTTCAGCTGTCGCTCTTTTGCCTCTCTTTCTTCTTTCAGCTGCCGCTCCTTTGCTTCTCTTTCTTCTCTCGCCCTTTCAGCGGCCAACCTCTCTCGTTCCAACTCAGCTGCTTTTTCTTCCTTGGCTCTCTCAGCTGCCAACCTCTCTCTCTTCAACTCAGCTTCCTTTTCCGCTTTGGCTCTTTCGACCGCCAGCCTTTCTTTTTCCAGCTCAGCTGCGTTTTCTTCTTTGGCCCTTTCTTTTTCTTCTTTTTCCTTCTGGGTGACCCACTTCCGTAGTTCGGCGCCACAAAGACCCATCTTCTCACCAAAAGCGACTAACTTTTCGAGATCCATTGTGTCTCGCAACTCGCAAATAAAACCTTGCCGCGTGCAAAAAGTATCTGCCTAAATAAGTCTATCGGAACACTCCTGCACTCGTTAACGAGAACACCGAGCAACACACAAAATCGTTCCGATAGCACTATCAACAACTCAAGGCTCTTTCTCACTACCATGGACACACTGTGCACCAAAAGGTCCTGTCGCGGACGCCAGATTGTCACACAGGTCCCGTTAATTCGGGAGGCGATCGCCGGGCTAATTCCAAGAGCCGAAGTATCGGCCCCCCGAACCACACCACGAAAGCGTGGACAATTTAGAAGTGGTCCTTTTTGGTGCGCCAGCGGACGCCGGCTGTGGCCCAAAGAACAAGTCAGAGCCGAGAGTTGATAAACAAACAAAATTATATTCTCAATAATGGCACATCGAAAACAATACACAAGTATGCACACTCTACAATAGTTGAGTACAATATGTCACCAATCAAACAACGTACTACACAGTACAATCAGCCACACTCGAACCAACGGACACAGACAACAATACACACTACAATGCAGTCGCATGCATTGAACAACCAAGACACTTAGAGACTAAAGAGATAGAAAACCTATTCAGTCCAAAGTTCTTGGAACAAAAGTCTGAATGATACTCTTCCGAGAATCACTCACTCAAAGTCCAGCGTTGTTGTCGTTCCGCTACCTCGCCGAAGTTTCTCTTCCAGGAAACCTCGCGTCTTCAAATGGCCACTCTTCAAGCTTCAAACTTCTTCGCCGGAAACACGTCGGCTTCACACGCGCAGCTGTTGCCACGCGTCTTCGCTCGATAGTGGTAAACACACACACTCTTGCCTGTAGCTCGAGTCGTCACCCCTCAAGTGGAAATCATCTTCTTTTCCTGCTTTGTCTCTACGGACAAAACCTTCGCCGAATGCACGGCGGAATTCCTACGCGCTCTGGCGCTAACTTCCGTCTTCTCCTGATCTCTCATCTCCGCTGCTCGGTTAAATACCTTCCGCGCGACATTCCAGAACGTTCTCATCATTTCGTCGGCGCGATGCGCAGCGAAGGCTGGGGGAAAGCGCGAGACGGTACGAGGGCCGTCCGCGACGGATGACTCAACCCGGCATCACCACGCCTCTTTCCATCGAGAAATTTCGAGTGCTTGCTCGGCCGCCGATGTGGGGTGAGGAGGTTCGTCGGCGAAGCCACGCTTCCGAGGGGAGAGGCGCGCGCCCGGGGGGGGGGGTCTTTGGATGTTTGTTTTCTTTTTCTTTTTTTTATCGTTGACCTCGCGGCGTCACTCCGGCGTCTCGTCGCGAGAACTTGGCGGCGCGCCCTTTTTGAGCGCTCGTTCTGTGACACACATACAGTGGGAATCGATGATATGCGAAGCACGAATGAGAAAGATTGATATGTCACTTTAAAATCAACACAACGTTACGAGGTGGAGGTAAATGATGCCGTGCATGACTTCTGTGTCATGATTATCATGTTTGGATGTGTCGTTTACCTTCGTCATCTATTAACGTCACGTGATACCAATTTGGTAAATGTAGAGCTAGCGAAACGGCCGCGAGCACGCTATTAGCGTGGTATGTTGTTAAGTTCTTACATGACACGCGTGTCAGCATTATCATGTTTGCACCAGTTTTATATTTCGTAATCTATTGACGTTGGTATATGTGAAGCTGGCAAAACGGCTGCGAGCGCATCATGAAGGGCAATGTAGCGTTGACGCGCGTGCACTCTGGGCACAGCTACGCTACGTTAACAAAACGCGATCACTCTATAGTCTGACGCCAGGTGCGACCGACGCGACCAGCGTCCGTCGGCGAGGCCCGACGAAAACCGGCGCGAAATTCGCGCCGATGCGTTACCCAGACAGCACTGCATCTCCCTCTTTTCGTGACGGAGGGACACCGGACGCGCATGCGTCAAAGCAACGCAGCGCAGCGCGCGCCTGCGAGTATATGGCAGGACCGGTGCCTGGCGTGGCAACGCCGGCGCGACGCGACAAAATGAACGCCGGCGAGCACGCGCACCGCGTCACGTCGAAATGCATTGGCGCCTTGACTGTGGCATGTAGTCATGTTCTCACATGACACGCATGTCATCATGTTTGCACCAGTTGCATACCTTCGTCATCCATTGACGTCACGTAATACGAAATTTGGCATATGTGAAGCTAGCGAAACGGCCGCGAGCGCATCATGAGTGTGGCATGTAGTCATGTTGTTACATGACATGCATGTCGTGATTATCATGTTTGGATGTGTCATTTACCTATGTCGTCCGTTCGCGTCGCGTAATACCGAGTTTAGTACATGTGAATCTAGTGAAACGGCCGCGAGCGCATCATGAGCATAGCATGGAGTCATGTTACATTACACGCATCTCATGTTTATTATGTTTGCACCAGTATCATACCTTCATCATTCATTCACGTCCTGTAATACCAAATTTGGTATAGGTGAAGCTAGCAAAACGGCCGCCAGTGCACCATGAGCGTGGCATGTAGTCATTCTGTTACATGACACGCATCTCATGATTATCATGTTTGCACCAGTCACATACCTTCGTTAACCGTTCACGTACCGTAATACAAAATTTGGTATATGTGACGCTAGCACAATGGCTGCGAGCGCATCATGAGCGTGGATGTAGTCATGTTGTTACATGACACGCACGTCATGATTCTTATGTTAGGGTCTGTCACTTGTGTTCGCCATGCAATCATGTCATACCATACGAGCTTTGCAACATGCCATGTGAACGAAACCACCGCAAGAGCTGCAGGACCATGAAATGTAAATCATGACATTCATGATATACATGTCACAATTTTCATGTCATGACAAGTCAAATATGTTCTTCATACAGTCATGTTATGCCATACCAAGTTTGATATCGATACCGTTATCGAAAAGACCAGGAGAGCTAAATGTCGTAGGTGGCTAGATAGATACGCTTGAAGTCGCCGAAGTTTGCTAAGAAATGCTTCGCATTTAAAAAATTGGCAGATTCTACGTTTAGTGGGAATCGATTATATGGGACGCACGAATGAGAAATGTTGATACGTCACTTTAAAAGCAGCACAACGTTACGAGGTGGAGGTAAATGATGCCGTACGTGACTTCTGTGTCAGGATTAGCGTGTTTAGATGTGTCATTTACCTTCGTCATCTGTTCACGTCACGTGACACCAAATTTAGTATATGTGAAGCTAGCAAAACGGCTGCGAGCACGCTATGAGCGTGGCATGTTGTCATGTTCTTACATGACAGGCATGTCAGGATTATCTAGTTTGAGCCCGCCATATAGTTCGTCATTCATTGACGTCACGTAACACCAAATTTGGCATATGTGGAGCTAGCAAAACGATCACGACCGCATCATGAAGGGCCCAATATACTCTACTGTAGCGTTAACGCGTGCGCACACTGGGCACAGCGACGCTACGTGTGCAGACGCGAGCGCTCTGTAATCTGAGAGGAACTCAGCCGTTGTTTCTAACACTGTGGAGCTGCAGAGGCCTCAAGAACCACAAGAAGCGGGCTCATTTCGGCGTCTATCTTGAGACCTTTGAGTTCCTCGTTGCCGTCGTTGCCCTTCCGGAACCCGGCACGGACGTCAAACTCACAAATTACACTACATTTCAACACAAGCCGGAGACACGTATACTTGTTCACAAGCAATATACCACCCAGGAAGTCACACTCCCCACAACACCGCCTTTCCCATACACAATGGTGTCGGTGCTGCCCATAAGGCGATCTGACCCACCTGTTCATATTTTAAACATTTACTGTCCCCCAAAGCTTAAGAACGTCACGTTCAGCGAAACTTTCACACAAGCTATGCAGGTGGCAGGAAGGGACCCCCTCCTGATCGTCGGCGACTTCAATGCCCCAAGCAGGTTATGGGGTTACCCGCGAGAGGACACGCGTGGAAGGAAGCTTGCGGAACGTCTTTCTACCCTTGGACTCCCCCTCCACACTGATCCCGCCAGCCCAACACGTGTAGGCAAATCTGTTCAACGAGATACTTGCCCGGACCTCACAATTACACGCAACATGCGCCTTGCCGATTGGCTGAACACACAGGACACTCTCGGTAGTGATCATTGTGTATTAAACACAACCGTGTTAATGCGTCCCTTAAAACGCCCACTTACACAAGCTCGTATCCCAGACTGGACAACTTTCCGCACCTCTCTACCTATCGTAGACCCTCTCCAGTCGGGATACGACACAGGGTCTAAATCACTGACGTCTACACTGAAACAACACGAACGGCTGATACAGCTCACGGAAACTCAAACGGACGTGGACAACCACCTCCTCCATCTTTGGCAGGCCCACCGCAGCCTCACCAAACGATGGAAAATACAGAAACATAACAGACGCCCCAAGAAACGCATCCTAGAACTCACGGAGCAAGCTGCGGAATATGCTGCTCAGCTAGCCGACACTAACTGGGTAGACAGGTGCAACATGGCTGCACGCCAGATGTCTGGTCGTAACGTGTGGCGCCTGTTTCGCGCTCTCATCGACCCAACACAAACACGCACGGAAACTCAACGCCACTTACATAAGGTCATGCGCAACTTTACAAGAACGACAACACAGCTGGCACACACGGTCAGGGACCGATACCTGTGCACCACCAAGGACCCCCGGACGGCCGCATACTCTTACGCAGGCAAAAATAACACGCAGTTGGACACCCCGTTCCAGCTCCACGACCTCCAGGCGGCTTTATGCAAGATGAAGCGTGGCACTGCACCTGGGCGTGACCAGGTTACGATCAAACTGTTGGCCAATCTTCCCGACACAGCCCACGCTCCTCAAATACATCAATAGCATTTGGGACGGAGAAACTCCTGTCCCTCTTGAATGGAAATCAGCTCTCGTGACCTTCATCCCGAAGGCAGGTAAACCGATTGACGTGGAGAACTTTCACCCCATCTCCCTCACGTCTTGTGTCGGCAAGCTGATGGAAACAATGGTGCGCGACAGACTCTCCGAGTTTCTAGAAACACAGCACACTTTTGCGGACACCATGTTTGGTTTCCGCCCTCAGAAGTCAGCCCAGGATATACTTCTACAGCTCCACCATGACATATTAGATCCTGTTGAATGCCCCCACAATGACAAGGTAGTCCTGGCCTTGGATCTTAAAGGGGTATTCGACAACGTGAAACATGAGGTAATCCTTGACCGAGCTCAGTCAGACCAACTAGTGTGGTTATAAAACATTCAATTATGTTTATGTTAGACAGTTTCTTACAGGCCGTCAAGCCTACATGCGCATACAAGATGAGGAACATGGGCCTTACGTCATCGGCTCGAGGGGAACTCCTCAAGGCGTGGTCCTCTCTCCCCTCCTATTTATTATAGCCATGCTTCATCTTTCCCCCAAATTGGTTTCTCTACCAGGGATACATCACGCTCTTTACGCGGATGATATCATGATCTGGGCCACGCAAGGTAACCTGGGTCACATGGAGTCGTGTCTGCAAGCAGCAGCGACTGTAGTCGACGACTACGCAACCTACTGCGGACTCCAGTGTGCCCCGGCTAAGTCAGAATTTGTGCACGTACGTCCCTCCCCTCAGGACACAACTCAGCTCTATATCAGTCTTCCCTCGGGACCGATCCGTGAGGCCAAGGAGATCCGCGTCCTTGGCCTCTTCATACACCACCAACGCAAGGCAGACACCACAATAGCCAAACTTCGCACGGTGGGAGACCAGGTGGGCCGTATGGTCCGCCGGGTCTCCAACAAGCGGGGCGGATTGCGAATCAGGTATGCAATCCGGCTTGCCCATGTTTTCGTAACGAGTAGAATACTCTACTCGACTCCCTACTTGCACCCACGCAAGCACGAGGATGATCAACTAGAGGTCATCGACCGTAAAATTATCAAGCGGGCCCTCGACCTTCCTATCACCACGTTCAACCAGAGACTTCTGGCCCTAGGCGTGGTGAATACCTACCGGGAACTTCGAGAAGCCCACCTCGTTAACCAATACACGAGCCTTGCACAGACCCAATCCGGTCGCCGCCTCTCGGACCGAATACACATCAAACACGATTACTATATTGAGAAAAGGGTAAGAGTGCCAGAACCTCGGAGACGCGCCCTCCGGGTCCGACCCCTTCCCCGCAACATGTCCAAAGAAAACCACAGTGGTCGCCACCAGGCGCGCGCGGAAGCGTTGCAGCGACACTTTGGTCAAGAGAAACACGTGTGCTACGTGGACGTTACCGGCCCGCCCCATGGGGGTGGTATACGGCCGCAGTCATACACAACAGAAACACCGTAAACGGGCTCACTTTCAAAGCCTACAGCGCAGCACATGCGGAGGAGATTGCCATCGCTCTGGCTCTCACCTATCCCTCTTCTAAACATATCATCACCGACTCACGAGGGGCCTGTCGGAACTATCAGCTAGGGTGGGCTTCACCGCTTGCTCAGCGAATACTGGAACCTAGCTGCCTATACGTTAATCCAACTCCGCGAAATCTGGTTTGGGCACCCAGTCACCAAGGACTCAGGGGTAACGAACAGGCCGATCAGGCCGCCCGCGCACTCTCTTCCCGGGCTATCTCCCTGTCTTTGGAAGCCTACTCCCAATCAGGCAACTCGGCCCTTTCATTCAAAGATATTACCAATTACTACAAGGAGGAGCACCGGCGCTATCCAGACCCTTAATTGTAAAGGACTGCATCACGCTGACGAGCGCATCCTTTTAAAACTGTTTACCAATACTGTACTGTGCCCGGCGGTGCTAAAACATTTCAATTCATCCTTGTATGGCACGTGCCAGTTCTGTGGTGAGGTGGCTGACACCTTCCACATCGTCTGGGCGTGCCAGTCTAACCCATCTATCCCCCCCCCAACCCCAACCCCACGAGAGAGGTCTGGGAGGCGGCCCTGCTCGGCTGTCAAGACCTGAAGGCCCAAAAAGCCCTGGTTCAACGGGCGCGGGCGGCGTTGCTTGCCAATGGAGCTCCGGAATAGGGGTTCCACCTAGTGCTGTGAGGGTAGGAGGCCAATAAGGCCCTAACCCAATCACCGCTCTGTAACCATTTAATGGTTATTAAATGTTTCACCACCACCACCACATAGTCTGACGCCAGGCGCGACCAGCGTCCGTCGGCACGGCCTGACGGCAACCGGCGAGAAATGCGACATGCTGCGTTTCGCGCCGATGTGTTACCCAGACAACGCTGCGTCTCCCTCTTTTCGTGACGGAGGGACGCTTGACACGCTGAAACGCGCATGCGTCAAAGCAACGCAGCGTGGCGCGCGCCTTCGAGTATATGGCAGGACTGGCGCCTGGCATGGCAACGCCCGCGTGACGCGACGAAATGAACGCCAGCGAGCACGCGCACCGCATTACGTTGAAATGTATTGGCACCTTTACAGTGGCATGTAGTCATGTTCTTACATGACGCGCATCTCATGATTATCACGTTTGCACCAGTCACATACCTTTGTCATCCATTGGCGTCACGTAATACCAAATTTGGCATATGTGAAGCTAGCGAAACGGCCGCGAGCGCATCATGAGCGTGGAATGTAGTCATGTTATTACATGACAAGCAAGTCATTATTATCATGTTTGCACCAGTCAGATACCTTTGTCATTCATTCACGTACCGTGATACCAAATGTGGTATATGTGATGCTACCGGAACGGCCGCGAACGCATCATGAGCGTGGCATGTAGTCATGTTGTTACATGACACGCATGTCATGATTTTCATGTTAGAGTCTGGCGTTTCTGTTCGCCATGCAATCACGCCATACCATACCAGTTTTACAACATGACATGTGAACGAAACCAACGTAATAGGTCCAGGACCATGATATGTAAATCATGACATTCATGTCATACATGTCATGATTTTCATGTTGTGACTAGTCAAATATCTGCTTCGTACAGTCATGTTATGCCATACTAAGTTTGGTATCGATATAATTATTGAAACGGCCAGGAGAGCTAAAAGTCATAGATAGATAGATAGATAGATAGATAGATAGATAGATAGATAGATAGATAGATAGATAGATAGATAGATAGATACGCTCAATGTCGCCGAAGTTCGCTAATACCCTTGTTACACAGGCAGCCTAAACCACGGTTATGCTAACCGCGGTTACGTTAACCACGGTTTGCTGATGTTACACGGCACACGAAACCGTGGTTACGCCGCTGACCGTGGTTTTAAGAAACCGAGCTCTGCAACCTCGGTTAGGCAAATAACCGAGAAAATGGCGGCGCTCACCACCGATGAGTGCACCCCGCCGTGGTGGTTTAGTGGTTAAGGTACTCGGCTGCTGATTCGATTCGATCCCGCAGGCCGAGGGATCGAATGCCGGCGGCGGTGGCTGCATTTCTGATGGAGGCGAAAATGTTGTAGGCCCGTGTGCTCAGATTTGGGTGCACGTTAAAGAACCCCAGGTGGTCGAAATTTTCGGAGCCCTCCACTACGGCGTCTCTATCATATAGTTAATCATATAGTGGTTTTGGGACGTTAAACACCACATATCAATGAACCGATGAGTGCATGCCGGCGAGCGCGCGTGAAAAGTGGACGAGCCGGACGGCAGAAATCACGCGTAACGCCTGATAAGGATGTGGGAGAATCATTTGAGTGATATGCGGAGCACGTCACGCAATGCAAAGGTAGGTGTACGCGGCAATTTCTGCCGAGTTGAACGCCGAACTTCCGTCTGACGCAGAGCGATTCACGCCAAAGCAAGTCCGGAAGAAGATAGACAATCTGAACACGTGCCGATAAGTACATGGATATACTCGGGGGCACACATGACATTTTTGCCTGGTTGCTGCTGAATGTATCCGGAGTGGCTATATTGATTGTTGTACGCCAGATGGTGTTAGCCACCCTAACCGAGGATGCTTTCGCGCTGTGTAACATCAGCGAACCGTGGTTGGCGCTAACCAGGGTTCAACGTGGTCAACCGTGGTTGGTCGTAAGCGCGCTTTCTTTGCTTGTGTAACGTGGGCATAAGAAATGCTTCGCATTTAAAAAAGAGAGAGAGGAAGGGGGGGGGGCAGTGCACCACCTGCTGCGACTTTATTCAGTTCCCCCGTCGTCTCTAATACTGAGACATGATCTCTTAATTGCACAGCTGCGCACACAGCAAGAGAACGCGTCCAGACTTCTGTAACGCGCGGTTCATTGCGTTAATTACATCGCACAAACACTCGCGAAATGCACGGCGGACGACGTTTCGTTGACACGATCTCTTAATCGCACAGCAGCGCAAACAGCAATAGAACGCGCCCCGACTTCTGGAACGCTCGTTTTACGTTCATTTTGTTAATTAAAACGGCCAACGTAGCTCACGCCCTCGCGAATCAACAGTATTGTAGGAAACTCTATGTGCAACGCCAAACCAACGCCTCCTCTATTAAGATGCATGCCGCATGAGAGAAAAAAGAGCTGCCACACCCTTTCTCTCCTTTATTTTTAGAATGTTGTTGGTCGCTAGCGTCACCTGTGGCGGACGGTGCAACGACGCGAAACTTTGCATAGCCTCCGAAATAGTAGTGTACAGTTGCAGGTCTTAAATAACTCTCGATAGACGCGCCCTATGGGCCACAGGTGAAAAACGGTGGCCGGTACCGTTCGCCACCGTGATGATGGATGGATGGATGGATATGGCTGTACTTTTTAGATCGGGCGGTGGCTAGCGCCATCAAGCCGTAATACTTAATTAACCAAAAAGTATTTTTTTTCCTTAAAAAGTGAGTTTGAGGATTCGTACTTTGCAGTGAAGAGTTTAATTTTCACTCGTGCATTGACTTTAGCCACCAATCACATAACCTTCTTCTAGTTAAGTCTACCCGCTTAAAGTCTATTTTGCCCTCCCGGTCCCTAAACCCCAGTGCTTTGAAAAACTCTGCGACATCATCCTGAACTATAGGGTGAAGCCCTTTACAGAACATTATCAAGTGTTCGGCAGTTTCTTCTTCCTCTCCACACGCACTGCATACTGTGTCTACCCCTTCGTATTTGGCCCGATATGTCTTGGTTCGCAGTACTCCCGTCCTAGCCTCAAACAGTAGAGAACTACCCCGAGTATTATCATAGATCCTTTCCTTGGCAATTTTCTGCTTAAAACTTCGATAGATCTCTAGCGCGGACTTCTTAATCATGCCCATTCTCCACATGTCAGTCTCCGTTTCCTTCACTTTCTTCTTAACCGATAGTTCTTTTTGGTTTGGCCACCTGCTGTTTTCTAAGTATTTACCAGTCAACTTCCTGGTTCGCTTCCTCCATTTTGTATCGACATTCTTCATGTACAAGTAGCTGAATACCTTCCTAGCCCAACGCTCCTCCCCCATTTCTCTCAATCGCTTCTCAAATTTTATCCTGCTGCTAGCTTCCCTGCCCTCAAATGATGTCCATCCCATATCACCTTGTACTCCCTGATTTGGTGTATTCCCGTGAGCTCCTAAAGCAAGCCTACCTATTCCACGTTGCTTAATTTCTAATCTTGCTTGAACTTCTGATCTCATGCACAAGACCGCATTGCTGAACGTCAGCCCAGGAACCATGACCCCTTTCCATATTCCTCTCACAACATCATACCTATTGTTTTCCACAGTGCCCTATTTTTCATCACTGCTGCATTCCTGTTACCTTTAGTCGTCACGTATATTTCGTGTTCTCTCAGGTACTCGGTCCCATTGCTTATCCATACACCCAGATATTTGTATTTATCTGTTATCTCTAGCGTGACCCCCGTTTTACCTCTGCAGGCTTGGGTACCTGTTTTTCCCACTTTATAACTACCTTGTTACCTTTATAAATGCCCTTTAAAAGATTGGTGACTACATGTTCCACGCCTAGTGTGTCCAGTATTCCCCACAATTCTTCTTGAACCACGCTATCGTACGCTCCCTTGATATCCAAAAATGCTAGCCACAGGGGCCTGTGTTCCTTTTCTGCTATTTCGATGCACTGTGTCAGTGAGAACAGATTGTCTTCCAACCTCCTGTGTTTCCGAAACCCATTCTGCAGTTCCACCAGCACCCCCTCATCCTCTATCCATGTCTGCAGTCTTTCCTTTATAATCTGCATCACCAGCCTGTAGACCACTGATGTCACTGTTATAGGACGGTAGTTATGTCAGCGTTGTCCCCCTTTCCTTTATAGATCATGCTCATCCTGCTAAGTTTCCATCGATCGGGAACTTCACCGTCGATTATTATTTTGCTCACTGCCTCTCTCAAAGCCTGCTTAGACTTCGGACCTAATGTCTTTATCAGCCTAATTGGAATGCCATCTGGGCCTGTTGATGTACTACTAAGAATCATTTTCTCAGCCCTTTCCCACTCTCGTTGTGAAAATGGAGCCACTTGATTCGTCCTTGTCTATTGTGGTGCATAAAGTACTTCTTTGTTGAAATTTTTCTGTCACCCTTTTTCTTATATATTCAATAGCTTCGTCCCCTTCTAGCCTAGCACCTTGGGCTGTAGTTATAAAACTCTGCTCTAGACTCGTCTCATTTCTTAGGGAGTTTAGATGGTTCCAAAATTTTGCAGCTGCCTTTCTATCTTTTTGATGTACTTCTGCCAGCCACTGAGCTCCCTTTCTTCTAATCTTTTCATTGATCAGAAGGGATGCATCCCTTCTACAGCTTAGAAAGGTTTCCCATTTTCTTTCAACATCATCTGTCGGTTCACTCCGCTGCTTAGCATGTCTGTGTTCCCTAGAGGCTTCCTGACGTTTTGCTATGGCTCTCTTGACTTCCTCATCCCACCAACATTTGGGTTTGTGTCTTCTTTTCCGGGGTGACTTGTCACGCGTCTTAGCAAGCTCTAGCTGAAAGAGTCTAATTAGATTCGTGTATGTCCACACTGTCTTATTATCCTCCGTGATTACTTTCTCAATTTGTTTAGTGGCTATTTCAATTTGCCTTTCTGGATAAAAAGTCTCCTGTAGTTGCTCATCTTGTCTCCTTCCCACTTTCACTGCTCTTCCAAAACTTAGCTTGATACGTTTGTGATCACTACCCAGACTTCTGGAGCCACCTTCATCTATATGCATTCCCCTGAGCTTATCATACATCCTATGTGACATCAGTGCATAATCTATTGTCGACTGCAGCCTTCCTACCTCCCATGTTATTTGCCCTTCACACTTCTCGGTACTGTTGCAAATTATCAAATCAAGCCTTTCACACATATCCATGATCATTTTGCCTGTCGAGACGGTATACCCATCTATATCTTCTATGTGCGCATTCATGTCTCCTAGTATAATTATCTCGCACTCTCTTCCTAACTCCTGAATGTCCTTTGATATACACTTTACCATTGCCTGGTATTCCTCTCTGGCCTTTGCTCCCGTCCACAAGTACACGAAACCAAGGAGTGTCATTTGACCTGCCACTTTCCCTTTTAGCCATAAATGTTCCTTGCACTCCTGCCTGACCCTTTGCCAGTCTGTACTTTTATGAATGAATGCCCCAATACCACCCCCGTTTCTGCTGCCTTCTGTTCTATTACAATATTCCCACGCGTAGTCCGGATTGTTCGGAGGTTGTTCCATGTCCCTGAGATGTGTTTCTACAAAACCGTATACCATCGGCCTCTCTTCCTTTAGCTGTTCTTCTATCTCTTCCCACTTCAGCCTGTTCCTACCACCCTGCATGTTAATATACCCTATGTCTGAATTGGCTGGGCGCTCGTGGCTACGTCTATTTATGCCCCGGACTCTACCTATCTTAGATATTGGTGCCACTTTGGAATCGCATCTGTCCATACCACCTGTCGAAGAGTTTCCCTGGTTGTTTTCCTCGTTACTAGCTATCCTGCACTCCGAAGGGCTCGCTTGCCCCCCAAAAAAGCTACTGCGCGTCCTGCAAGTCGCAAACCCACCTCATGACCTAGCCGCCCATCGAAGTGAATTCTGTCTCGTTGAAAACCACCCCACCTATGCACCTCTCTGTTTATTTCCACCACCTCAAAGCCTTTCTCTCGACTCATCCGCCATATCTCTTGGTTTGCGTTGACAACCGCTCTTTGCAGGTTGCTATCACGCACCGGTACCTCCGGTATCGTGCATATCACTACCTGTACCTTAGGAGAGGTGGCGCGCATGTCATCGACACCTTTCGCCAGTGTGGCTGCTAGTTCTGCTGCATCTTCATTTAGGATATCGTTTAAACCGCCTGAAATTATCACGAGGTTTCGTCTATCAGCTGTCGTTTTGAGCTTTGCGCTCGCTTGCCTCATGACTGCTTCCAGCTTGCGTCCTGGGAACACCCCTACTGCAACCCTCTTGTCACCTCTTACCCTCTCTTTGATGGCTTCTGTGAATCAATTTAAATTCGAGTCCCCGGCGATTATCACATGCTGTGACTTTTCAGCTGGAGCGTTCTGCACCTGGGGGCTACTTGCACCTGTGACACCGGCTGCTTTGTTCCCTCCCTGCCCCACCACTACCTCGCTGAAGCTGGGCCTTGCGACAGTTGAACCGGCTAAACCTGTTTTTTTCCAAACTTGCTTGCTTTTTCTTCTCCACCGTTCTGGTTGCCGGTTCTCTACTGTTCTCTCGGTAGGTCGCTTCTTTGTTCAGCTTCGCTAGCGCTTCCTCGGCGGACTTCAGTCTTTCTCCCGTTGCCCTCGTTTTCTCTTGCTCTGTCGCCAACGCAGTCTCGAGCTCGGCGATTCTCATTAGCAGTTCAATCTGGGCAACCATCATTTTCTCCATTTTTTCCTCGACCTCACATTGCCTACACTTCGCGTCAGCCTCTTCTCCATCCGCTTCTACGCTTGGGTCCACTTTCAAACCCACTCCACATCCTGAACACTTTACAGTCTTTTTAACCATGCCTTTTTGACACCAATTGTCCCTATACTCGATAATTACTAAACAGGAGCCCTGCCCTACGAAAAAAAAAAGGAAAGTCTAAGCTCTACTACAAAAATTTGCGTGTTCAATGTACGCGCCCCTCCCCCACGGGGTGGCAAAAGAAAAAAAAACAACAAAAAATTTCAAACACACACACCCGCACTAACTAATAAATACTTGGTGACTGACCCCCGAAAAAGCCGTACCATAAAATAAGTGCTACGAAGCTTTCAACTGCTGCCTTATAATTATAAAGACAAGCTCAAAACATGCAAAAACACTTATCTGCGCAGTCGATCCGGAGCGCTCAAAACACACGTCCATCCACCGTGACAGCTACATCATCCGTCTCCACTATGACATCATCCGTCATCCGACACTATGACATCATCCGTCATGGATGGATGGATGGATGCTATGAGCGTCCCCTTTATAACGGGGTGGTGACAAGTATGCCACCAGGCTCGACAAAAAAAAAAAACCTTTTTTTCTTTTTTGATGTTGGCCTAATGCCTCTACTTCGATAAATTCTATCTCAATGGAAAAAAAGGTAAATTTTCAGCTTAAGTTCTCTGCTATTTACGGCACACTGTCCATATTTTATTTTTCCAATATTTATTTTTGTCCTTTCTCTCTAATTTTCTGCCACCAATACTCTTTTAAACAAGCGCCACAGCACGGCGCTTGTTTAAAACTGAAGGCAGGCCAACTCCGCTGGGAGCACGCGCCATTCCTTAGGCATCTTTATAGAGGAGGCGTTGGCCAAACAAAGCTTTGCCCCACGGAGAAAGGAAAAACCTTTCCTTCCTCCGTGGCTTTGCCCATTCAACATCACGCGAGCACGGCAACTCCCTACATCAGAGCCGGCGGCAGTCGAAAGGGGAGACATGAGTGCCTTGATATGAGTGCCTTGCTCGCCGTCGTTTTCTGGGGGAAAGGAGCTGGAGCATAAAGTGGCTTCCGACAGCACTCGCCTTGCACTTCCTGGGCGATAGGTGATCGCTGGCTTTTGCGCTGGGTGGCCGTCAACGGCGTGCACATCGTGGTGACTGCGAGGTAAACAAACCCGTGCGTGCGGTCGCGCGCGCATGCCGTCCATTTAATTCCTTGACCGGGTCTAGTCACCGGTGCGCCGCTATGCTGGCCGCGACGACGCCCAGCGCGCCGAACGGCGATACGTACTCGCCACCGGACGTAGCGTCGGAGACGCATGGCCTCAGGACTGTGGACGACGCAGACGAGGTGGACCCGAAGTCCTTCCCCTTCACGCCCTGGGACAAGTTTGTGCTCGTCCTCTCCATGACGACCGTGATTGCGGACGTCTGCACCGACGCCTGGGTCGCGCACAAGCACTGGCAGCAGGGCCAGAGGTTGTACTTCGGCCTGACAATCGCGTTCATTTTCGTGCCCTCGTGTGTCATCTCCTTGCTTAGCCTCAGGTGGTGGTTCATCCAGCAGTGCCCTCCCGGGCACGAAGAGTTCAGGATGTCGACGAGGCTGACCGTTGTGCTTCACGTCTTCCTGCTCGCCGTCGTCTACAGGTATGCAGTACTACAGAGGCAGCAACGTGTACTACGTACTGTACTATGACGACGCATGACTCACATGCCTTCATCCTTCGTACACCGATCTGCATGTTTTACTATTCGCAAGTCTCGCGATGTAATATCTAGTTGTTTTTTGGGTGATCAGTGCAAGTGATATTCGTTACCAGTTAACGAAATATTATACATTACAATACAATACAATAACTGTTATATGATGCAAGATCCTAGAACACAACTTTTAAACACCTGGAAGTATATTTTGAAGTGAATGAAATGCTTGACGGCCCACCTGAGTTGGTTTGGAGCTCTATTCGGAGCCAAATATCTCATCGGTGTAAATGACAACTGCAAGGAGTTAACATATGGGGATTAATGCATACAATACAATTTAGTAACCGTTATGCAAGATTCTAGAACACTTCTATTTTCAGTGAATTACGTACTAACTTCTAATCAGCATGAGTTTCAATGCGGGACATCAGTAGGTAGCACGTTAGCCCAAGATAAACATGACCTTGCACAATTGATTGAAAGCGTGGCATATATTTATGAACTTAAGCGAAGTGTTCAGTTGCGTGTCACAGCGAGGTAAATGCAAAATTAGAGGCAATTGTTGGCAATGGAAGCATCATTACAGTTTGGTTTTGACATATTTTTTTTATCCCAAAGTTTGGCTTTTACGATAAAGCGTAATCCAATATCATTCCTGTCACATCTGGAGTCCCTCAAGGCTTAGCTTTAATGCCCCTGCTATCCTTAATTTATATTATTGCATCATCATCACTAACACTCAGTGTAATGAACTATCATACAGATGATTGAATTAAATATAAAAAGGTCAAACACTATGAAGATCACCTCACCCTAAAGAATTAACCAAATGTGCTGAGCACCTGGTGCTAGCCATGGTAAGTGACTGTCATCACCAACGAGTCGGTGTTAGTGATGATAACGGCTGGAAAATATTGCATCAGAATTCACTTATTTTCCTGATAATTCTTCACTAGCTAAAGTTCATCAACACAAGTATATTATACGAACTGTAACATCTGACCTGATTCAGAACAAACACATTATCAGCAGCAACTCATAAGTTGTACTTCTTGTAAACGGTCTCTGGGGTCTGCTCTCAGTCATCTCCAAATTGAATGTCAAAAAGCCTTTGTGCAGCCGGTATTAAAATATGCTAATTTGGTTTTGTACTACTCCACAATGACCAACACAACTGAACTGGCAATGTTTAAAGAAAAGCAATACAGTATATTACAAATACAAACATATTGATACACACACTGAACATTTATTGTCTTCAGCACTTCACATACTGGCAGTGAGAGCAAGGCATGCTAGATTAAAATTTATTTATTGTCTGCTGCACAACTGCTTTAAAGGAGTCGGGACATGGTCCTGCAAGAATTTGTGGTTTTCTGCGTATAATAGAAGTGAAAGGTCTATTGTGAGGAGTAGGCTGTGAGCTTTGATCCACCAGGTGGCACCATGATTTCCGTGCCATTTGTGAGGTCCACTCATACGCATAGTCTATTCTGCCCCTGCATCGGCGTGTAAGAGCTGTTCTGGAGGCCTTTAATCACCCAAGTCACTGTGATGGATCTCACAGACAGTGCTTACAGCAAGATTAAGATATTTGTGTGCGTGACAAATGCATAAACTTTCAAACTGGCGATCCCACACCGCTAGCGCTCCTCGTAGATGAGGTCAATGCATACCTGTTCATGGTGAAACAAGCGCTAAAAATTATACGCACTCGGAGAGGACACAGAGGTGTCCCCATGAACATGTCCCGTCCCCGTGAACATCGCCCCTGAACATGAAAGTTCACTAAAGGGGGCCCCTTACTCACACTTAGCGATGCACTGCAAGGACTGCACCTGCGAACCGAAATTTTCAGACACACGAATAATTGACAGGCACAAGAAGCGGATGACGACAGAAACAATGGAAGCGTATAGAATTAGGAAAGGAGGTGACAGTTGCGTCAGTCATCTGTTCTACCAACAGATGCGGAATTTGCTTTTTTGGACGTGACATAACCCAGTGCATTTTCTTTTTTCTTCTTTTTGTTCTTTTTTCCCTGTTTTACGTTTTCTTTTCTCAGTTCTTGACACGTGTTTGTTTCCGGTTGTGTTCCATCGATTATGGGAGTGATTATTTTGGTATATCACATTGTTGATGATGACAGGGTGAAGTTGGGAATGACGTACATGCGTGCTATGTATGTATTAGTGTTCGCTTCGAAATAAAATTTTCACTTGCTAGTAAGCGCTCGTCTGTGACCTCTCTGAGTGTGTGTAATTTTTAGCGCTTGTTTCATCATGAACATTTACCAACACGCCCAACTGGCAGGTATACCTGTAGCATCTTATACCTGTGTAAAATAGAAGTGAAAGTCCATCATGTAAGAAAAGGGCACCGTACAAGTATTTCAGGACAAAATAAGCCCTTGAAGTTGCCATTTATAAACCCCATCTACTGCCGGCGACCCCTGTTTTGCCATGGTGTATATCAAAGTTTATTTCACCGAAAAATTCTGGATAGTGTTCTGGGCTAAACGCTGCTCTAGGCAGCTTGACTTGGTCCCTGAAGATCGTTACATTGGCAGCATATGACATTTACAGTACAAATGGACATATAATAATATAACTCACACGAGTAATACTATAAGATTTGCAGTTAGGATGACGTCAACCGACATAAATAGCATACAAAGAGTCGCAGCAATATTCGAGTTTAACCTTTTAGTACAGCATAAACAACGTCATAATACAGAAGGGCTTCAGGCTTCCCAATACAGAATGGCTTCAACTGCAAGATAAAAAAAATAAGAATAGCATTTTGTAAACCTGGAGGCTTACTGAAAGTATGAAAATTTCACAGAATAGCATATCGTGTATTGATGACAAGACAGAAAAGACAAGTGCGATGTGACAAAGTAAGCTAAAGTTTGCATAATCAAGATATATGAACGAGAAAGCTACAACATAGATGCAAAAAATTCATGCAACTGCCGGTGTGTAGCAGTAGTAACGTCATGTACTGCGCGGAGCGAAGCCATGATCATTTACCGAATTTGCATTCGCCACGAATCGTTCATTTTCAATGCCAAACTGGAAAGAAACTAAAATGGTTTGATTGGCATAAGCAGCTAACCATGAAACAAAATAGTTTGCCGGAATGCAGATGCTTGCGTAGCAAGCAGCTTGTCATTTCGTGGCTCACGTGTGTATCAGTGTTGCCCAACTTCCGGGCTGCTTGCGTCTTCATAAAAATAATAATTCAATGCCTAGGGCACATTGCTCCTTGTGTTGCCTGCTAGCCACTTAGGGCTAGCATGTCAGCCCCATATTGCTCCATATGTCAGCGCCATATATCAGCGCCATATTGTGCCACGTGCCTGATTTGCTACTTTGTGATGCGCTGAACATTATTTCTGACATATGTGCTTTGCCAGGCATAAGTGATCATAAGGTTATTGTAGCGGACGCTACATTTCGAAATGTGTGTGTATCGAAAAAAGCCCCTAGAACAGTGTATGCATATAACAGGGCTAACTACGCTGCACTAAATCTAGCTCTTGAATCTTACTTTCCCACTTTAGACACATTGGCAGATGAATTAAACGGGGAAGAGTTATGAGGAGTACTTAAAGAGAAGCTTTTTGAACTGGGTGCTTAATTTGTTCTCATTCGAACGTTCTCTTACAAAAGTTCAAAAGATAAACCATGGTTTAACAGGCAACTCAGTTCTTTATTAAGAAAAATAAAAAGAATCTATCGGCTTAGCAAGACTCAGAAATAGGATAGTCGCTACATACAGTTAGCAAAGTTAAAACAGAGTTTTAGAAAGCTCGCTGGATCAGCCAAACATACTTCCCTAACTTAGGCTAGAGGCTGGTAGACGATCCGAAGGAATTTTGGAAATACAATAAAAGAAACAGTAAGGAGCACACTTCTGTTCCAAGATTGCACTGCTGGTCCGACAGAATTATTAATGATGACCCGAGTAAGGTCGAAATTTTTGTTAATTACTTTTCACCGGTATTTCAGTCTGATTTTTCAGATGCTAGTGCAGTTACAACTGTTGATTTTTCTGTCCAAGTCGACAAAATGTCTGAGGTTGCGTTTAGTGCGACGGGAGTCGACAGATTATTACAAGGCTTGAAAGACACGAAAGCGAGTGGTCCGGATGATATTCCGGCATTGTTTCTTATTAACTGTTCGGGCATTCTGTGTTTATATTTTTGTCGTTTATTTCAACATTCCTTAAATGACGGCATTGTTCCTGGGGACTTGAAGTTGGCCCGCGTGGTACCAATTCATAAAAGTGGACAGAGGGACAGAGAATTATAGGCCAGTGTCGTTAACTAGTATTGTATGCAAAGTTATGGAACATGTGATTTATAGCAGCATCATGTCTCACCTTGTTGCCAATAATCTTTTTCATCCTAGTCAGCGTGGGTTCCAGCAGGGCTTTTCTTGTACGACGCAATTGGTAGAATTTACTCATGACCTTGCCTCACCTGTCGACAAGAAGCAAAGTGATGACTGTATATTTCTGGATTTCAGAAAAGCTTTTGACGTCGTTACGCATAGTGTCTTGATCGCTAAACTTCAATATTATAAGTTGGATGATAGGGTTATTGCTTGGATAGCTGAGTATCTTCGTTCAAGGCAGATGTCTGTGGCTCTGAACCGTTGTTCCTCTATATATGTTGCTGCGACCTCTGGTGTACGACAGTGATCAGTCTTAGGTCCGCTTTTATTTTTGTTATTCATAAATGACATCACTTTTGGTATCACATCATTATTTAGAATGTTTGTAGATGACTGTATACTATATTGGGCCATCAATATCAACCTTGACAAACAAGCACTGCGAAATGATTTAGATTTAATTGCCACATGGCATGATAAATGGAAAATGTCGTTGAATGTGAAAAAAAGCATGACGTCACCTTTACCAGGAACTCTCGCACTGCAGAAATTATTACACGATCAATAACGCTAATCTTCAACATGTCACGGAATATAAATATCCAGGCCTATTTTTTACTGCTGATTTGAGGTGGAATAAACATGTCACTAACGTTAGGAACAAGGCAGTAGGAGCATTAAGTTTTCTGAAGCGTAACTTCAGTAGTTTACCACAAAAACTTAGAGAGCAGCTCTATTTTACACACATCCGCAGTATACTGGAGTGTGCGTGCGTCTGTTGGAACCCATATACCAAGGAACTTACAGATAAACTTGTAAAAGTGCAGAATAGAGCAATTCGATTTGTCCTTGGAAATTACGACAGGATGCTTAGTGTGACAGAGAGCAGAAAAACATTAAATTGGAATCTTCTTGAAAACCGTCGTCGAAACCTAAGATTAAAATTCTTTCATAGCATTTATCATTCGAGAACAGGGATCGTCTGGCAATTGTATTTTCAACCATCCAGCTATGTTTCTCAGAGACGTGATCATCACTTAAAAATACGCGAGATTCCTTTTGGGGGTGACGCTTTTTGCTACTCTTTCTTTGTCCGCACTATAAAGAACGGAACACTCTGCCCCCGGAAATAGCCTGTATTGATTAAAGTGATTCAAGTGATGATTTTTTCCATGCTTTATGAATGCTTTTTATGTGTTTTGATTATATGTACTGTACCCTCCCTGCTGTAATGCCTTATGGCAAAGCAGGTACTTAATAAATAAATAAAAATAACAGTGCTCTGGCTTGCTGACCTATTATTCACAACGCTTGCATTTCTTTCTTCCTTTGATCCATGATCATAAAATGTCAAGTGTCACTTTCCAAATTGTTTTCATACTGCTTGCTTTAAAGACTTTTGAGAAATGGTTTAGTCTTCACTACTAAAGACAGTGAAGTGAACAGTATATTATTGCTCCTTGTACTGACTGTTCAATTACATTCGAAATACTGTTATAATTGGTTTTAATCGAGAAACCCCCACTTTGTGCTTGCCAACATCTCAAATATGTCATTCCATGTCACGTGTACAACTTTTGTGTTGCTTATATTTACATGTTAGATGCAATAAATTGTTCAGCGACCAATCAGCAGTTGTAGTGTGTGTTGTTTCTTCTCCTTCAATGCTGGTTGTGTTGTTGTGCATTATTATGCTTCAATATGAACCGATAGCAGCTTACCAAACTTGCTGTCTCATTGAAACCGGCAGATACATAGTGTCTCTCACTCGCCGCCATGGCTACTAGTGGCGTTGACTGGCGCTCCCGTGTTTAATGCATATATATACCCTATAAAGTGGATGGGAGATAGCCGCCTCGGTAGCTCAATTGGTAGAGCACTGGACGCGTTATTTGAAGGTCGTGGCCTCGGTCTCTGCTCATGGCTAGTTATTTTTTCGTCCACTTTTTTTCTTCACAATTACATTAAAATTACTTGTAATAACATTCCCTATACCTTTTTTTTGTCACGTTTGTCTGCTAAATCTCGTTAAAATTGTGTCTAACAAAGAAAATTAGCCCTTAAATCTACACTTCCTTTCTTTAAACTTCTAAAGCTTCTCATTTTCTATAGTCACTGCAGGTCAGACAGCTTTATATTACGTTGTCGTCGGGGCTAGCCCACTTTGCTATGACACTGTCTGCAGGATCTCCATACTGACTAGAGTGCATACTGGTGATACTTACCAATCAGATTTTCCAAACCATAAGCGCTGGAAAAGTAAGCATGGAGTGTTCTTCATCAGGGACATTGCGCTCTTCATGGGCTGATATATATACTTTTTTCCTCCTAGTGCAGTGATGTGGTACACCTTTACTGTGTAGCTGGGCAGAGAAGAGTCTGCAAACAGTGGATCCTTAGAGGTTATTTCAATGGAAATGCATGTAAACTGCTGATGCATGCAGTTCAGTGGGTGCGACTGTTTGCATGCTGTGAGCCTTTTCACATAGCAGACAGATGGCTACCATATATGCATAGTGGTACAGTAAACGTTTCATGTATAAATTCGTCCGATTTACTCATCATTTGGCAGGTACTTGAGCGCATTGATCTTTGGCTTCAAGAGCCAGGACAGGTCGCGTAATAAAGCGGATCGTTGCGCCTACCACCTGCTCATGCTGTGGGAGGGCAATGATGCATCCTTGCTGCGGGTGGTCGAGTCTGCCCTCGAATCGGTGCCCCAGGTGTTGCTGCAGTCCTACGTGCTTATCACCGCAGAAGAGCAGGAACCGTCAGTGGGTGGGTGTTCTCTTCTACTACTGCAAACCACAACCGTTCATGTCTGTTTTTTTTTTTGCTTGTTGACAGCAGATATGGTTATGCTCAGAGAAGCCCCGTCAATTGTGAACAGAAATTATCATCATGAGCAGGCACGCTATCTTTGTCCTTTTCTTCATCTTCTGCTTAACTCCCAGAAAACATGTGCTGATTTGCCAGGTTGTCACTTACTTTCAGGTGAAATTTACCAAATGACGAGCAGAAAGTCATCAAAAGTCGCCATTTTTCTTCAAATTTCGTCAAAAATGTCATCACTGTACTCATGTGTGATGTGCCTAGTAATAAAATAGCTAATTATCTATAGCCTCATAGAGTTCAATACTATCCATAAGCTCTGAATTATATTGACATGTTTAAATGCTAGTCGCATCACCCACTGCACCATGGTAGGGCTAAGTGGGCTTGGAGTCACATCAGCTGCTTCTCCATGAAAGCACTGAGAAAGGGCACGTATACACCAGCAGCGTCCCTGAATGCTAGCACCTCATAACAAAAATTTGTGATGGTTTCAGTTGTAGGAATAAAGGGTTAACCAGTTGCTAGAACAAGAGAAGGACTGAGTGCAATAGAGAGCGCAAGACCGGGTTAATTGGCGGACTATGGGGAAGGCCTTTGCCCTGCAGTGGGCGTAGTCAGGCTGATGATGATGATACATGGAATGCTTGTCACAGCAAAAGGCCCCTAGGCAAGGCGATACAGATAAACTTGCACATCACGGTTTGCATGTGCTGACCAGGTACGAAAATTGCCATCATGTGCCATCATTTTTCCCTTTTTCTGTGTGTCATCTCCTCACCCTCTTGATTGTATATATATTCCTGCCATCTGAACAATAAAGTGGTGGTAAGTGTGCACACTGTCCTATCTCTCTTGCTTTCTGAGATGTTCTACGCACAAAGAAAATACCGTATATTTCTTTTATCAAGCTGTCTTGCCCCGCCGCGGTGGTCTAGTGGTTAAGGTACTCGGCTGCTGACCCGCAGGGCGCGGGTTCGAATCCCGGCTGTGGCGGCTGCATTTCCGACGGAGGCGGAAATGTTGTAGGCCCGTGTGCTCAGATTTGGGTGCATGTTAAAGAACCCCAGGTGGTCTAAATTTCCGGAGCCCTCCACTACGGCGTCTCTCATAATCATATGGTGGTTTTGGGACGTTAAACCCCATATATCAATCAATCAGCTGTCTCGCTCTGTAGTTGTGAGCCGACGAATAAAAATCTAGAAGAGTTGGTACTAAACCGATATAATGTAATATTGTGCCCATTTTTCCTCTCACCTTTCGTTTTTTCATCTATTGTGTACGCATCTGAATGTTTCCAAAATTAATAGTTTTGCATTGCTTGGCAATATTCATTATGTGTCTGCACAGTTTCAGATATAGACAGACATCGGGAGCTATATCTATAAAAAGCCTCTTATGCATTATTTGGTAAATTACCTTTGGATGGGCTAGTGTAGCACAATTTTGTGGAGAGCGATTTCCTTAATTACATATATACAAGTACATGGAAGCAGCTGAAACTTCATTATCTACATTGTGCGGTTGTGTCTTACAAAAAAGCAAGCCCGTCCATCAGTGAGTATGCACTGCCAACCACTTCTTCTGGCTCACAGTGCTGGCGCAGGTAGGATCGATAGGATTGGGTGTCGGGTCAGCAGCTTGGTCGCTGGTGGCCTACGTGCGGACTCTACGTTTCTCACTCGAGGACTCTCTCAACGTCTCGTGGCTCGCCACAGCGGTCTGCTACTGTTCGCACCTGATGGTGCTCACGCCACGGCTGACCGCCCTTGCCCTCTTCTCGTCGGTTTTCCACTGGTGGACGCTGCTTGTTTGTGGCATCCGCTGGCTAGTCATGTACACCTGGCTCATCATGCGTGTGCGCATCAAACAGTACGAGAACAGGTGAGCAGCTGGGATTGGCACAGCCTGTGGGCACCGTAGCGCTACAGTGACGCAAAATATTACAGCCCAAGAATAAATAGACGTGTTACAAGAAGCATCCAGAGATGGCACAACCGTCGCCTGCTGTGTCAAGTCGCACGTTGGTTCAGGTTTCTCCGCTTCTTTCAGTATTTATGTTCATCTCCTTCTTCTCTCTGCATTCAGAACTGAAATATTGCCAGGAAGAAATGAAAGTTGTGCCTGGCCCTCCGGTTTGCGGTACGCTCCCCCGCCTCTGAACACTCTTACTCTGCATTCCTACCTCCATGTAGCCACACCTATTCCTGTACCCCAATGCTTATTAAACTCAGTTAATTCCCGTTAACAAATCCCAGTGTTCAATCGAGCACTTGAACAAGATATAACGAAACAAGACGCACCGCCCCCAGTACTGTGGCCCACCTGTAATTCATCTCTACCAGCATTGTGCTTGACAGATTCCATTCTAACTATAAGTACTTTTTCGCTGCTAATGCAGATACTATGCATGTAACAAACATAAAGTTTTTTTTTCTTTTCTTAAAATGGTTCATTTGGCACAGCACCGAAGTCTTGACCTGTGCTGAAATCTGCCAGAAAATCGGTGTTTTTGACTGAAATAATTGTGTGTTTGGATGGGGAAGTTAGCTAATTGAAATGAGCAAGATGTACTTCATGTCACGTAAATAAGTAGCAGTAGTTGGGTGGGAAATTAATGCCGATTCTCTCTGGGAGGGACAGTGATAGCTGTAGGGAAAGCTTACGTTCATTCCCAAGTTGTATTCGACTATAGACTTTTTCAATGATGGCTCCCTGGGCGCTGCCATAATGCTCTCTGGGCTGCACTAAATAAGCTCCCCCCCCCCCCAAACAAAACGTATTGCTGAGGCTGTGACATCTGCTCTTGTACCCTTGTGTGCAACCCAACATGACATGTTATTTTCTCTGCTTATATCAAGGCGATGGAGTGACTTAGAGGGAGGAGAATGAAGATATTAGTGTAGTCTTTTGCCCTCATCTCCTATGTAAGGGTTGGTTTCGACTGATGAAAATTATAAAAAAGATGCTCTCGTTATTAAAGGAAGATGAGAATTGAAAAACAAGTTTTTTTTCCTTCAAAATTATATACATTTCATTTTTATTTGCTTTCACAAGTTTAGTTTCTCTATTTTCACGCAAAAAAAATTGAAGAATGTAATTAAACTCGAAGTAGTTTAAAATCACGTTTCAAGAGCCCAAGGTGGCTATTAAAATTAAATAGAGGTCATTGTCTAGAGTCCCCTAGAAATTGTTACCTGGCTGCTTGCCTTTGCATTTTGCAAGAGCAAGTTTTCAAAAGCCACATTCTCAAAGTAAGCATGATTGTCAAGCTCTCACGATGGAAGAAATTATCATAAAAACATAACTTTTCTACACAAATGAGCTTTCACTTACACCTTTGAAGTGTGTTTTTCTCAAAGTCAATTTTTGGGCAACTTTTTGAGTTTGGACATCATGTTTTTGGTAATTCTGATAGCCCACTGATAGCCCAATTGGGATGAAATTTCGCCCACGTACTTCTAACATGTGAAGGGTGCAAGTATCTCCTTTAAAACTTTATATCACCTGTACAATTATTATGAACATAAAGTAAGCGATTAGTATGGACTCAGGATTTCTAAAATTCTTACATTACAATTTTTCTTGTCCATTGAAATGTCTTGCATGCACTTCCCAATAGTTATTTACATTTTATACTTAATGTGGGGTAATATAAGCCATGAATGGCTCTGAGCCATGATAATTAGTGGCATAAAAGGTCTGTCCAAAATTAACTATACTTTACACATTGTCATGACACAAAATTTAAAATGTACAACTTACTCTAAAATTAATTGCATACTCCAAATCAGCATACAAGCCTATATATACAGCAAGAGTTTCATTGCCCCAGGCTATAGATTAACCCAACTTTTTTGTTTTTTTAGAATGTGTGGATGTGGTATATATGCTCATACATACGCTGTGGAACTGGCGAAATTTTTTTTCATTTTTCGCTTCAGGTGTGACAAATTCTGCTTCAAAGTGGTGCTGGCGTTGATATACATATCGTGCTTCATCGACCTTGCGCAAAAAGACCGCCGGTACAATGGCATCTTCTTCTATGCCTTCACCTTCTGCGAAAACGCTCTCCTGCTCGGACTGTGGTACTGTTACAACCAGAGTAGCCCATGGTACGAGACTCTCGCACTCGTGGGTAGCTTGTTGAGCTTCTGCGTAGGCACGGTCTTTCTGGTGAGTTCGGCGAATTTCGCTATTGTCTTCATTGCTCTATTTGGTACTGAGGGTGTTCCAGAAGCTCCGCAGCGGGCTGGTGGCTGAAGGGATGCTGGCACCTTATTACGAACCTTAGTTGACTTTGTCGTACAACTTTTCCATATACCACAACCACTCTGAAGAAATGTCGAGTTCGGTAAATGCTGTTGAAATGTTTTATTTTAACAAGAAAGGCCATTTGTTAGGCTTGTGCAAATGGAAAATTTTACGTTTGAAGCAAATTCAAAGCGAATAGTGATTTTGGTCGAATAATTTTGAATCGAATTTGTCGAGTATATATAACATATCGTAAAGAAAAAGGCACGTTTGTCATAACCCTGATAACCTGCACAATATTTTTTTTTTAAATTGAAACAAGGCCTCTGCAAATGCTGGCATTCTTGATTCAAAGGAAGTGGAAACAACTTTTTATAGTAGCAGAATTTGACTTTTGGTAGAATGCGAGCGATAACCTGTACAATATGTTATGTTTTAAAATTTACTTTACTTAGAGCATATAAGCCGGTATAACAAGCTCTGAAACTAAAAAAAAAGGTCGAATCGATGTGAGAGCAATATATTATTTTATTTTGATGCTAGGTTTCGCAGTAGTGCAGAATTTTTTTTAACGTGTTTTCACGTTATGCAGAATAATGTACATTTAAATTAACGCTTTCACAGATTAGCACCTCTTCACTGCAGTGAAACCACCGATACAGGGGCTTATGTGCGTATTAATATACTTTGAATACCTCGAAATTTTCAACAATTTAAATTCCAAAAAAAAGCAAATTTCGAATACAGCAAAATTCATTTGAATATTTGAAGCGTTCGAATATTCACCATGGTGCGCCCGCTGACTTCAACACTGGTGTGAACAGTGACGTTTCTGGTGCAGTACGGTAAGTTATGGTAACGTAGGGCACCAAAACATATAAAATCATCACCTGCGATATGACCAGCAAAGTCATAAGGCAGAGTGTTTGTTGAAAAGTCATGATTGGTTGCAAATAAAAAATAGTCTTGAAATAGCTATTATGTACTTTTATAATATACTTTTATAATGAATTTTTGGATATAACAAACCTACTTTTGTGTAACATGCAACTTTGCTATTATCTGGTTTGAGTGTACGCGATTTTGTACAACCAGTGTGGTGTTGACAATGATTTACACGTGCAAGAAAAAGATGTTATTTTCTCAATCTCTTTCTTCTCCTTTCAAGTCGGGAGCTGATCATCTGTTGCACGTGTTTCCCACTTCTATTGTGCAGCTGTGAGTGTTTTCTGTAGTGCCGGCATTCCGGTGGGAGAAGTCACTTTCTTTCACGCACAGCATTTGCGAATACCAGACAAGTATGCACTTTCACAAACCTGGCCAAACAATGCTTTCACATTAAAATTTAGTGCAAAATAATTCTATCGGCATGCTAGCCAGTAGACCTGGGTGGCAAAAACGATCTCGTCTTCACACCCAGTCTCGAATGAGCTGCTGGCTGTCGCGTATTGATGTATGTGTCATAACGTACAGTATATCCAAGAGTCTGGATCATCTGACTTTATACTTCACTGTTTTATGAATGATACTAGTGAATTTTACTTGGCGGGCTGATTTCGTGGTGCCGCGATATAATTTGGACAAGGCGCTTAGCCAATAGGCTCTATCGAGTATGAAACTGAAACACAAAGGAAGAAACACTTAGGAGGTGCAACTCCGCTCCTTGAGGCAACCAGATAATATTACATTGTTAGAGTGTCAGTTCATGCTGGTGGCGTCTTGCGACAGAAAAGGGAATTGCCGCCGTTTTGTTTTCTGAGCGAACCAGTCATGCGCATTGCTTGTGTTCGACCACAGTCGTGGAGCAAGGACGCACTGCGCGTTCAGGTGCCCTGCGTGTCAGCCGGTGACGTTTTCTTTTCTTCATAGCGGCTTTACGCCGCAAGGCATTGTCAACTGAAACGTCTCCATCAGAGCATGTTATTTTTGTACTATATTATGTGACCTTATCTGGACGCCTACGGACGCCCGTTCTGACAGGAGTTTCACCCCCTAAACATTTCTTATTTTGTGCACCGAAGCCACGTTCACGCTGCTAGCAACAGCCGACCAACAATGGCAGATGCAATGGCAAGAACTAATTTTGTGCTATATCACACTCTATCTTCCTCATATTTGTTCCTTGTGAAGCAGAAATGGTGACACACACCTTTAATTATGAAAGTCCACTTCGATCAAAAGTTATTTCACACCTACATCGCGTCTATTCTGCGTGCCTAAAACCTGTGTCTGGGAGTGTTGCAAACAAATGAAGGAAATCTTCGGCTCTGTGTTGACCAGGAAGAGTTTCTACTGTTAAAAAACCAAGGAGTATCTGGACATCGACGACAAGTTTGAAGGCGTTCTCAAGAAGCTTAGTGGAAACGAAGCTTGTCAAAGTTTAAAACGGCACCTGATGGTGGTGTGTCCAGAAGCGGCCTAAAGTCAACAAAACTGGATCACTGAAGGAAAGGAATTGGCAGCACAATACATACGACTTTATATGAGGGTGCATTTTGCTTGCCTCTCCTTTTTCTCATAATTTAGCGGCATGCCATAATTTTAAAAGATATTGTCATATTTCGCACAGGCAAAACTGGGTTTACACGCATCACTTAGAAGTGCTGTGATTTGATTTCGAGAGAATGTAACTTGTATTTACTTTGTGAAAGTTTGAGTGCTTCAAATAGTAAAATTATGGTGCGAAGCGAATGGAGTAGCAATCATCACTGAAAGAAAAATTCGAAAGTTTGAAAATTCCTATGCCCCTGGTAGGAACTGACACTAGCTGTTGAAAACTTATTGAAGATAATTTTTCAGCAGGCGTTTACCCTCACCAATACATATTCTAGACTGTTGAGGGCTTACCCCCGTATTCACAAACTCTCCTCAACTCGACTTTCACCCTTCGCTTGACAGAGTTGAGCACTGCGCCGCTGCTCGGCTGAATGACGCTGCGCTGCTCAAGAATCACATCACATTATCGATGATATGCAGTGACTTACCGTGCCTAGAGAGGGCGCTTCCATCGGCTTTCTCAAGTGAAAGTGAAGCGTAGAGTGAAGGGACGTTCTAGAATACGGGGGCTATCCTTTCATTCAACACAATAAAGAACGAGAACTCGAAATTTTCCTGTCAGTTTCTTTGCGACACAGTCTGGCGTCATTTACTTGTGATAGACGCCTCACGCGGTCCTAACAATACTCCTAAGAAGTTTGATTTTTTTCGCCGTTTTATTGTCGCAGGTCATTTACTACTTTCTGCTGCACCCCAATGCCTCCAGCATTGTTCAGTCCGTAATGCAAGACCTGAACAAGTGGATCGACTACGTGTCTAAAAGGTCAGAAGACTCGCCAGTGGAACTGCCAAATGCGGAACAAGGGTCATCACCCTGTGTGCACTTCACAGAAAGGGTTTGCAACAGCGACTCATTGGAGACATCAGGTGACTCGGCTTTAGAAGATATAGGAGGAGCCAATGACTCTGCGATACCTCTGTACACACTGTGCAATTCGCATGCAATCGAGTCCAGTTAAGTAGGAGAAAACTTTGTAGTCGTGCACTGAAATTGCGAGTGTGCAATGTATGGTGCTGACCGCATGGCAAGAGTTTGTTTTGACTTGCCCGTCAAGAGAAATTCACTAGTCAAGCCCTCATGGAACAAGTTAGAAATTATGAAAGCCCAAAGCTGCCTCCAGCGTGACCGTGTAGTGACATATATTGGCTGCCTTTTGGAAGAAGGCTGGTGCAGTTTGAGATTGTGATTGCTTGCGAATGAGTAGTTTGTGTATACGTATTACCCACATCTAGGTAAACTAGAACAAAGGCCCCATGAGCTGGTTTTATTGGCAATTCTTGATGGAATTATTGGCTGCACTGTTGAAGAAGGCTGGCTTTGTTAGAAATTGTGATTGCCTGCGGATGAATAGGCCGTACACGTAACTCAAGTCTAGACATCGTGTTGAGGAAAGAGCGATTCCAGTTAGCCTGCGTAATGGGATTATGACATCCACAGTGCCTTTGTCGTCATCATGTGATTCTTGAGTTAGCGTGCATGCCGTGCTTATACCTTGCGAGCATGGTTCAAACTAAAAGCCGTGTAACAAAGAAAAATTGTGTTAAGTTGGCTTGGCGGCTATAAAGAAGCTTGAAAACTATGCTCAACTACAGGGTTGTGGGGTTTGCCCCACAGTTAGGAAGCGTTGTAAGTACTAGTCCTGCATGCAAATTTTAAACCCGCTCGACCTCTTAAAAAACTTTTGCTTGATGATTCCCGAAATCCTTGATCCTTCTCGACTCTGAGATCCTTGATGTTAACTGAAAATAATGTTTCCTGTGATTGTGTGGCCTGATACTTCTGAAGCCAACTGTGCTTAGAGATGAACTGATATCAAGGAAGGACATGAGAATGACAGCCTGACCAGTTTTCAAAAGTGGCTACATGTTTTGGGTGCAAGTTTTAAAGTTGCACTTCTGAGATAACTGGAATTCATACGTAATTTTTCAGTAACTTGCATTTTTTATCAAAGCACCACAAAACAGTTGCCCCTTGTACTACTGAGCTATCGCTGAAGAGTTGCCGTAATTGGAAATACTTTGGGGTGTACTGGCAGTAAAGCTGTGTAATCATTTTTTTTGAAGGCGGGAACATTCAGGAAAGCGCAGTTTTCAGCTCAATTACTTTGCATATTCTTCTTATGGTCATTGCACCTAATTGCATGACTGATGACCCACAAGTTGTGACTTCCGTGATTGCTGCATTTAGGCTGGGCCGGAAAAGAATACTTTGAATATGTGGGAACTCTGTGACTGGCTTCATTCAATGCTCAAGATTTCTTCATTAATCATCCAAGAAATCACTGAACTAAGACATGTGTTTGTTTGTCTGCTTGTCACTTGGAACATATAATGTTCCAACTCGTGCATCAACAAAACGAAAATGTCAAAATTTTTTAAGGCTTCTGAAAATGTTTTGTGAACACTCTAACTAGAACGAGCTAATTTGTGATGTGTTCTTTCTGCCTTCATGAACTAAGTCTTTAGCCTAGGTTTCTACATTAGGTTAAGTTAAAGTGAGCGAAGGTTTACAGCCTTGACTTGCCGCTCATAAAGTAATAGTGGTATCAGTATGTAATTTTAACTTTCATTTTCAATGTATTAAATTATGTGGTCATTGTTCGTGTTTTGCTTGTATCATGTTGACAAGAAGCAAGTGCTTTCTGGCTTCTCGTCATGATGCATTGGCTGGCTTTCGACGTCACATTGACTGAGGCTGCTGTTTAGCGTGGCTAACTAACAGCTGTGCACTTTACTCTGCAGTAACTTCTTAGATCATTATGGGGCAAATGCTTATGAAACTGGGCCCATGAAAGTTGATTATTTATAGCCTTCGGTGCCCTGTTATTGATACAATTGGAAACTAGCACAGAAGGAACCCTTGGATTAAGTAAGGCACATTTCCAATGCTGTTTTTTTTTTCTTTAGCAACAATGTTTTTACATTTTTTGCCACTTTTCTATGTTTTGTGTTTTCAAAGTTTATGTTGGATGTTTTCAAAGTTAAATGTTTCAAAGTTTTCAGCTTGTCATTGCCTTCTTCCGTTGTTTGTGTCCATGCCAGAGTGTGAGCTTACGTTTTTTTTTGTGAGCTGATATGACTCATTTTGTGCTGGCTTGTTCTGCTACAAGTATGTCTGAGTGACAGGGTCCCCTGTCAGTTGTAGACAACTACTTGTCTACATAATGGATCAGCAATTACGGTGATTGACTGCTGACCTAAAGGTCACTGGGTTGGTCCCGGCGGAGGTGGTCGCATTTCAGTGGAAGTTTCGGTAGAGGTGAAGGTTTTGGTGAAGGTAGAGGCCCACGTACTGCGCAATGTCAGCGCACATTTAAGAACACCGGGTCTTCAAAATTTCTAGATCCCTCCACTGTAACGTCTCTCATAATCATGTCGTGTTTTTAAGACCCGAGATATTAAACATGCCATTTGTGTTTAGTGAATTACTTATTGTTCATGTAGCATCTACCATGGTCATAAAAGCTCTGGTTGTGTGCATAACGCCCGGTGTTTTCATGCACTATCAGTTGCCAAATTTTCTTGATTTATTTGCTAGAAGCCAAACCAAATGCAAGTTAAAGTGATACTGTCATGTCGGAACTGCATAGGACATTCTTTTGACATGCTTGCAGTGTGGCAGTGACTTTTGCTGCAGCATGCATTCACGGGGTGTGAAAGTGGTGACTAAATAGTACTGTGAGGTATTCATTAACCTTAACACTTACTCATGATGGCCAGCACAAATGGGGCACAGAAGACAAAAGTAAATGATACAGGTGCTGTCTAACAACTAACTGAATATTTATTGAAAGAAGTACCGAGGATGTATATAGAAGAATTTGTGGAAAAAAATATATGGAAGTATATATAGAAGATATATATGGGAGAAGATATAGGAGGAGAAATTAACATAAAAAAAGCACACCTTCCAAAAGATAACCAATGATCAAAACAGTATTATCATGCATAATAGATTGAAACAGTGAATGTCCCAGGAAAGCCCATTCCTCATCAGTCAGAGCTATAGAAAGGCAGCTTATGCATGTAACCAACACAGCATTCAATCCAGTAGGCATTACTGTGCAGCCACAAGATAATGTGAAAAAAAATATGAAAGATTTCAAGTTTTGCCAGATATAAGGTCAACAAGATTACCCCTTGATGTTTGCACAAGCCACATTTAGTAAGTTGTTGAACTGATTGTTTGACTAATTGCTAAACTAATCTCCAGGGAAGTGATTTGTGAACGTAAATACTATTGATCCATGTCTCACTTGGACTGGTGCGATAACCATCACATGTGTGCTGAATGTGACAGGACACGTCAGTTTAATGACAGAACACAAGGGCCATTACTGTAACTCCGTTATGCAAGTACTTTACGAGTATCACATCACTCCCATTGATTTGATGACCATTCTGGCCATCGGCATTCCAACGTAGAAATTTTTGTGACAGAAGGTACATCTCATTGTTGTACGAAGTGTGACCATTTGTACGTAAGACAGGCGGGAGGCTATTGTCTTTGCGTTTTGTGTGCCTTAATGATGTCCTTTTTACATGTTTTTACAAATGGACTCTTGCATAATGAAATTATTTACCCCACATTTCAATTTGTGAAAAGTGAAGAATGCGTTTATTCTCGAGGTCCAACTGGCACTGTTTGGTGTAGGATCTCAGATAGTTGGTGTGAAGTGCGTGCTCTTTTTCATAGTTCTGTCTTTTTCTCATAATCAAATTGTGAGATTAAGAATAAGTATAAACTTTTTCAGCATCTTGCAAGCAATCACTGCCAAAAATTCGTACAGAACAAACTCATACTCCTGTAAAAATAACTAGGCCTATGTGCTTACATGGTTTGTGTGCTAGAAGCACAACAATTGTTTCTGGGTCAACAAATTCATTGCAGTAAAGAATGATATGGTGAGCTCATGAGACTGCGGTGACTCAAATGCCAGCATTCATGTATACGCTTTGCTGCTCAGCAGTGCTTCTTTAAAGCTTGCTAATGTTTCTGTGTGGTGAACAAACTTGATAGTCAGTGTTACTGCTTCACTAGGTTAGAAAGAGTTGGGACCGACATGTGCAGGGGTTCGTACATAACAGGTGATTGTTAGTTGGGAGTGTTTACTGCTCACATGTCAGGAAATGCTCATGTTCACAGAATGCCAAATGATTTGTCGCAACAGTGTCACAAAGAGTGCACCTTATTGATGCCTTCCCAGTTTTTCTGGAGATACTCAGCTTCTCTGTTTTTATCTCTGCAAAATGTGATTTTAGTGACAGCTGTTGGGGCACCTATTATGATCAGCTAAGTTCATTTCAACTGAAGGGTGCCTTTTCATTTTATGGCCCAAGTTGCGTTTCAATTGTTATTGGGGCAGATGGAAAAGTTCCTGCCAACTGTTTTTTTTTTTTTCTGCATTGCATCAGGAATCATGGGTGTATCCATCCTCAGCCTTTGCTAAATGACGCTATATCGCGCGGGTCTCGTATGATGCGACAAAAGAGCTGTGGTTAGGTGGTTAGCTTAATAAATCAGGAGGAAGATTGCAGATAGGGTGGTGATATAGCAGCCATAGGTCGCAAAGAACTGTGGAGCTCATTCAGGCTGACACAAGGTTTCTCAAGTTTTCTCAGCCAGCCTCTCTTGAAGCCAAACTTGCAGAAATATCACTCACCTGGCCTCACTGATACTCATACTCGTAGCTCAATCAGAGTGAGTTGGATGAGTGATTCCGACCTGTGATATCAGCCAATACCTAACCATTGTGTTCACGTTGTAAAGTATTGATGCGTGTTCGAATCCAGAATTACAGGCATACATTTTGTGGGGGTGTTTTTTACTTCAGTGCTGAGGGGACAGGGTATTTAAAGTATTGATGCGTGTTTGAATCCAGAATTACAGGCATACATTTTGTGGTGGTGTTTTTTTACTTCAGTGCTGAGAGGACAGGGTATTTTGTTGAGTACTATATAACAACAGCCCTTTGGACAAAGGTGCACAAAGAATAACGGCATGACTGAATGTGCCAATTACTACATATCTGTGCATTGCTTAATAAAGTTCAGCGCCAGAAACTTAGGAGCTCTAGGTGGTGTTGTGCAACATATAGTAGTCAAATTGTTACTTCCTGCGACGTTTATGTTCAGCACATTCAGGGTGTGAGCTGATGAACACACAGCAGGATACCGCGGTTAACTCATTAGTGGATCAATGAGTTGTCTGCCATCTTGGAGGCAACCTGTTTATGTTGCAGAACCTGGAAGCAGCTTTTGCACAATGGCATCTTAGCCTTACATTATTTTTTTGCTAATGTTGCTATGGCAACATAGTCCGCTACTTTAACTTCTGTTTCGTACCTCTAAATTTCTCTTTTATCATCATTATACCTTTTGCGATCTCTAATTGTTTTGTTTATCGTGACATTATCTAGTCAGCTACATACGTAGGTTTCTCATGGAAAGTTTCTATATCCACATATTTTTTGTTCCCTGAAAGTATTTTGGCACATACTCTATTATGTTATATTTTGAATGCAACCACTATTTAGATTTTAACAAGGCATTTTTGTATAAAACAGTTTCAATTATAGCCTTGTCTTGGGCCACACAAAAACTTATGAATTAGGAAATATTTGTAAACCACAATCTTGCTTACTGTCAAACTAAACGTTAAGTTTGCCAGAGGTTCATGATGCCGACATTAAGTGGAAAGAAGCTTGTGGTGTAAGTTTTGAGGTACAAGGCGTCATTATCGAAAATCCTGTTTTCGGTACCTTGTTATGTTACATTATGTATTATCAAATGTTTTTCTCAGATCCACCGAAAGCTCTCTAAGGATTTTACAGATGTGTTATCCAACAGTAGTGACCTTTTTTTTGCAAACTTTTTCTTTTTCAAGAAGTTGTACTTAAAATAGTTTTTCTCCAGTTGGAATAAATGAAGAAGTCCTGAAACAATATAAAATAGGGGGCAGGAACTTGTAGCCCTATGTTGTCTAATCTTGGTAAATCATGACATAGCGACACATTCATCACGGCCAACTAGTTTCTGCAAAACATTTTATGAATACAGCCCTTCCTTGGTGCTTAAAAGGGCCATGACACAGTCACCCCAAAATTTTTGGTTTTCTACAAAAACTAGAAGTAGGGCTATTACGCCTATGCAGATATGAAAAGTCAATCATAAAAGAATATTTCAGTGCAAGAAAGGCCTTAGAAGTCTCCAGCTGCAAATCCTGCTCACCGCCAGCGACTGCCTTTTCGCCGTGGCACCAGTTACGTCGCGTGCAGCAATTAACGGTGCCATTACCTCCTACCACAGTTTTAAGCTGCTGCAAATTTTTCGATTTCCAGGCTGAACTTAAAAAAGCTGAAATATCCTGATTTCACATGTAGCGAGCTGCTTGTTACGTCAGGACTCGCTAGTACGCCTGTGTAGTCAGACTCTTGGGATGCTCGCGTGTTTATAAGAATATTCAATTGTAAATTAAGGGCTCCAAGCAAACCTGCTATAATTTCACCACCTTATTTGTGAGTGCTTAAGGATTAAGCCACAAAATACAGATTATGATGAAAAATAAGTGTCATGGTTTTCGAAATGAAACCTGGATTACTTCTTAAAACGAATTACTTTGGTGTGTGTAATGACAGTTTGATTCCTGCTGAATTCGAGTTCTCAAAAGTCGCCACAAATATCACCTTAGGGACAGAAAACGGCTGCTGCGGCCTTTTTGAGATGCTGAGGGCATGGGGAGATGCCATCTTCGCTATGCAAAGTCATGTGCAACAGCAGCTCTGTTGAAGTGTGGCCTCTGCGATCAGCTCCAGAAACAGCGCCCAGTCACAGCTAGTCACGAAGGCCACATTTGAACATATGAGAGACTCTTGTTCACACTGAGCCTCAACTGTTTGTCGTTATGCCAGATTTCGTTATGCCCCGCCGCGGTGGTCTAGTAGCTAAGGTACTCGACTGCTGACCGACATGCTACGAGATGGAATCCCGACTGTGGCAGAGGCGAAAATAAAGGTAAAATTGGTGCAGGCCCATGTACTCAGATTTGTGTGTATGTTAAAGAACCCCAGGCAGTCAAAATTTCTGAAGTCCTTTACTATGGCGACTCTCATAATCTTATAATCATATGGTGGTTTTGGGAAGTTAAACTCCACATATCAATCAGATTTCGTTACCATGCGGCAAAACTTTTCACTACTGTAAACTTACTTGAGATTTGATACATAAACAGCAATCTCCAAGTTCGGATCAATGAGTGGTGGCAACCTTAAGTTGTAATTTAGCGCAGCTGTGCCAAATTAACCGAAGTTGACGTTGTTCAGGTTCGTTTTCATGCCCATACTTGTAGCATGGCCTGTGAGTGAGGCAAAATGAGCATTTGTTCGTGTAAGTTGAAGCTCCTGCTGCAGTGAATGTGAAGAAAGGTTACAGCTTTGACGACTATAATGTCTGTTGTTAACCACAAATTTTTACCTTATTCTAAAACCACTTTAGCTTCCCTTTACAGCAATAAGTGAGGTGGCTTGAAGAGGTGGCTACTTCTTTCAAAATTTTGTATCCTTTCCTCTTGTAGATATTTTTGCGCCAGTCATTTCACACAGTAAGTAATTTAATCTTCATTGTTCTATTCATATCAATATTAAAAAAAAAACCTTTTGTCCATTGAATGCAGAGAGCAGACACTAGGTTTGCTTGTTGCAACAAATGCCTCGCCTTTTTATTGCCAATACGCACAACCCATTTGGTAATGGTGACATTCCTGAAGTGCTATGTGATTTGCATACTGAATGTGCGGTCGATACAGATGGAATATAACAAGTCCTTTAGTCAACGAATTGCTTTATAAATGTTTACAGCAACATTTTCCAGCCTTTCTATTGGTTCACTTTGTTAAGTGCTTCACAAAGATGTGCCAATGAACTTTTGCTCACATTTAGCTCTTGTGATTTGTAAGCGTGCTGACAGTTCATGGCTCAATATAGCTGAAGTGAAACCCAAGTTGTATATATTTGAAGCATTGATGTGAGAGATTCATTTGAGCCAAAGGACATACCTTTTGACACTTGTTTCTTTTACTACATCATCCGTGATTTTATTACATTTCATTTGGTCATGTAGAGTTTCACAGGCAGATACATTGCTTGCTCTTGTGCTCTGTTCATAGTTACGCACTCTGTCTGAGAGCTTCTTAATGTGTCTTGAAGGGCACTCCATATTTCCATGCAGTCACGGAATGTGGGTCTTTAAAGGTGCATTTGGCTGTTGTCTTGTTGTGAAAAGTTTGATGCGTGTGGTTAATAAAGCACTAGGCTTACCGCCGCTCATGTAGTCATGTAGTACAACATTCCAGTCAGAGTGTCTGATTGATACTGAAGTGGCAGTGTTTTCTCACTATTTACAAGTTTGGTGCTTTCTTTAGTTGCATAGCTTTTTTATTTTTCAATGCGTGTTTTTATTGAAATAGGACTGATGGTTCTTGATGTATTTCTTTAAAGATCGAAAAGCAAGTTATGCCAAAGGTCATGTCATCCTGCAATTTCAGTGTGAGCGACACAGACAAGAACTTCGGCTTTTGATAAAAGGTTATTGTTACTGCATTCCAGTTCCTTAATTGTGGGTGTCACACATAATTTAGGATTGTTTTAGTATAACCCAAAACACATTTTGAATGAGTGTGACCATGTATGTTGTCAGTCCACAATTACAGGGGTCATCAGACCATTCATGTGTTTGGTATTCGAGTTCTGTGTGCATATCTTCATGCCAATTTTGACATTTCTTACGGGTGAACAGAATTCAGTACTTTTTTCCATCATTCTAGAGATATACTTGCAAGTTAACTGAACATTTCTTTGTTCATTACTTGTTTTCCTACCAGCTAGGGTTCCTATTATCCTTAGGCTCATCATGCTGATGATGTTATCTATCCTATACTGTGCTCAAAATACCTTGTGTGTTCTTTAGAATTATGTGCACCCTGTGCATAGAAATTATTAAACTTGTTTAATAAATGATGTTTCCAGCTTGCTTTAGTTAGATAAAGAAGGCACCCAGAAACTCGTGAAATTGCAAGTTTCTGTGGTTGGCCTCCGTAACTCACACGCTAGAAAATGAAGACTTCTGATAGGACATATGACGTTATTATAAGACTGATCCATTTTCGCTTCAAGCTAAGAACGAGCGAGCGTTTTTCTTTCTTTTTTTTAATGTTAACACCACATGCTTGCGCTTCCTAGTTCACTTTTTTCCCGACAGGTGTCGCAAAAATCTCTAAATCCCGATAATTTGTACAAGTAGGGAGCACAATTTTTGAGCCATCGCTTCTATACAACTTCCCAGCAGCTGTTTGAGGAAGCCGCGAAGTTATCCGATAGTAAGCTTGCTTTTTTGCATAAACGTTGCCACGACACACGACAGTGCGAACTGTTGCCACGACAACGCGACTGTGCTCCAGCACCGCTCGGAAACAGCCGTCATGGCGGTCGGCGCAAAGTCACGTGACAGCCCATCATCACGGACTCGATGCAAACGCTTTTGAGCGACAGGACTCGACGCAGCGTGTGTTTTCAGCTGTCGGGCGACGCGTTGCGCACGACGAAGGTCTTCCCGCTCCAGGTCTCCTCGGGGAGGCCCTTGGTGATAGAGACGTTGTCCTCGATGAGCACCTCGTTGATGGTCGGCATGCGGTCGACCGACACGACCGAGATCTTGCGGTGGCCCGCCCAGTAGGACGCCAGGCCCGAGTTACGTCTCCGCTGCAAGTACGTCACGTTTCGTTTGCAGTTAGCGGGAAAAGCGTTGGCGTGCAGCTGGCTACTCCTACACGGTGTAAGCGTGAAAGTGTGAGAAGTTCACAGAATCTGGCAGTCGTGCGCTAGGGAAGAAGCTGTGCAAACAGGCAAGTGCAGTTTTGTTTATGAAATGAAAAAAAAACGTGTCTAAAGAGCATCACAGCAGATCACGAGGTCTCGTGCAATAGTGCAAATTTTTGGGTGAAATAAAATGCGCAACCACAACTTCGCGCGCGTCTTCTGTAAAGCGTGCACCACCTCGCGCTTAAATGCACAAGAAGAAGCCTCACTTCAAGGCTGCGGAAAGTAAGAAGGCTTGAATTATATATATACATAAGATGCATTAATAATCTGTATAGAACCAGGGGTAAGCTCCAGATAAAATGATATTTTTGTTTATTTTACCGCATGCACTCGCGTACTACCCGCAATGGCGAATGCCGAATATCAATTAGCCAGTGGACGCCATTTAGTGCCGCAGAAGTTAATATGATGGGTTCTAACTCGCAATGCATGCAGTGAATACATAATCTGGTTTCATGTCTCGTAATGTAAGACATGGCGAGGCAGAGAATAAGCAAAAGTGCATGTTAAAAAGTACCACACCTTTTTATCCCTATAATTATTTAATTAAAATATTTAGCGCGTCCCTATACGTCAAGTTTACTTCTTCATCGCGATTAAAAGAAGTTGCGCATAAAGCTGCAGAGTACTGCGACTTGCCGGTGCTGCTTCCCTCAGGTGCATGCGATCGTAGCAACTGTTTCAAACTAGCTCGCGCTGCGAAGTGCACATACTGACCCATGAGCGCTTGTAGTGGATGAATCCGTAGCAGAGGTAGGCAACCAGCGCCACCAGCCCACACGCGAACACGATGAGAAGCAGCGGCTGGTAGAGCAGGCCCAGGAAGAGGCCCGCCAGGGAGATGCACAGGTTGAGGAACACGCACAGGCTTGCCTCGATGATGCGGTTCGAGAAGCGGCGACCACCTTGCTTCTTGCCCTGCTTCTTGCCGACGCCGTTGGAGGCGCCGCCGGCGGTGACGCGACCGGAGCCGTTGGCCGAAGGACTCACGCCTGCGGGGCCGACACCACGGGAAGGAATGCGCACCTCGTACGTCTCTTTATCGCACCTTTTTAGCCCAGCTTGTAAGGTACAATAATGCTACACTCAAACCTCGATATAATGAACCCGGATATAACGAAATACTAGTTATAACGAAGTAAGGGAAAAATAGTCTTGCAATAGATAGAGTGTTAGAAATATTCCTTTATAACAAATTTTCGGATATAGCAAATTTAATTTCGTGTAAGATACAATTGAATTATAATTAGGTTAGAGTGTATAGGGGAGGAGATACTCAATTTGAGGACGTGGCAGTTAAGTGCACGTATAAAAAAACAGCAGTAAGGGACAATGTCTGAGCAATAGATAGCTTGCACGTCACGTCATGGACGCAGCTTCATAGCATACTGTTTCACCGAAATGGCAGCTTTTACGCCGCAAAAACAGCGTAATCACATTGCGCTCAGCATGCGTCAGTATTGTAAGGCTGTAGCCATATTGTTACTGGCTCTTGTGCGTCAGAAACAGCGTAACTTGGAAGTGATGCAATGATGACATCAACGAGGCGTCACGGACCTTGCGTCCCACGATGCAGTGCACCAACGTGACGGTTTCGGCTACGTCAGTGCAAGTCAACCGGAGATGGGCATGGAATAGTTGTGACCATGAATAGCGCGAACATGCTGACGCCATCACAGAAGGGTTTACGCAGTCGTATACTAGCACCGTTTATTCACGGGTATGTGGCGCTAAGCTGGGAAGCATGGCATTAAGTGCACGCGTGCTTCGTGAAAGCATTACGTACACGAGCTTGTCGACTCAAATTGTCTCTCTGTTATGCAGGCTGATAGATAACCCTAATACAACGACTTTTTTTCTCCGACATTAAAAAAAAACTTATAGCACGAGCCGTGCTTTAGTGTTACAGGTTTGCCGATGATCTTTATCTCGTCAAGCCAACGAACAGAAGTTTATTACATTACGGTGTTCCACTAAATTGTCGGACAGGGAACAGGCAGCACACTGGCTAAAAATGTCTTTATCACCCCATCACCATTTGCAGTGCGTACAGTTGAGAATGATGCAAAATTCACAAGACCTGATTAATTGATTAATTTAGATGTGAAACTTAACGTCCCAAAAGCACCATATGATTATGAGAGACGCCGTAGTGGAGGGCTGCGAAAATTTCGACCACCTGGAGTTCTTTTAACGTGCACCCAAATCTCAGCATACGGGCCCACAGCATTTTCGCCCCCTTCTAAAATGCAGCCGCCACAGCCGGGATTCGATCCCGCGACCCGCGGCTCAGCAGCCCAGTGCCTTAGTCATTAGACCACCGCGGCGGGGCAACTTCATAAGACCTACCGGCCTGAAGATGTGATTAATAAGTATGGGGGTTTCACGTTCCAGAACCACGACACGGTTATGAGAAAAGCTGCAGTAGAGGGGTCCGGAAAGTTCCGACCACCTGGTCTTATTTAACGTGTGCTTAAAGCTAAGCGCACGGGAAATCACTTTTCCCGCATCGATATGTCGCCTCCACAGCCGGGATTCGGTCCCGCGACCATCGGGCCGGCAATCAAGCACCATTAAACAATATAGACTACGACATTGGGTGGCCCGAGGATGCGGTCAGAGACAGAACTAAATTAAAAATCGCATTGAAATTTTGCAATAAACAACATCGACTCTTCACGCCTTGCCTCTCATTATCAAAATGCAAATTTTCTCGCGGCACGGTAGAGGTGTGCACCTGGACGCGAGGCCAGTTTAGCGATTGAGAAAGCTGTGCGAACGGGACCCGATCACTCCACCGCCTTCTGCTCTTAGATGCAAATCTGAAGTGGCCTGCAAAATGTTTTATTATATCTTCTTTTCGCTAGGATCATGAACACCACGGCTGCCGGCTATCCTCGCTCTTTTTTTACCCGCCTCCCTTCCTTAGAAGTACATTCTTGCCACTCACACCACAGGGCCGCCCCGCTCCCCTTTTCTCTTATCTACTTTTCTGGGACGAGCCCTACTTACCAACGACTATTTGGCTACCGAGAAAGTGGTTGGTAGGATGAGCGCCGTGGACTTCCGTGGGCGGGTGCAAGAGGGCGCCTCCGAGACCGCCATGGCCGTTTTGATTGTGGCAGGCGGCCATGCTGTTTCCACCGTGCGTCTCGTTGTAGAATATTATGGGACTCGGTCTGAAGCTGCCCGGTGTTATGTGGGTCGCAGCCGTCTCCAGTGGAGTCATGTCTGGAATGAAACGGCGATTCATTGATCAAAGGGCGGACGGCCAGGTGGTTCTTGAGCAGCGCAAAAAAAAAAGAAAAGAAAAAAGGTAGAGCAGCGCAAAATTCGAGATACTGAGCGCAAGCTTCAACCTATTGGAGAAGTTCGCGTACCGCACGAAGCAAGGGGTACCTATAGCATTCGGTCCGATGCAATAATTGCAACCACTTGAACACGGCGGAAACGTTGACCCTAGTCCAAAACACTGCCGCAAAAAAAAAAGTACTGATCAAGATGGCGCGGTGCCATTACCCGTACTTTGCGTTGCTCTGCCACAATAAAAGTCCACCACGGGCTGGATTACGGACGATTCGACTACGTAATCAGTCGGGCCATTTGCCTACCAGTGAATATACTCATCATTAAATTGACTGTCGGCTTGTCGACCGACAAGTGTCTAGATCAGCTAATCAACTAGCTCCAACAATATGGCAGGAATTGACCTGAATCTCCCACGTTCATTCTACAGTTCATATGTAAAATGACAGGCAACTATGAGGTCATGGTAACGCAAAGTAAAGTAAAATAAAATTCAAACGGTGCATTAAACCTTACCGGCCAAATTAACCGGACACCACCTACAAAATAGCCATACGTACATGTAAAATTCGTGCTATTGCATACTTCCTCTCATATATGTGACGAAATACGCATACGTAATCAGATGAGCGCTTTCTGGAAGCTTACACCATAGTATATATATACCCTTGCAAAGTACAGCTGACGCGGCTAAACTTCGATTCGGTGTCGGGGCTGAAAATGGCGTGCAAAGTAGCCTTCGTTATAACATTAAGAGCCACGACTTTCGTAGAACTGGGAGCAAGCAACGCAGCCACGTCGTGCATTCACCTTCTATCGAAGCAGACGACGTGGCGGCGAAAATCGTCTCCGTTTAGTACGAAACCGTGGCGGACTCTGGTCATTACATCCCCTCTCCCACCAGCCGGAGATTAGGAGAGTTTTACAAACACTATACGCGGAGAAGGTTAAAAGAAAAGAGAGTTAAAATATAGTCGATAGAGCAATCGATTGTGTGTCAGACGCTCCTTCTCCTCTCCACGTTTGCCGGAAAGGGAAGGATGAATGACCGCAGCACACCTGTGTGATTCACTGGAACTTCATCACGTTAGATTAAAAAAAAAAGAAGAAGAAAGAGAGAGTGTGCGCAGACGGTCGGCAACGCACCATTGGTTTCAGCGCGTACTGTAACGAACTTCCGGAGTGCTTCCGCTTCCGTGGTCTCCGTTCGGCGTTGTCGCTGTTGTGGTATACAGTAGAAATAGGAAAGAAGGAACGCGACAACGGGTGAAACGCCGCCACTCGGCATATATCGAACGCTTAAGCAACTCGCCGCCTCTCCTTTCCTCTCCTCCACCCAGAAGATGTCATTGACCGCGTCGTGGACCGCAACAGAGGGACCTTGCCGACACGCATGAGTTGGCAGCCCTTTGCTGGCCTCACATCACCCACGCATGTGCCGGGCACGAAGCGCGTAGAAAGGATAACCGCTGGTAATTAAGCGCAACTGAGTGGATTACGAGAGAAGGCAAACGCGCGAGGTGGAGACAGAAATTTAGGTGAGCAGATGAGATTAAGAAGTTCGCCGGTATATCGGGGAGCAGCTAGCACAGGACCTGGTTGTTTGGCGGAATATGAGAAAGGCTTTTGCCCAGCAGTGGTCGTAGTCAGGATGCTGCTGCTGCTAATGATATTACCCACTCGAGCACGATGGGTGTAGGAGATACATTCCGGCCCAAATAATTGTATTTATTAAATGCGAAGCATTTCTTCGCGAACGTCGTTGACTTTGAGCGTATCTATCTATCTATCTATCTATCTATCTATCTATCTATCTATCTATCTATCTATCTATCTATCTATCTATCTATCTATCTATCTATCTATCTATCTATCTATCTATCTATCTATCTATCTATCTATCTATCTATCTATCTATCTATCTATCTATCTATCTATCTATCTATCTATCTATCTATCTATCTATCTATCTATCTATCTATCTATCTATCTATCTATCTATCTATCTATCTATCTATCTATCTATCTATCTATCTATCTATCTATCTATCTATCTATCTATCTATCTATCTATCTATCTATCTATCTATCTATCTATCTATCTATCTATCTATCTATCTATCTATCTATCTATCTATCTATCTATCTATCTATCTATCTATCTATCTATCTATCTATCTATCTATTTAGCCGCTTACGTTTCGGTGCTCTCGTGGTCCCCCTCCCCAGGTTCGCATCCCGGCTGCGGCGGCTGCATTTCCGATGGAGGCGGAAATGTTGTAGGCCCGTGTGCTCAGATTTGGGTGCACGTTAAAGAACCCCAGGTGGTCGAAATTTCCGGAGCCCTCCACTACGGCGTCTCTCATAATCATATAGTGGTTTTGGGACGTTAAACCCCACATATCAATCAATCCCCCTCCCCCACCCTTAACTTGGCGTGAACCAAAATTAGCATGGGAGGGTAAGATGATTTGACAAATATGACGCGCTGGTCAAGACGTCAATATTGTCACAATCCTGTCGCGTGCGTCGTCAAACACTTACCGTTAGACAGAGCGGGTATGTGCCACAGGTGATTGACATTTAGTATCTACCCAAGAACGACGAGAATGCACATGGACAATTTTAACGCGCGAGCATAAAGAAATACCCGACGTTGGTAGCGTCGATCCGACGAATGCAAACAATAAATGTCAGGGTTACAGCTGGAATCAAACCCAAGCATTCTGCGTGGAAACGAAACCTTTTACCAAAGAGCTACGCCAGGTCTGGGAACTACTTATCAAATAGTCGCTAATCTTCGTGAAACGTCAATAGTGGTTGCTTTGCTGCCTACCCAATTTTATAAACATTACATATGTACTCCTGTGATACAGCCGTCACGGCGGGTTAACGTCAATTGTGGTTAGGTGTCATGCGCTGAAGTTGATTTATGTAGCAGTGTCCAGGGCCAGCATCTTCGCGAGCATCAGCTCTTCGTATCAGTTTCTGGAGTTGCTAATACGCATGTTTCAGCTGGCATCGTTGCGCAAGTGCGAACAACGTGGCTGTTGATCCGAAGGCCGCAGGACCTAATCTAGGCCGCGGCTTCCTTTCAAGGAAGGCGAAATACTAGATGTCCATGTGCTTGGACTTTGGTGAACGTTAAAGTAAACAAGGTAATTAAAATTACCGGAACCCTGCACTAAGACGTGTGTCGCAATCATACCGTTGTTTTGGGACGTAAAAATCCAGATAGTATTGTATAATGAAGGTATGAACGTTCTGGTCTGTAGATAATTTGGAAAAAAACAATAAATGTGCCTGCACAATATTTCGAAAAAAGATCAGCACGTCACTTGCGCGCCCACCTACGCACCCTCGACAAATTATTGACGAAGACGGCAAGGGTGATAAGTGCGGCAAGTTGGGCCGGTTGGTAAAGATGTGTAACTTATAAGCTACCCAGTCGAAGTTATACCACAGGAATCAGCAAGCCTAGCGCGAAAAGCACACATGTCCAGACATGTAGTCACCGATACATGACCTTCCACCCAACAAACCATTCCCGGCCTCTACAGTGCACGTCACTGCCAGCCACAATATCACGTGCATTATTTATTGCACATCATCGCCCCATTTACTTGGTTGCTTTGACAGATAACACATCTAGGCAAAAGCGAGCGCCACGGCAGTTGCATTCTGTTTTACTTTATTATTGGTTATAGCAAGAAGTTATAATGAATGGTACTCAGATAAACGTCTAACGTTAGGAGTCTGAAACCGGATATTTGATCAACTACTAGACAAGGGAATGGAACACAGAGTAAAAAGCATAACAAAGTAACAATCAAACAAAAAGAACAAGGCTGAGGGACACAAACATACAAAAAAGGGCTACATACAGAACGAAAGCTACATACACAGATAAAGCGGCGTTGTTTTCGCGCTGAATTTCCGTGTATGCATCGATTCGAACTCGCACACCATTCCACCTTGTTCCTAAAACTGTTCGATCCACTTCTCTTTCCCTGTTCATGGCATCAGCCAACGTGCAGAATCGATCATTCGTTCGTAGCACGCGTTGACGCAGTTAGATTGCTACGCGCTAACGCCTAGTTGCGTGAAATGTCGCTTTCGTCTCGTGCTGTTTCTTAAAAGCCCAAAAAAATTGAAGCTGAGAGGAAAGAAACTACTCTATTTTTTGGTCTCTACGCTCTGAACACACGCTAAATATTTTAAGCTTATATTAGTAGTTTGTATTTGATCAGCCGATAACCGAAAATCGTGGAACAAAAATGCATCAATGAGCTCGAAACGAAAGGGAAAGAATACAAAGTCAGTACCCTGCTCATAACGTACAGATGGATATTTTGAAGATCGGGACAACATAACTGAGACACTCTGTATAATGGAACCCTTATTCATATTACCATCAATTTAATTCGTTTCTGTTTACTTGACTGCTGTAAACCGAGCCTTAAAATAAATAAATAAAGAAAGAAAATCAACCATGCATGAACTGACACCTGCAAGCGTGCTTTACGGTGGGCCTACCCTTCTGCAGGTGAAATATACACGTAAACGCGCCAATATCGAGTATTTTTTTTAGATGTGAAGCAGCTTTTACCCGGGCTGTTTCCATCCTTCTTTTATGCGTTCACCCCCCCCCCCTCCCCCGTGCACTCCCCTCCTCTTCTCTCTGACCTCTCCTACCATTCTGCTTCTTCTCCCGAGTCGGCGGCGAAGGTAACGAAATGCTTCCTCAGTACACGCGGTCACTTCGCAGCCGTTGATGGTCGGTCTTTGCGGCGTTCCACTTTTTCGTGAGAGAGAGCACGTCTGCTTTGGTTAGCACGAGATCACGTTCAACGTCACTTTGTGCGCTGAAGGACCGGCTGTTTAGCAGTGCTACAGTCACGGTCACCGCCAGCGTTGGTCAGGTAGAGGTTCTGAATGAGAGCGCACCTGTTTAAGGAGGCGTAGACGCGTTTCTGTGGGTGCCATTCACCATCTCCCTGTTGCTTTGTAGTCACACATGGTTCCCTTTAGCAGGATATGGTGTAATTTTTTTTAACTTGTCTCGACATGGTATTCCCTAAAAAAAACTGAGGGATGACTTCTTCAGGATTTCAATAAAGTCTAGTGCCTATGCACTAATAATTTTTAATACCGTAAAGCTTGGTGTCGTAATCGTAATAAGGTACAGGAAGCGCTGAGAGAACGTACACAGCGGCCGTACGTGCGCTAAATTTCTGTGCTTTTAGTCGAAGCAAGAATACAGACAGACGCACGCAAAAAAAATTCGTGTAAAAAACGAAACGAAATTCAGCGTGGAGACAGCACTTCTGTTAGTAAATTGCAACAAAACCACAATTTGTTTGTATTTTTGTCTGTCTTACCTTTCAAACTTCGCCACTGGTTTCGCAGATCGTGGCACCAGCCAATAATCGACTTAATGCAGGCGCATTTCTAGGATTTCATCATGACGAAAACCTTAGATGGCCTATAAAACACGAAAATGAACCATCGGCAGCCCCGCCGCGGTGGTCTAGTGGATAAGGTACTCGGCTGCTGACCCGCAGGGCGCGGGTTCGAATCCCGGCTGCGGCGGCTGCATTTCCGATGGAGGCGGAAATGTTGTAGGCCCGTGTGCTCAGATTTGGGTGCACGTTAAAGAACCCCAGGTGGTCTAAATTTCCGGAGCCCTCCACTACGGCGTCTCTCATAATCATATAGTGGTTTTGGGACGTTAAACCTCACATATCAATCGAACCATCGGCATCCCGCGGTGTTTGTGACAACACGAATGATGCAAGACATCTTCGTCACGTAATGACGTCACCTAGGACGTCATCATCACGTCACACAACAAGACGCTGCACGATTACGCACATGACAGTCACTTAAAAAATGTGGGTCGATCACGGACGGAGCTCGTGCAAAACTAGGTGTGAAGCAGAAAGCTTGCAGTGTCTCCGATCATGGAGCTAGTGCGAAGCGACGTTGGGCGCAAAAGGATTTTGGAGGGTGCAGGGAAGGATCAGTACATCTACTGAGAAGAAAAAGATTATTTTCGCCTTCGGGTGACCTTAGGCTAATGCATATGGGGAATCTTTCTCGGGTCAGGGAGAAATAACATACATACATACGTACATGCATACATACGTACGTACATACATACGTACATACATACATACATACGTACATACATACATACATACATACATACATACATACATACATACATACATACATACATACATACATACATACATACATACATACATACATACATACAAGTTGTACGTGTTTCAAGGAGCTTAAATGCCCCCTCCCCCCATAAGTCTCCTTGGTCTAGGCCAGCAGTTTAATAGCAGGGTCGAGCTGTCTGAGTGCAGTATTTGTGCACGTTGCACCATACGGGAAGTTACGTATGACAAACACGATGTCTAACTGTCATTTTGTGAGATCAGTGTTGAAGTTTACTCTATGCGCTGCACAGTTCACCCTCGTTTTTTATGAACATTACGCAAATATCTTTAATGTTCTTGCCAAGGATCACAGCATCAGCAGCGGAATGTAAAGACAACCTGACATGTGAGCCAACAAATTATGTCGCTGTAAACGAGAAAAGACGTAAATTCGCGTGGCTTCAAGCCGTACTTCATTGCACTCATTGGAAGAATACCAGTGAAGAATTTGAATGACATCAATAATACGTCCTTTATTTTATTTTGACGACTTCGCTGCAACTTATCCTTCTCGCTTTTTCCCTACATCTCAAATAACGATCATGTATAGATTACTAAGTAATCACAAGAGACGAAAACTCGAGGCGAGTACAGAAGCAAACAAGGACGAAAAAAAATAAGGAAATTAGATGACAGAAACACACTGGCCTGGTACTGCTTCGTAAGGCGACACTGAAGATTTCGATAGAAAGACCAGATCAACCATCACACTAGGCGCGCGCAGACACATGCACTACCTTCGAACGTACCGTGAGACATGAACACCGGCAAGGGTGCTTCACCGCAGGCTAGGTTTTATGCAGGGAAAGCACTGAACCTGCTCTGCTTCTTTGAAGGACGTTATAGTGTGCACAAAAAAGTGCAGCTTATAGCGATCATTAACTCCCACGGCACAGAGCACCATAGCTTACTTTAGCATGATTGAAACACGCTTCAATTATCATGTCAAGACACGATCGCATTCATGTCATTCCAAGGCTGGAATCAGTAAACACATCAAGCCATCGTCGTCGTCATCATCATCATCATCATCATCATCATCATCATACCACGTTCGCATCGCAATATTAGAGACTGCGAAGCGATCAGAAGGGAAATGGGCGTGCACTTCTAGGCACCTTGTTAATGTCATAGGTCAATCGTTGTGTCAGCGAAAAAAAGCACTTTCCGAATCAAAATATAAAACAAAAGTGTCTATCGATGTTCATCGAGATGTACAAAATATCTAAACAAACTATAATAGTGACGAAATATGCGTTGCGACGCGAATTACTATTGAAGAACAGTATAGATCTATTGCAAAGACTGCCGTACTTATTAGCAAAATATTGGCACAACGTAAGTTTACTAATCGTTTGACCGAACGGCTATCATAGCAATGTACTGAAACAACACATGTACACTATATGCTTCTGCTCCCTTCACGAAATATTTCGTTGATTGATATGTGGGGTTTAACGTCCCAAAATCACCATATGATTATGAGAGACGCCGTGGTAGAGGGCTCCGGAAATCTTGAACACCTGGGGTTCTTTAACGTGCACGCAAATCTGAGCACACGGCCCTACAGCATTCTCGCCTCCATCGAAAACATGAAATAATTTGTGCATTACGGCTGTTGATATCAGAAAATTGCCCCGGATATGTGTTTTTTTTTTCTTCTCGTACGCATTGCAGACAAGCTGAACTTTCCACCCTCTTCGTAGGCTGCTTGCGCAAAGCAGTGGTTGATGATGAAACTAGTAGTGAGGGAAGGTGTTGGCTACATTACTTCTCTCATGCTACTAATCAGACTAAGTAATTAGCAGGTTAACTATGGTTGCGCACTTAGAGCGCAAGGACACGACAGACACGGACAAGCACAACTAACAACTCGCCCAGCAGCAAGTTTTATTGGACTTTGTAATTAACAGCAGATCGTCGATCTCTTAGTCCATTAGCGTAACTGGTTTGTCAAGTTGGTGTAAGCTGTGCTCAACAAAAAAAAATGCCAGCGAACAGAGTCGAAAACGGTAAAAAAAAATAAGAAACCTACAAGAAGGCAGGGCCGAAGCTGAACGTACAGCTGTGGTCGTAACCAAAACGCTGTTCAGATCGTTGTAGCTTATTTACAGCAATGTCGTTGCAGAACTGTGATAGTATTGCAAGTCACGTTAAGCTTTGATAAGACATACCGAGTATTAGTGAACTGCTAACGACTTGTTGTTATTGTTATATTAGCATATCACGCATTAGCGTAATGAATATCTCGCGACACGTCTTTTGTAAATCAACTGCAGTGGGCGACAGAGCAGCATTCGTTGGGAAATCAACTGTCGTAGAAAAAAAAGAAAAATAAAGGGAGACGATAAATTAGCACACCTAGAGACCCTTCTTTCACAACTTGGCTGCGAGCGCGATGAAAGGGCTGATGGAAATGAATAAGCAAGTTTTTGTAATATCTGTGGGCCAGTGACCTAAGTGCTTCATTGTAGATCGCTGTACCACGCTTGTGAATCCTCCAGACAAGCGTAATTTTTCTCTCTCTCCACTTACTCCCCCAATATCGTACGTGACTTAATTCTCCCGTTCGGACACCTGGCATGCAAAGTACGCGCTCAGGTAAGTTTTTTCGATATTGTCACAACGTCTGCGGAGAACGATTATTCGACTTGTTTGGCGCTACACCTTGGTGTTCCCGTGAAAGAAAAAAGTAAAAATGAACTTCGACATTGCACGTGAACGCTTCTTCTCGTACGCTCGAACTTCATACCTGTTACATTATATAATCACCCTTGATCGCGCTGAAAATAATTTCAATCGTTCAGTAAATGTGTGCGTGGTTGACCTTAGATGTGTGTTTTGTATTGGAAGAGGTGATACAGCCACATAAAGCTATTGGTCTAACTACACTGTGTTCATCTGTTCAACCATTAAATTAAAGCTATTTTTTATTGATTGATTGATTGATTGACGATCGATCAATCGTCCTTCTCATGTCTACAGTGAAAAACACAGCAGTTAACCTCCATGACTTTCCTTAATTTCTCGTGCCTTCTCCTCTGCCTGTGAACACTGTACCGTAACCAAGCCTTAACTTGACGCCGCGCTGCACAGAACTGACGCGTATACGTGTGTAGCCTTAGGCCCCGCCTCGACAAATAGGTCCAGGGTCGTTCTTCCGTTGCCCCCACACTGCACACAAACAGCGCACTCACGTCTCTTTCCGCACGGCTTCTTCGGCGAAGGCACGACGTGCTCCGAGCAATAAGAGAGTCGCTCAGAGCGTGCACGGCCACGCCACACGACAGCAATGCGCCCTCCCCCCCCCCCTTCACCTTCCGAGCGTCTCCAGAGTAATTAACTTTTCCATCAGCCCACTGTAAAGCCTCGCCGTTTCTCTCACTCAACTGGTCTGACCGTCGGCGCGTGATGACGAAAACTGCCCCCGGGACTCTGGGAGCCGCCGTGCTTATCTTCTGCACGCCTGCGTGCACGAGGCAAACACGCATTTCGCACCAGAGAGTCGCGGCGAGCCGAGAAACTACGGCGGCAATGCGAGTCTTCATCAGGACCGGTTTCGAGAGCGCCGTTCTCGAAGTCCCGCTAATCCGTCCCGACTGTAGATTCAAGTACAGGGTGAACTGGCGCAGCACTGCATGGTAACAAGGGAACAAACGGAGCGGCGTTTGTCATCAAAACTGAAATGGGGTTTTCATACTCATTTTTGCGAAAGACGAGCTTTGAGTGCAATCGACTTCCCCCCCTTCATCGAGGACGCTTCATCATCCGAAGCTGTACTAACCGATTACATCTTCAGCCTGTCATAGCTTAGTTTGTTTGAACACGTATTTTCATTGGTATGATGTATTTCTATCTTGAATTTTTTGCATATTTTCTTGTTTTTTATAGCCCACCCCCACCTGTAACGCCTTTATGCGGCCTGAGGGTAAAATAAATGAAATAAAATAAATTATATGAAAGCGCGTTCGAGCATATCGGCACTGTCTGGCAGTGGATGGTGCAGCACTTCTAATTACCCCCCCCCCCCCCAAAAAAAATCACCCGAAAAGAGGCATCAAATCCGCCTCCCCCTTGCTTAGCCTCGTTGTTATTTTTTTAAAATTCGTGCTTACGACCACGCAGTATTTGACGACAATGACAGCCAAGGTCTCTGGTGTTCAATTCTAAGGCTTTACTTCTCAACCTTACCCTAAAAAGTCAAGGACTATAAAGCTATCCCGTTGTGAGAAGCGCGTGATCACATTATTTTTATAATTTTCTTTGTCGCATTCATTACGAAGCCGGTTTTCCTTCGAACTCAACAAATGAAAGAGTGGAATAAGGAACGGGGGGGGGGACGTATTAGTGAACTTAAACCTCTCCCCCACCCCCTAATGCGAAACGCGCACGCCTATGCTAACATCGGTTTCTATAAGTAGAGTGACCTAGAAGTAAACGTTTGCATTCTCAGTACCTATTATGGACACCAGGTACGCGCAGGAGAACTAGGTCACTTGAGAATGGGAATGAAAGCCGAAGGCTGTAAGAAAGCGTACACGGGGCGTAGTGATGTTCATAGACACGTCATTCTTCCCAAACAAAACGACAGCGCGGGGTCACGGCGATAAGCAACGAACAGCGATGACCTGGATCACGTATTTTTTTAGGGTGTGGCGCTCCCGGGAGCTCGCGTTCTGGACAGGGGTTGAACAGTACAGAAAGCGATATCTTTAATCCACGCACCAAGAAAAGAACGCAGCATCACGGGGCCACTAAAACTGCGCGATGCATCTTCTATTTGCGTTTTTAAGTTCGCGCTAAAAAAAATCACACACGTGATCCGTCGAACCAGGCGCTACACGCCAGACACAGCTGCTTCTCACCTGCCAATGCACATCCTGCCATCACAACTATTTTCATGTATACGTAGCAGCAGTGCACGATGCTTGCAGATTGGTACAGGCAGGTCAACGTCAAGCAAGTCTGCGGTAGAGTAGCGGTGTTTGAAAAAGTTTGCGCGTGGTCTGCGCCGAACGCATATACACTGAAACAGACCACGTCATTGTGCAATGTGTGTCACGTGAGTTGACCGAGAGCACGATACCATCAATGCTACTATCACACGGTGATACCCCGCAATACTGCGACAGAACATATTGTAGGAACGAGCTGCTACGACCTACCACGCCATTACAAGCCAAGCACTGGTCTATACAAGTTCACAAGGTGCTCTTTTAGTACGCAGTAATGCGAATTAAATAATGTATTATATTAGATCACAAGCACGCTAGTAAGCACTTTACATACTGAACACAGGTGAACTGCCTTTCTTCGACAGCAGTTACACGGGTGTTGAAAGACGCCCTCCGAGTAGCGTTTAGTCATTGTTCCGTTTCTTGCTTCGCGCGGCTGACAACTTCGACATTCCGCTAGTCTATCCACCACTCGCTCACCTACCCAGTGATTCGCACTTTTACTCGATCACACAGTCGCCCATTCTCTCACTCTACGCACTCACATTACTCATTTACGTCAATCACTCATTGTGTTAACTCGTACACACATTCACCTATACTCCGATCACTCAAACACGCGTACTCTCCCATTCACCCACTCGGCGCAGGCACACACTCGTTCTATTTACTCGCAAACATTCGTTCACCAACTCTACTCACTCGCAGCACTCACACACGTACTCACCCATTCGCTCGCTTCACTCACTCTTCCTATTGAATTACTCATTCCATTCACTCACACACACACACATATACTCACTCATTCACAGTGGCGTAATGGTTACGGTCTCGATTGTATTAACTCGTACACACATTTACCTATACTCCGATCACTCACACCCACGTACTCTCTCATTCACCCACTCGGCGCAGGCACACACTCGTTCTATTTACTCGCAAACATTCGTTCACCAACTCTATTCACTCGCAGCACTCGCACATGTTTTCACCCATTCGCTCGCTTCACTCACTCTTCTTATTGGGTTACACATTCCATTCACTTACACACGAACACACATACTCACTCATTCACAGTGGCGTAATGGTTACGGTACTTGGCTGCTCACCAAAATAACGCGGGTTTGATCCCGGCCATGGCGGTCGCATTTAGGGTGGCGGCGAAATGTTAAGAGGCCCATGTACTGTGTGATGCCAGCGCACATTAAAGACCAGCAAACGGTCGAAATTGCTGGAGCCCTCTCCTACGGCGTACCTCATAATCACATCGTTGTTTCGCGTGAAATCTCAGTTATCATCATCACCATTATTATTATTATTATTATTATTATTATTATTATTATTATTATTATTTAGTCCCCTCGCTTACTCATATCGCGCTCCAGACATGATGCTTTGAAGCTCCCTTTGTTCAGTTGTGGGGCGTCGACTACAGTTGCGATACATAATCAAAACCCCACAGAGGCCCGAACAACCTCGACCCAACTCCAGATTTTTCGGGTCATCGACATGCTGCGGGTCGTCTCTCCTCCTACGGCCGTGACGTAATTCCTACGGCCAAGACGTCATCGACTACAGTGACATATCGCCGTGACCTACCACCGGCGCTATAAATAGCGTCTGCCCTTTCCTCCTCCCGACCACCAGAATCGAAAAAAAAATTTCTTTCTCGCCTATAGCGAACTGGGACGCCAGCGTGACATCAGCTTTCGGCGCCGCGTTTCCGTCGACGATGGTTCGAACAACGGCAGAAAGCGGACAACACGACCTCCTTTCTCAAAGGGGGAGTCAGCGTTCATAGCACAGCACGGTTGGCTATATTTAGCGATTCGTGCCCAGTGGTAATACTTCGCCTTTTTTTAAGAGCAGCGGGTTTATAAATGGCTCACCCGGACCCTTTTATCGCGACCCGCAATCGAGAGGCCGGCGATGACACGAAAAAGAGACGCGCCACGAAATTATTGGAAATCACGCTACACCAGGTCACGTTTCGCGATCGGTAAACATGGAAGAGAATAGAGAAACCATAGGACGCCACTTGAAAGAAAAAAACTTTCTGTGGAGCAGGGTTATTCCCAGAATTCTTTCAAGGGGGAAAACCATTAAACATTTCGTGAAACTGTGGAGAAAGGGGGGGGGGGGGACTTCATGTCCTCATGTCTCACCATGCGGAGGATACTCTTATATAGTGGTTGCAGTGACGTGAGCACAAGTGTCAATGGATCTAGACCGACTGCATACAATGCTCGCTATTACAGCAGATAGGTTATATGCCAATAATAAGTGAACATTAGTGAATATGTCACTACCAATAGTGAAACACTGGTAGTCACTTAGCCATATTGACTCCCCATTATAGCCAGCGCCATAGGCACCCGACAGTGGACCAGAGGGCGCGACGAAGCTCTTTGGGCCGCCTCAGCATTGCTGGTACCGACCGCCATGGATACTAAGAAAATGGAACGCTCGCTGAACACAGTGACACGCTGAAGTGCCAGTGCCCTATTTGGCATGTTTTCAAAGAACGCTTCCTGGGCGCTTACATAATCAGCCGTGACCCCCCTTGCTCACAGCTAAAAAAGATAATTATATGCACGTGCAAGTTCAGTTTTGCTGCGTCTACTCGCTAGGCTTCGCATTGGAAGACTCGGTTTTGCTGCGCCTGCTCACTAGGCTGTGTTGTGTGTTCTGGCGCTACCATCAGATCTCGTAAATTGCATTGCCGGGTGCCTATGTGTTGAGCACTAGCAGCCACCGGCTAAGTCGTCACGGTACATAATAATTACGGCACTCAAATACGGACCTTGGGGTCGCGGGTTCGAATCCTGGCCGCGTTTCGATGGAGGCGAAACGGTTGAGGCCCGCGTATTTACGAAACTCCGTGGAGCCGAAATTTCCGGAGCCCTAGATTACGACGTCTAGCATTATGATGTCACGGTTCAGGTACGCAAAGCCTAAACAATTATAATATCGTTTAGTCTTTACTCCAAGCCAATGGTAACATGTTTCAGTAGTATACGAGCAGATATGGTACAGCAGGAAACCGGACATTGTTCTCCGAAAATCAAGGAAAAAGAGGTTAAGGTTAAGGATGGTGTAGGTAGCCGGTGGATCTAGACTTGCATAGTTGGCAGGCAATTGACCCACCCGGTTCCCTCTTTGCTAACTGTAGCTAATGTCCTTTGTTTGTTTTTAACTAAGCACGAGCAGGCTTTAAAAAAAAAACGTGCATAGCGCGACGTAAGCCAGCATAAGACGGCGGCCTTTGTGCTATTCCACGTGCAGTATTATGCCGGTGCTCCATCTCGCTGCACTATACCCCAAACATAATTGTCACTTACCACCAGAAGAGAAAAAAAAAGAGGAGGGGCTGGGTGAAAAAAGCGTCTACGCTAAGGTTCTCGCATAAAAAAAACATAAAACCGCATGTTCTATTTATGTGCCGCGGAGCTATTTTTATACATCCAGGTCATCGCGACAATTCTTGTCTGGGTATGCAGAGTGCCTTGCATCCGTACGTCATTCGATCACCAAAGCCCTCCTTTCGAGCGGTTTTTCAGTAAATGTTGTTCCTCTCTTTACGCCATAATGGGGTCACGGAGAACAGGATCTCGCTTGCGATTCGATCGCAAGATATAAAAAAAAATGGAGGCGTATATCCCAGAATTGCCTGCAGGAAAAGTCAAGAAACACAAAGCCGAATCATGTCGTGCGCAGAGCGTGACGAGGGCGCGTAGTACCGCTCAGACCGAGGACAATGAAACGTTTTCGCGCCATTTCCGAAACGTGATGTTAGAAAAAATGTATACTCTCGACTGTTCTTGTCACGGCTATTGATCGCAGTTCGGCGTTGCGAATCCTTTACTAATCTTATTTTTCATTTATTTGAACAACAACAAATCGTAATGCTCCTCTGCCCCACTGGAGCAGCAAAAGTATCTGTTTATAAACTACAAACAGCAACGAAACACAATCACATAAAACTACCGCAAAAGGAAACGTCAGAATTATTCTCAGTGCGTTAGCACGCACGCAGGCATGCCCCCCCCCCCCCCCGCACACTGCATACAATGTATCACCTGTTTTGAAAAGATTAATAAAATGTATCATTACAGCACCGAAAAAGTCTGTTACAAGCATAAATTATACATTTAACCACTTAAGCATTTCGTTCCGCCGGTTCGCGTGACCATAAAAAAGCGAGTTTGTGCCACAGAAACCCGCTATGCGCCATGCAGCTCCTAACATAGCATATCTATGCATGGTATAGTATAGTGGAAAGGGGAAGTGAGGCCGAGGACAGGTTGTAGAAGAGAGAGGGTAAAGCGTGGCATAGCCTTGTACAGTATAGTACAAGGCTATGCCATGTGGTACAGTTGTACAGTATAGTTGAGGGCGAGGACAGGTTGTAGAGGAGAGAGGGAACATCATGGCATATCCTTGTACAGTATAGTACAAAGCTATGCCACGCGGAACAGTTGTACAGTATAGTTGAGGACGAGGACGGGTTGTAGAGAAGAAGGGGTACAGCATGGCATATTCTTGTACTGTATAGTACAACGCTATGCCATGATGTACAGTTGTACAGTATAGTTTAGCAAGGTGGCAAAAAAAAAGGAGTGAGAAGGAGATACAGGAATATGTGAAATGTTAAACCATATCATAACCTTGCACTGTACAGCATAGGGAGGGGTGGGAAAAATAAGTGAGGGTTAGGAGAAGAGAATGGAAGAAGTACTCTGTGCTGGGCTAGTCGGTTCATGTTCCTGCGCAAACCACAAAGGTGTGGCTGCCTCGCACGACGAAATAACGAGGGCAGATTTCGAGGAGAGCGCGAACTTTCGACTGTTTATTCTTCGCATGCTGCCCGCCAAGTCGTACGCGAAATGTTCCAGCAGCGTCGTTTATGAATTTCCGCTATCCAACGGCAAGACGAATGTCGGCTAGACGGGAATGTGCGTGAACGAGCGTGCGCGGGAGCACGAGATTTCGCTAAGAGGAAAAGATCGAAGATATTTGCCGATGCGCCTCAGTTCTCATGTGTGTGAGCTATGCCTGAATAACGTTCAGATTATCGGGCAGAAGCAGGGACATCCACGGCTCAAGAATCGTTGGAGGCGTGCCATATGAAGGCTCGAGGTTTCTTACGTGTCGGTGATACTTGTCTCTCTCGCAGGTAGAGAGCAAGTTCACAGGTTGTGATTAGGGTGGTATGAGATCGATGTGGGCTTTGCTTGCTGCGCATCATCATCATCATCATCATCAGCCTGACTACGTCCACTGCAGGATAAAGGCCTCTCCCATGTTCCGCCAGTTAACCCGGTCCTGTGCTTGCTGCTGCCAATTTATACCCGCAAACTTCTTAATCTCATCTGCCCACCTAACCTTCTGTCTCCCCCTAACCCGCTTCCCTTCTCTGGGAAGCGCATGCTTGCTGCGCATGTGCATGCCTAAAAATTTCTATGCAGGATATCACGAACAGACAGACGAAAGCTAGCGCTTCTCTTGACCCTTTGTCGCGTTATTTCGCCGAGCCAGACAGCCATATTTTTGAGGTTAGCGCCTGAAGAAGAAGAGAAGGCAATATAGAAACAGGTAAGTAAATAGATGAAATGAAGAAGATGATGTAGAAAAGGAGAATGAAAGAAACACGAAAACTGGGAGAAAGAAGCAGAACATCGAGACCGATGAAAAAACCCAACATGCTTTCGGAAAATGGTGGCGCTGGCATGCCGGCTCCGCTGTTTACTTCGATTGCGCAGGCGTGGAACCGGCTTTGTTTAGATTATAACACTGGTAACATCGCTATCATCCCTTAAAAAAGTCAGTGCGTAAGGAAAGGAAAGGAAAGTAGAGAAGAAGTGCAGGGTAGCCTACAGGGCTCAGTCCTGGTCCAACTTCCTGCCTTTCTCTCATCCTTATTCTCTTCTTCCTCAATACGTAAGACAGAGAGAGGGAAAGAGTAAGCCGTCGATAAAATAGGAACCAAAATACAAAGTTGAACGTTTCGCGAAGTTTCCAAATACTAATACCCCCCCTTTTCCCCCCTTTCTGTTCAATGTATGCGCATGGAATAGCAACGAGCACATGCGTACGTTGTGCACTTGAATATTTACAGAACGCGTTGGCGCGATTGCAGCGTTACTATATGCTCCGCACTGCCCCGCCGCAGTGGCCTAGTGGCTAAGGAACTCGGCTGCTGACCCGCAGGTCGCGGGATCGAATCCCGGCTGGGGTGGCTGCATTTCCGATGGAGGCGGAAATGTTGTAGGCCCGTGTGCTCAGATTTGGGTGAACGTTAAAGAACCCCAGGTGGCCGAAATTTCCGGAACCCTCCACTACGGCGTCTCTCATAATCATATGATGGTTTCGGGACGTTAAACCCCACATATAAATCAATTACATGCTCCGCACTAAGTCACGGGTTTGACACCAGCGTTTGCGGCAACTGCATTTGACTGGAGTAATATTAAAAGCAAATCCTGTTTTCTTTGTATTTGATGCACGTCGAGGAACTTGGTCGAAGCTAATCCGTATCCCACCACTCAGTCGTCCTTCTATCAGAACGCGGTTCAGCCCATACTTTGTGCACTTCTTCGAGTGTGGTACTTCGCATCAAAACTCGTCTTTTATGGAAAGACCTGCCGCATCACGTCATATCAGTGAAAAGTCAAGAGTTCTCGAACACCTGCGCCCTGGTGCTTAGCAGCGCACATTAGCTTCTATGTCAGTTCAGGTGCGCCTTGTCGACGCGTTGTGCACTAGTACCCCTGCAATAAAAATATGAAACCCTAAGTACACACATTCAACTAAACTCTTCTAGACACAGATCCGTTAAAAATGGTCTATGACCAAAGCGAAATGCTCAGCTACTTTATGATAATGAGCACTACCGTGCAGAAGCTCGAACGCGATCGATGCATATCCGAGTGTTTGTGGGAGCACGATTAGAACATCGTTTCAAAAACACACTGCTCACACACGTAGACCCTTCCTGACAGGTCAGGAGAACAAATCAGCGGCGAGTATGATAATTAGTACGCGTAAATGCTCAATCCTTTGAATCTGGCATACAGTACGTAGAGGGAGAAAACAATCGCAAATAGGGCGAACACAGCCACCGTGGCGTAGAAGAGGAGAGCGTTGAGCGATGACAGCCTCTTTTCGACGCGAGGAGGAGGGCCCTGTCGACTCTGCTCCGACGCGTGATCTCCGGATTGGCCTGTTGAGTGCCTGTCAGAGTCACCGCCGTCTTGGCTCTTAAAGAGCTCGCTGTCACTGGTTGGCAGCAGGTGGGTGACGCTGTAGCGGCTGACTTCCTGACTGAAGATCATGGTTCGCCTCGGTGTTTAGATTCCGGTGTGTTCGCTGATCCGACACTCACTCAATCCAGACGAACGAATCCATGCCTTGAGGAGTTCGACAGAGGGCGTCCGCAGTCGTGAACACACACACAAAAAAGGCGTTAAACAACGTCACAGCAAGCGCACGCTGCTCGCAGACCTACGGTCTTGGCGTCCAGGGACATCGCTAAGCTTACAACAAAGTCACGATGTCTTCACTCAACACCATCGGACTGACGGTCACGGCGTCCTGGGTTGTCGCTAAGCCTAATGGCGTGATCTTGTGTCTTAACAAACTCACAGTGCATTCACGCCAATAGTGGGCCGAGTGACAGTTGCGGCATTTCAAGCCGTCGCTAAGCCTAACGGTGTCGTCGAGGAACGGAAATCATTCCACACGGCACTTCAGCGACGAAAGTAGCTGCCTTTCCCGAAGGAGGTCTTGCTTGGAGTGCAATGGCGTCACAACGTAAGTATTCAGAGAAGCAGACACCGGGGAACCCTGAGCTTCGTTTTAACCGATGGGCCGATATGAAGCCAGCTATCCAACACAGCATTTATATAGTTACGCTCGTCGCAACGGCATATTTCTGTGAAAAAGTTCCCTCCACAGGCGCCATGGAAATTATGGACACTCAAAGAGACACTCGCATTGAGTAGCCTTACTCGAGCCGCCCATCTCGCTAAGTCTTAGGCGTCCGCGAATGTTCTTGGAGAAAGAACGGGTGAAATGCTCGTTTAATGCTGCCCTACGCTTGATGATGATTCTCGCCTGTGGCACGTACCCACTAAGGATAACTGTAAGACGGACCTCTCTCTAAAGACGACCTAGTTTTTCACTAATTAGACAAGTATTAATTAATCATTAATTTATTATCCTGGCAGTTGACTGGCCCTTACTTTATGTAAACGAATGTTCCGTTATCGTATTCAGTGTCACTGTTAACCTGAACCAGAACCACCAATTTCATTTTCTCAGAATGTTCAGTAAACCGGAAGTGCTCGGCGCTTTTAGGAGAAGCAAGAAGTCACTCGTTGCTGAGGCCATTTAAAAAAAAGCTGTAGTGATGCAAACCAAAGCTTAAGAACCATCCAAAAAGACTATATTCAAGGGATATGCATAAGAACATTCATTATTCTTGAAAAACGGTGAACAGCTTTTGTAAAGTCTGTCGTATTTATTTCCAAAGTGTGCCACACAAAAGGGCAGAGTCATCATCATCATCATCAGCCTGACTACGTCCACTGCAGGACAAAGGCCTCTCCCATGTTCCGCCAGTTAACCCGGTCCTGTGCTTGCTGCTGCCACTTTATACCCGCAAACTTCTTAATCTCGTCTGCCCACCTAACCTTCTGTCTCCCCCTAACCCGCTTCCCTTCTCTGGGAATCCAGTTAGTAACCCTTAATGACCAGCGGTTATCCTGTCTACGCGCTAAATGCCCGGCCCATGTCCATTTGCTCTTCTTTATTCCAACTATGATATCCTTAACCCCCGTTTGTCCCCTAATCCACTCTGCTCTCTTCTTGTCTCTTAAGGTTACACCTACCATTTTTCTTTCCATTGCTCGCTGCGTCGTCCTCAATTTAAGCTGAACCCTCTTTGTAAGTCTCCAGGTTTCTGCTCCGTAGCTAAGTACCGGCAAGATACAGCTGTTATATACCTTCCTCTTGAGGGATAGTGGCAATCTACCTGTCATAATTTGAGAGTGCTTGCCGAATGTACTCCACCCCATTCTTATTCTTCTAGTTACTTCAATCTCGTGGTTAGGCTCTGCGGTTATTACCTGCCCTAAGTAGACATAGTCTTTTACAACTTCAAGTGCACTATTACCTATCTCGAAGCGCTGCTCCTTCCCGAGGTTGTTGTACATTACTTTCGTTTTCTGCAGATTAATTTTAAGAACCACCTTTCTGCTCTCCTTGTCTAACTCCGTAATCATGAGTTGCAATTCGTCCCCTGAGTTACTCAGCAATGCAATGTCATCGGCGAAGCGCAGGTTACTAAGGTATTCTCCATTAACTCTTATCCCTAACTGTTCCCATTCTAGGCTTCTGAAAACCTCCTGTAAGCACGCGGTAAATAGCACTGGGGAGATTGTGTCCCCCTGCCTTATACCCTTCTTGATTGGTATTCTGTTGCTTTCTTTATGAAGCACTATGGTAGCAGTTGATCCCCTGTAGATTTCTTGCAGAATGTTTATATATACTTCATCTACGCCCTGATTCCGCAGTGTCTGCATGACGGCTGATATTTCTACTGAATCAAACGCCTTCTCGTAATCTATGAAGGCTATGTATAGTGGTTGGTTATACTCTGAGCATTTCTCTATTATCTGATTGATAGTATGAATGTGGTCAATTGTTGAGTAGCCTGTTCGAAATCCTGCTTGTTCCTTTGGTTGATTGAATTGTAATGTTTTCTTTACTCTGTTAGCAATTACCTTTGTAAATAGCTTGTATACTACAGAGAGCAAGCTGATCGGCCTGTAATTCTTCAAGTCCTTATCATCTCCTTTCTTATGTATTAAGATGATGTTAGCGTTCTTCCAAGACTCCGGTACCCTTCCCGTCAGGAGACACCTCGTAAACAGGGTGGCTAGTTTTTCTAACACAATCTGTCCTCCATCTTTCAGCAGATCTGATGTTACCTGATCCTCACCAGCAGCTTTGCCTCTTTGCATGCTCTCCAAAACCTTTTTTGACTTCTTCTATCATTACTGGTGGGGTGTCATCTGGGTTACTGCTAGTTCTTATAGTATTAAGGTCGTGGTTGTCTCGGCTACTGTACAGATCTCTGTAAAACTCCTCCGCTATTTTAACTATCCTATTCATATTGGTAGTTATTTTGCCTTCTTTGTCCCTTAGTGCATACATCCGACTTTTGCCTATCCCAAGTTTCCTCTTCACTGCTTTGACGCTTCCTCCGTTTTTCAGAGCGTGTTCAATTCTCTCCATGTTATACCTTCTTACATCGCATACTTTACGCCTATTTATCAACTTTGAAAGCTCTGCCAGTTCTATTTTGTCTGTTGTATTTGACACTTTCATGCTTTGACGCTTCTTAATTAGGTTCTTCGTTTCCTGGGAAGGCTTGCCAGTGTCCTGTCTAACTACCCTGCCTCCAACTTCCACTGCACACTCCGTAATGATACTCGTTAGATTATCATTCATTGTATCTACGCTAAGGTTGGTTTCCTCACTAAGAGCCGAGTACCTGTTCTGCAATGACACTCTGAATTCCTGTACTTTCCCTCTCAGTGCTAGCTCATTGATTGGCTTCTTGCGTATCAGTTTCTGTCGTTCCTTCTTCAAGTCTAGGCGAATTCGAGACCGTACCATTCTATGATCACTGCATCGTACCTTGCCAACCACTTCCACATCCTGCACGATTCCTGGGTGTGCAGTCATTATAAAGTCTATTTCGTTCTTATTTTCGCCATTAGGGCTTCTCCATGTTCACTTGCGGTTTTCTCGTTTTCGGTAGAAAGTATTCAAAATCCGCAAATTATTGCGTTCTGCGAATTCTACTAGTAGCTCTCCTCTGGCGTTCCTAGTGCCGATGCCATAATCTCCTATTGCCTGGTCTCCAGCCTGCTTCTTCCCTACCTTTGCATTAAAGTCGCCCATCACTATAGTATATTTTACCTTACTCATTGCCGATTTCACGTTTTCATAGAAGCTTTCAACTGAAGCGTAATCATGGCTGGATGTAGGCGCGTAAGCCTGTACTACATTCATCTTGTATCTTTTATTCAGTTTAATTACAATACCTACCATCCTTTCATTAATGCTATATTATTCCTCTATGTTGCCAGCTATGTTTCTGTGAATTAGGAACCCCACTCCCAGTTCTCTTCTGTCTGCCAAGCCCCGATAGCAAAGGACGTGCCCATTCTGTAGCACAGTATAGGCCTCATCTGTCCTCCTAACCTCACTGAGCCCTATTATACCCCATTTAACACCCTCTAGCTCCTCGAATAGTACAGCTAGACTTCCCTCACTAGATAAGGTTCTAGCGTTAAACGTTGCCAAGTTCAGGTTCCAAAGGCGGCCTGTAGTCCAGAGATTCTTAGCACCCTCTGCTGCGTTGCAGATCTGACCGCCGCCATGATCAGTTGCTTCGCAGCTGCTGGGAACTGAGGGCCGTGAGTTATTTGACGTATGCATGTGGGAGGTAGTGGCCAGATATTGCACCAGGGTGGCCAATCCTTCTCTGGTGAGGGAGTGCGTTCCCGGCGGTGGTTACCAGTGAGGCCGCACCCCAAGCCTCTTAATGCAGTTCCATCAACACGCGGATTTTTTTTTTTCGGTTGGGAACTGCGCGGCACCGGGATTTGAACCACGGACCTCTTGCATGCGAGGCGGATGCTCTAACCACTACGCCATCGACGCACCCGGGTTGTTATGTTCTAAATGTAGGTTTCAGCGGTGTATCAGTCAAGTTTGTGGTTATTTTTATAAAAATGTTTTATTGAAATGAGATTTCTGCTGATTACCCCCTTAATTAAGGGTCTAGAGAGTACGGAGTTGGGCCTCCGATTAGCCTATGGGGTGCTGTTTACTGATATATTTATTAAGCGGACAAAATTCAAATTCGTTTGTGAGGTGAAGTTACCAAATTATTCTTTTTAGTGATTAGGATTAATTTTGGTCACGAAATAGTTCCGGTACTATTACTCCTGTCCTGTCCAAAAGGGCAGAGTACTGTCGACCAATTACCGACTATCCGTTGTTAGAGAAATGCCTCTGCTCTGTCTCTCTCATTAATGGTGATATCTGCCCCGTTGTATTCTCTATCGCGCGAGCTTTTTACTACTTCCTTAATGCTGTAAGCGCCTTCCCTAGTGCTGTAAGACGTACAGTGGGACGCCTTAGAAGAACGTTCCTTGCGAAAACGAGGGCGTTCAGAAGCTTGGCGTCTTTTCCACTACGCTGATGATTTCAATAAATTCCGTGGCCCAAATAAGCGATGAGACGTTCAACACGTTTTCACATCACTCCCGTGATGTGGTCGTATAAGACGCTGTGTTACCGGCACTGACGCTAACGATTGACACCAGCTTAAATTTATTTTGTCACCTACTTGCCTCCATTTTAAATGCAGACGCCGCGGTTGGGAACCGAAACTGGAACCTTCAGAGAAGCAAATCAAAAGCACAACCAGCGGGTTTCAAATTGGCAGATGAACGAGTGCAGAAAAGGAACAGCAACAGACTCTTCATCATGTGTCCTGAAAGTGTCACCTGATAATAAAATCGTTTTCCACCAATAAAATCACCAAAAAGGTCCCAAAGACAAGGTGAAACAACTCCGTTGTCCAGTGGTGAAGCAGCTGTCCAGCAAACGTACATTTTTTCAGCGATGCGGTTGTGATAGGGCAGCTCACATTGCCAAAGCACAAAGAAGACGAGAACATCACGAGAGTAATTTTTATTATAATTTTAACCAAGCCAATTTGTGCTCAAGATAACAATTATTCTGTCTCATCTGAACAGGAGAAACGCATCTATTGCACTCTTTCCGTTTTACATGCGTTGTTTTTTTTGGTTGTCGAATATTAATGCTTTTTTGTCTGAATTACTAACACACCCCACGCATGCACCGTTCATCGCGAGTGCAGCTATACAACTTCCCGATATATAATCTGCTTGTGAATTCGAACTCCAACTGGAAACTGCCGATCGAAACCGAAATCATCGAGCGGAAGTCGGACCCATCGACCGAGATCAGAAAATCGCGAGATGCGCGTAATTACGCGACTCGGGGGAAGGCCGGTACGAACGATCAGCAGTAATTGGCTCGCCCCACCATATGCATCACCACGTGACAATGACGTATGCGAAGGACAGGTCACGGCGTTATTCTGTAGTTATTGCATGAAGAAAACAAAAAAGGAGCAAGAGAGAGGCGGATAAGGGAGTGAAGTATCGAGCTACGGTCTTTTCGAGGCACGAAATTCGAATGAACATGTCTCCCAGCCGACTTTTACAAGTAGCGCTTGTGTGTGTGTGTGTGTGTGTGTGTGTGTGTGTGTGTGTGTGTGTGTGTGTGTGTGGTGTGTGTGTGTGTGTGTTGTGTGTGTGTGTGTGTGTGTGGTGTGTGTGTGTGTGTGTGTGGTGTGTGTGTGTGTGTGTGTGTGTGTGTGTTGTGTGTGTGTGTGTGTGTGGTGTGTGTGTGTGTGTGTGTGTGTGTGTGTGTGTGTGTGTGTGGTGTGTGTGTGTGTGTGTGTGTGTGTGTGTGTGTGTGTGTGTGGTGTGTGTGTGTGTGTGTGTGTGTTGTGGTGTGTGTGTGTGTGTGTGTGTGTGTGTGGTGTGTGGTGTGTGTGTGTGTGTGTGTGTGTGTGTGTGTGTGTGTGTGTGTGGTGTGTGTGTGTGATACAGCGGCCAACGGAACACTTTTCGGTGGAGGTCACTGAAAACGTTTGTTTGTAGCCTAGAATCCATGGCTTATAACCACTCTGGGGGATTAGCCAAGAGAACATATAGTCTCATATGGACGATAACTGCAGTATTTCTTACAAACAAAAAAGTAAAAAAAAGTTGTAAAATGAAGACAGTATATTAAAAGAAAACAATGATTCAGACAGCGAGAAAAAATCAGCAAGAAAATAGACACTAATAACTATACCTTGATTTTCGGAGGCGGCCAGACAGCTGGTTTTGCCAAACCCGATTAATTTGGTATGTCGCGAATTTATCCAGATACGAAAATTACTTCTCGACCCGCTATTTTTTTTTGAGTATCTGTTAACGTGGGCTTTATGTTGAAAAACGTTTAGAGTCTTGAATAAAACTACACACTGCATAGAATGCATCTCTGTGGCAATTTTCCAAAACAGAGACACCAAAATTTAGAACACTTTCTGTGGTTAAATTTAAACCTAGCTTCGCAAATGGAATAGCTAAAGTCTTTTCCTAACTACTGCATAGTTCCAACATGAGCCAAAATAATGCTCAATAGTTTCTAATTCTTCGCAGAATGGAGAAAGGGGGGAAAGTATCAGACCAGCTCTGTGTAAATAAAAATTTTATTGGGGAAACACGGCACCGGAATCTGGAGATGATAATTTCAAGTTTCTTTGACGGACTCCACTGGGATTTCCATGGAAATTTGAGGTGCCGATAATCTGTCCATTTTGTGATATTTTCCAAACTATCTGTAAAAATAGCGAATTTTTTATATCTAACCGCTGATGAGTATTCCAACTCGGGAAGTACCGAAATCACTGGTCCATCAAGTGATGCTCGCGCCAAGGCGTCTGCCAATGCATTTACGTTTAATCGCAGAAATATGCTTCATTAGAATGGACGACCCCCGAACGAAAATATCTGAGTCATAAAACAGGTAAATCTGCAATGAAAGCCGAGGTCAATTGACGACAACAAAACTTTTTAACTTTGGTTCTGCCATGAGAGCCACCTCAGCGACTGAATTATGACGGGCTGTGAATGTTTCAAACTTACGCAACCCCCCAGTGCAGGGTAGCAAACCGGATGTGCGTCTGGTTAACCTCCCCGCCTTTCCTTGTATCTTTATCTCTCTCTCTCTACGCAACATTATACCAACTGAGGCACCCGACATTACATTTCGTAGATGGTAAATGATTTGCTGCTTTGTTCAACTTTCAGTAACTATATTAGTAATAAGCGTCTAATAGAAAATCAATTTATCATGAAGTCATGCAGCTAAGTTCCCTTTTCTGGATAATCAGAAGAGTGATTTGCCTGCTCCAAACAATTCTTATGACAACGTCAACAAAACCTTGGGAGGTACACTCTCGGTGAAAAAATAAAATAAAAGTGGGGCAGTGGGAAACACCGTGGTATAGAAAGGGGGGGGGGGGGGTTGAAACCACTGAACCACTCCATTCCATTGATCGCGCAATATAATTCACGTCATCTATCAGCCAGACTGAATGACCAAAAGTCATATTTTTAGGTACTTTTCTTGCACGCTTATTCAACGAGTTCCGACACTTATCCATAAGTTATTTAGCGCGTGTGTATGTTCCTCTGTTTTTGCTAATGACTGCACCTATAAGCAAGACCATGTCAAACGACGTCGCTTAAATATAGGACACACTTATACAATAAATACTCACACTCACCTTATTTTTGGTTACGCAAACGAACTGTTTGATTTCAACTCCCGCCGCACTTTCCAGCAGCGACGGGCCGCAGGAGAAAGTCCCGGCGTGCGCGCGTTGTTGTTCGGAGTAGAAGCGAGCGCAGGGCCGTTTCAGCGCAGAGCGCGGGAAAAAAAAAGTTCCAAGAGTCCGGCACGAGGAACCGCGCGGTCCGACAGCGCGCGCGAAAACAATGCCGGGCACCGCGGCAACAAAGGAGCGGCCCGTCAAAGCACCTTTCTTTGTTGCGCCGACGCTGTTTGGAAACTGCGCAGCCCAGAGTGAATTGCCGCTTCGCACGACGGCCAGACCGATACGCGCGCCTCCCTTCTCTTGACTCGGCCGGAAGCGGGCTCGAACTCGGGCTGACGCACGAGGGAGAAAGGCGCGTAGGGCGAGCACGAAGATGAATTGAGACAGCGCGCGTGATGGGGGGGGGGGGGGGGAGCTCTTTTATAACGGCCGGCCGGTGGTCACTCACTCGCTCTTTCTCCTCCTTTCTCTCAACCACCTTGCGATGAACGCGGTAATCGAAGAACCGCGCTAGTTTTGTTTGTTTTTTTACCATGAGACCCTGCCTTCCGAGTCTGGAAAGGAGCGCCATCTTTCGGGCGCTCGTTTGGAGAACGCGCTTCCGCTTTGTGAAAAGCCCTATTGGACCTATTGATTGATTGATTGATTGATTGATATGTGGGGTTTAACGTCCCAAAACCACCACATGATTATGAGAGACGCCGTGGTGGAGGGCTCCGGAAATTTCGACCACCTGGGGGGTTCTTTAACGTGCACCCAAATGTGAGCACACGGGCCTACAACACTTCCGCCTCCACCGGAAATGCAGCCGCCGCAGCCGGGATTTGAACCCGCGACCTGCGGGCCTGCAGCCGAGTACCTTAGCCACTAAACTACCACGGCGGGGCGTATTGGACCTAAGTAAGGAATATATGTACACATAGTTCACTTGATCAATCAATCAATCAATCAAATAAGTAAGTCAGACAATCAACCTTCATTTTTCAGTACTTATTTAAAAAGCGGTCTCATACCATTAAAATGAATCTCCTGTTAGAAATGGAGGATAAATAACCGCGAAGAAAACAAGGCAAAAAGAAACAGTTATGCATAATTAGTTGTAACAACATAACTAAAGGAAAATGTACCACCAGAATATTTTGAACATAAACACAGTTAAAACTGAAACAGTATTCCCTACTAAAGCACGACATGAGCAAACACGGATTAGATAGCGAATTAACGTTGTTACCAAAACGAAAGTATTTCCACCTCAGTAAATGAGGGCCCTCGTTTCGGGGCTTGGTCGCGGGTTCAAAGCCGGCAGCGGCGGTCGAATTTCGCGGGAGGCGAAATGATACAGCACCGCGTGCTGTATACGATGTAGGTGCATGTGGAAGAGCAACAGATGGTCGGAACTCCCGAAGGCCTACGCTACGGCGCGACTCACAATCGTGTCGTGGTTCTGGCACGCGAAACTCGAGATCAAAAGTCGGCGATAAAATGTGGAGCTCACTCGGACTCATTAATGATATGTATTTTGCCCTTTGGAACGACTCGGACTCAGGCTCACCAAATTTTGTCTCAACCAACTTCACTCAGACTCAGACTCACGGCTCGATTTGACGCGTCTCTCCACCTCCCTTCTCTATCCGCCTCCCTTTCCCACCCAGGGCAGCGTGTAAGCGATTTATATGAGTCGGCAAAACTTCCTGCCTTGCGAAAAAGTGTTACAGTAATAATACATGGGTTCCAAACGAGCCAAAACCACGATATGGTTTTCAGGCACAGCTTGTCAAAGACTCCGGAAATTTCGGCTACATGGTGTTTACTGGTACCGCGCAGTGCACATGGGTTCTCTGGGACTTCGCCTCCATCGAAATGAGACCGCCGCGACCGGAATCGAACCCGCGACTTTCGAGCGAACAGTCGAGCACTGGATGGATGGATATGGCTGTACTCTCTAGATCGGGCGGTGGCTAGCGCCACCAAGCCGTAACCATACCACAGCGCAGCGGACAACAGATGGCTCTCCTTCTCTCCCTCTCTCAAAGCGACTGCGATTATGTGCTGCGTGAGGACGATGGGGACGTAAAGGTTGTACAAAGAGGGCGAAAGAGAAAGAAAGAGCGCATTTGGGCGGAATATTTTCATTCCACAGCAATAATCCTTATTTATTTATTTATCATTTTCATTCGGTACATACTCCCAATACCATCAAGGATTATTGCAGGGAGGACGCAAACTACAAATATATAAAAGTAAAAAAACGAAAGAAAAAGAAAACATGCAAACTAACAGACCAGGTTCTTTGTTATAAATGACAATGTAAATATAAACACAAATATTCATACACGCAAAACATCTATGCGAAACTGTAAAACCTAACTGTACAACACTGACACATCATATCTTACCAACATACCATCATACGATCATAGTCACTCATAGGTAAGATTTACCAAAAGAAAACGAACAAAAGGGGTATACAATCTAACGGCATTTAGTGGCATGCGGGTAGCAGCATCCAAACAGCTTTAAGCAGTTTTTTTTCCCTTTACAAAAGCAAAAGTAAAACGTTCGAAGGCACGGCAGAAAACGAAGAACACGAGAACAGGTCTCAAAGGATCGTTAAATGGTGCATCGGCAGAGTCATAAAAACACGGAAAAAAATTATTTATGCAACACAAACATGTCAGTGTGGCGTTTTGTTTGTAAAAACGCCTGGCGTAAAAAAACTACAAAAAACAAGAGCGGGAAACATCGTTGGCTGTCAGCACCAATAAGCTCCTCGCTGTTTTTGCGAAGTATTTATAGCAATCGACACGCGGTTTCGTTTACTTCCCACAACAAAGCGCGGGTTCTGACTTTTGCGCTTTTTTATACTCTTTTTTGCGTCAAAGGAAAAGATCACTCCCATCTTTTTTTTTTCTTTCGGAACGAGCATGCGAGTCTACCGGATCTTTGAAAACATTTCTATGGCACAGAAAACAAAGCTGGATGCATGCATGAAAACACACACACACACACACACACACACACACACACACACGCACACACACACACAAACGAACAATAAGCATTCAAGCAAGCAGGCGCTACCTGGCTTTCCAAACAATCAAGCGACAACGGCAAAGATATTTCACCGCAAGCCTTGTGTTACGCAGGAGAAGCATCACCAGACACGTGTTAGTTGCAGAGAAGTCGATGAAAGCGACCGACAACATGGTCGAAGAAAGCGTATTATGGCGTTTTTGTTGTTTTTAACCAAGACGTCACGATTACGACCTCAACTGAAAGGAGTCGAAGTGTGCGAACAAAGTGTCCTTTTTGTCTATGCTCTAAGTAAGTCGAATGTTGTGCGTTAGAACGCCACTGATAGAATAAGGACCTTTTTCGCACACTTCAATTCCTTCCAGTATACTAAGAGAACTTGTTAGTTCGAGCGCGAAAACTTGACACGATCACTTACACACGCACACACCCATGCATCAAACGCACAGCGCTCACTTCCAACTGATTTATTCATAGCTCAAAGGCTTGAATATATACAGGGCACATTGTGCGCAGACACACCAAAGACCTATACGTAATCGACCTATACTGGAAGGTCGATTACGACCTTCCAGTATAGGTCGTAATCTTAACGCTATGGTTAAACACAGCCAATAATGTCTTCTTACGCTTTCCTTTGCTTAATTGTCTGCGGGTTTTATTGTTTTTTTCACAGAGAAACGAGCAGCTCCTTAAAACTTTTGCACATACAGAGCAGACAGAGAAGGGTGTAGAGAACGGAGAAATGGCGACCGCCACTATCACCAGCGTATCAACGCACGACATTAGAACCCCCGTTTGTTCACATTATTTAACGAGCGATGTTATCCTCATGTTTTGCTTTAATTTCTTTTCCTCACTTCCAACTTATGAGCGGTATATCGAAGAACAGTAAAATACCGGTCGAACGAACAACAGTTAAACGAACTATTCAATTGAACCAACCAAACAAGCTGAAATTGACGTACAAATAAGCAGCAATGCATAAAAGGGGTTCAAATTTTACTTCAACAACTGCTGTTTCATTTTAGCGCCCTGATAAAAAGTTGCCACATAGCTATTTCAATTCAGCGAACTTTCATTATAAATTCTTTCGGGGTACTTTGGAGTTTGTTCGACTCGTGTTTGACTGTATACTGACCGTTATCTCCGTCAATTTGATGATTGATGTCTACTCAGCGTTGATTGCTGATTAACTATCGCTGCCACTCTAGAGCTAATAATCTGCTCTTATGACTTCCCAGCAAGGTACAGTGATACCGTGCGGGAATGCGGTCCTGTATTACCATACTACTTCAGTGTCCTCGCTCGTGGTTTTGCTGCTCCTATTTACAGCGAAGGAACGACAACACAAATGTTTGTCATTTTTTTCTCTCAAAAGTTACTAAAGGGTTGTAACACATTATTGCCTCTGCGCCTACGAGCCTGACGTTCGGGGGATGCACAATAAAGTAAAGCGAACTTTCTAAAATAGCTTATTACTACTTACCATTCCATAACGTGCCAGTCTGCAATATACTACCGACGCGAAAGTGGAGTACGCTCTTCCCGCGCCTTTTGCTTATTGTGGGGCTAGGCGGGTAGAAACATGGGTGCGTTCTTGTGCTCCGCGTAATCATGTTTAAAACGTATTGTTTGTATTGAAACACTCAAGAAACCCACCCACCCCTAAATCACAAGAGTACGGCGGCCCCACGCGGTGGAATCTTCAGCGAGAAAAACAGAATGACTTCTCTTCTCAGAATGGATTGCGGGGCAGGAGAAAAAAAAAAAGAAGAAAAAAGGAAACGAACGCCCGAACACCGCGTTGAGCTGTATGCACAAACTTAGGCGCGTCCCGACAGAACAAAACAGTGTCTTGCGTCAGCAGTGGTTCCGACATGGGCGCCGGCCGGTCAGGAAAAGCCAGCCAACTTCGTGTTTTTTTGCGTCTGGTGCCACTTTAAAACAAACTTCAAGCGCACCGTTTCGAAAGCCGCTGCACGTGGCTTGGCTTTCGAGGTGCGCCCCAGCTCAGCGTCGCAAGCTATCGCTGTTGTTGGCAATGAGAGACGCGTGCGCAAATAAAAAAAAAAACGCTTCCAGAGAGCTTTCTCACGAATGTTGGTCAACAGCATTAAAAGCGTCAGAAATATGCATGGAAAAAACTACACGAGCATCATTACACTCATTCGTCAAGTGCATTCCGTATAGGAGCACGTAATTATCCCTTCCTCACCAGAATTGTAACCGACTGGTACCAGCCATCGCCTAACTTCCCAAGAAGCACTACAAGCACTGAGAGCATACTACCAAGAGTTGCCGCACTTTTTCTCGCTAAAATTTCTGTACTCATATAAAATATATTTTACAGCGGAAGCTGTATATGGCTACGAGAAACGGCAAACTGTTCGGCAGCGGTGTCTCCATTGGCTGTACTATCAGTTACTTCGTTCCCATCGTCGTGCCCAAGCACACGCGCCATTGGCTGCGTTGCGAGTGACGTCCTACATCCCGTCACAGCCGGGGCGCCGAGCACGCGTGCATCAGTTCGTACTAAGACCTTCCACATGGGAAAGCCACGGACAACTCTAGAAGAGCGCCGACAACGGAAACGTGAGAGGGCCAGCATTCGCCGGGCCAATGCTGCAGTCAGGGCACAAGAAAAAGGCCCAGGAGGCCGAGTGCCAGCAGAAACTGCGTATTGATGATCGGGCAGCCTTCCAAGCCGCGCTAATTCCCGAGCGGGAATGCAAGCGACGGTGGCGGGTGGATTTTGCACACCGCGCCACCGAGTTGACTAGCGATGTCAACCGCATGCAACACTCGCCGAACAAGAGCTGTTGCCGGCACGACAGCGTCAACGTGATGATTGCGAGAGCGCGCTCCCTGGGGAGGCACATGCCAGCTTACGGCAGGAGTTTCTCCAGCGGCACTTTGGCTTCGGTTGCGACGTCTGTGATTCGAGAACAACCACTGTGGTTAGAGCTTTGCGAAACGCATTTAACCGCTCATTGCACACCTCCATGACCATGATTATGCGAGACACAATGTGCGGCACGTGAAATATATACTGTGGTAAACTCAAGCCAAGCGTGTCTAACTTCATTTCGAAGCACGAACATGTAAACAAAAATTAACGACATCTTCCCAAAGGGAACCCTGATGGGATGCGAAACAGCAGCGTTGCGAACGAGTGGTGTAACGGGTTGAGCGCCGCTAACGCGGGCGCTGGGGTGAGCGCTAGAAGATTCGTTTGAAGCGCTGAGACAAAACACTTGAGCTGCTTCGCATCTAAAATTGTGAAAGGCTTCAGCGCAGCGTCTGGTTGAACCCGCTACTAAACACCAGGACCGCACATTTGTCTTCGCTGGTAAACCATTTGTACAGAGTGCTTGGGCAGTAAATTTTTCTTTCGTGCCTTCCCTGCTTCTATCGATCGCACATATATATATATATATATATATATATATATATATATATATATATATATATATATATATATATATATATATATATATTTGAACATACACTTCACACACACCTACTCACAAGCAACAGTACATTTCCTTGATGTTACCATAACAATAGAAGAAGACAAGCTTTCTACAACCCTATATCGCAAACCAACGGATTGACAACAATACCTCCATTACCAAAGCGATCACCCGCATTACAGTAAAAAACAGTATTCCATACAGCCAGACTTACCGGTTTACGCGAATCTGCACAAGAGACGCTGATTTTGACACAACCTCACAGAGGCTAAAACTTATACTCGATAAACAAAAATACCCCCCCCCCCCCCCATGTAATTGACGACGCCGTTAAAAAAGCGAGAAAACTGAAGCGTGATGACTTAATTACGAAGCGACCATCGCAAGAAGACCTGCAACGAACAAACCTCTGCTTAACTTACAGTACAAACTTCCCTAATATAAACAAAATCCTTAAATTGCATTAAAACATTCTGGAACAAAGTGAACGTCTGAAACGCGCATCCCCATCCGTTCCTGGCATTGTTTACCGACAACCACGCAACCTCAAAGACACTTGTCCATTCTCAACCCAATACCTCACCCCCTAGTAATTCCTGCCGACCTTGCTTTAAGTCACAATGTCTTGTATGTAAAGCGATGCGCGAAACACACAAAGCAACCAGCACACAATCCAAGTTTTCAATTACCATACGAAGAAACCTAACATGCGATTCCTCTAATGTGGTATACCTACTCGAATGAAACGTGTGCAGTATGCAGTACATCGAACAAACAGAAATACCATTTAAAATTCGTTTCAATAATCACAGAGCCCATGCGAAATGAGCCCCAAGTCTACCTCTATCCCGACCATGCATTTGACAAACTATCAATAACACTCTTAGAGAACGGATTTTAATCTAACCGAGAACGTGAACAACGAGAGTCATATCTCATCCACCCATTTAACACTCTCGATAAATGAGAATCTAGGTACACTTGCAGCAATTAAAGCATTAGAAAACAATAGCGGCAATAATGAAAATAATAACCGAGTTCACGGCACTGCAGCTGCGAAGAGCACTGGACAACTTAAAATATTTCCTATTGTAACTACTCTTCCTAAGTACAGCTGTCGTCTGTTTCCATTTTTACCTTACTATTCAATCAATTGTGCCAAGCATGACACGCCCAACAGCAATCCAGAAACGGGCAACAATTGACATTGCACCCGCTTGCCAGCCTCTGTTGCAATTCGCCGCGCCCCTCTTTTAACGAGATGTTGACGAGGTGCTAAGTAGTTAAAGGCTTACACTTTTTTAAAAAGCTCTTTTCCCCCACCCCGACCCACCAGAGCCATGCAGCGCCATCTGGTTGGGAACAATACATTAGTGAAAGGAAGAATACACAGACCGCAGACATCCTAAAGGTAAAAAAGAGGAAAGGAAGAGAGAGGGAAGGGGAACGAAGAGTGAAAGGGGGCGTCCGGAGAAGTCCACCTTATATCCTCACTTTTTTTTTCTTTTTTTCCCTTGGGGGTGCCCGGTGGAGTTCACCTTATATTTTCACTTTTTTCCCCCTTTCTCTCTTTCCTCCTCTGATTTAAGATTGTATAAAACTGAGCCCCAACAAACTGTACTCTCAATCCTGATGAAGGCCAGATTCTGGCTGAAATGTCGAAATAAACCACGTTGTGACTGCTTACGGAGGATCTACTTGACTACTTGCAACGCTACGGCCACTCAACCACCATGCCTGCCTACACAAGACCGGCCACAGGCGCACGTCCAGTCGAGCAGATCTCACAGAAGTTCCCTGAACACGCACCAACATCAGCCATCATTGGAAACTTGCAAACAAGGTATTTGCACTGGTATTTCAACCAGCATGAGAAGGCGACACCTGCAATTATTTCCATCCGCGGAGCCTCCACATTCGACATCGAGAAAGAGCTGGCTGGCATACCATGATCTGTAACCACACTCGTTTTTCACGTTGGTACGAGCGAGCTGGCGTCGTAAGGACTAGAGGAATCGCTAGGCCGCCTTCATCGCCTAGTAAACAACATGCTTCGGACATGCCAGGAACCCAATTGATTGATTGATTTGTGGGGTTTAACGTCCCAAAACCACCATATGATTATGAGAGATGCCGTAGTGGAGGGCTCCGGAAATTTCGACCACCTGGGGTTCTTTAACGTGCACCCAAATCTGAGCAAACGGGCCTACAACATTTTCGCCTCCATCGGAAATGCAGCCGCCGCAGCTGGGAATGGAACCCGCGAGACATGCCAGGAACCCGAAAGGCTCGTTGTTTCATGTGTGCTGCCCTGTTATCTCAACCAACACCTGGAAAGGTCGAACAAACAATTCGTGCACCACTTGAACCAGGACGCTCGTCAATTCAACGAGACAGTCAAGGCCTACTGCCAAAGACTCAGCAAGGTGTCATGCATGAACTATCGATACGAGCAGTTGCCACCAAGACGCTTTTTTCCTGCGGATGGGCTTCATCGGAGTTTTATGGGGGCCGCATTGATTGCCGGTTCTCTCAAGAGTGCCCTCGGTCGCGGAGACCTCGAAGCTACCACGGGGTGGTCAACTCAACCAGTAGCTCCCGTCAATATTCGTCCTTCACAACAAGACACCCACGACAAGAACTCTGCATATCAACATACTCCAGGAACCCTGCACCCACCCAACATCACAGACGAGTTCCCGACGATCAGCGAAACTGTGAATCCCGCGAGCCACAAGCACCCCCTCACCATCATCAACAGCGCACCACTACTAGGGGGGAAGTCTGCTGGACAGCCAACAGGCGTCCCTTCATTGCGGATGTCGAGACCAAAAGCACTACGCGACAGCACCACTACACCACTCCTCAAAGGAAAGCCTGCCGAACTACAAGGCTGCGTCCCTCTATTGCGGACCCTGGGACCGGAACTCCCTACCAACACGTTCGCCGGGAGCCCAACGCCAAAATCCTTCCTACAACGACGAAGGCCTGCCCGACATAACTACAATCTAGGGACTTCATCAGTGCCATCCCCGCACTCAAAAGAAGATTGACCTCTGAAATGCAAGTCCAGCTCATCGCTTCCCATTTGCAGTGCTACCTTCCTTAAAGTATGAAAACTTACTGACAAACGAATTAGACATGAAATGCATAAATCCACATCGCAAGTGTACCTTCGTGCTAGAATAGCCCCCAAGGGTATGGCACTCTTCCTCACACCTGTCGCTGCAAACCTAAATTAACACGACCAAATAACATGGAAAAATGTCCTTGAGGCATCTCTTAAATTAACAGAAATCACTCTCAATCACAGTGATAAGCAGGTCTCTTAAATTAATGGGAATCACTCTCAATCACAGTGATAAGCAGGTAAAAAACCTGGTCGCTATAACCAAACCATTCTCCGCCACAATACTTTATCGAACGAAAAAATCACCCTGTTAACAGAATTTGAACAGAATAAATACCAAGCCATCATGACCACAAAAATTCATAAACTCAAAAGAGACCATGTGCCCAACCCTGCGTTTCCTGAGATAGTTACTTATCACTACAACACCACCACCCAGAAAACCACTAACGGTATAAACGAGCACCCACCTATGAACACACCCTGTGACACTGTGATTGTAAACTTATCGGACACGAGTTTGTCACCTGACGAAGAAAAACTGCTATCTAAAGGACTAAGCTTCTGCCCAACCACAAAATTTTTCGATCGATTGCACTTGCTCCGAGACCTCGACAACTTCGCTAGAAGCTTAAGGTTGCGTGAATATTTCTTGGACAGGCCTTCTACACACGAAACAATTCACCGTGGTAAAACAAATGATTGGACATCGAACAGTAATCGAGACAAGTGCCTGACCGTTATATCACCGAAGTAACCGAAGTACGGAAAGATATAGTACACGAATACGACAGACAGAAAGGAAAACAAGAAAACTTGACAAAATCTGAAAAAGTGAGTATGAGGAGTCTGGCATCTAGGACAGGCATAATAAAACCTGCTGACAAAGGACGAGCAATCGTAGTCCTTAATACAACCAACTACTTGCAAGAAGCATACCGCCAGCTAGACGACTCAAAATTTCACGAACGCCTCCCAGATGATCCCACAGACGAATACAAACGTATTGTATCAAAAGAACTAAAGAAACTGTTGTATGCAGAAAAGATAACCAACACTGACCACAAACTAATGTGAGCAGCATACCCTCATCCAGGTCGTTTCTACATCGTGCCAAAAATTCATAAACTCCTATCAGGCATTGGTACAAAAACTGAACACATATCAGGGTACGTGGACAAACTAATAAGCGACATTCCATGCACCCTCGCATCGTACATAAAAGACGCCAACCATTTTCTTCGAGACATTGCAGGTCTGTGTGTGCCGAAAAACTAGTACTTGGTTACTCTTGACGTCTCTTCATTGTATACAAACATTCCTCACGATGACGGCATAGCTGCATTACAAAACATGCACACAGACTATAGACAATCTAACACCCCAGATTTCTCTGCCATCGCAACTTTGACGAGGATGGTCCTCAGTTAAATTCATTCGAATTTAACCAAGAGTATTTTCGACTAATCAGCGGGACCGCTATGGGCACCAAAATGGCACTCAATTACGCCAACATATTTATGGGAAAGCTAGAATCAGAATTTCTTGCACAAAGTTTCTTGAAACCACTGTTATACAGAAGATACATAGACATCTTTCGTATTTGAACCCACAGCGAGGATGAACTTCTCAGCTTTATCGACACTTACAACGCCGTACATCCGAACATGCACTTCACACAAACCTACTCGCAAGCAACTGTAAATTTTCTTGATGTTACCCTAACGATAGAAGAATACAAGCTTTCTACAACGCTATATCGCAAACCAAAGGATCGACAACAATACCTCCATTACTAAAGCGATCACCCGCGCCACAGTAAAAACAGTATTCCATACAGCCAGGCTCACCGGTTTACGCGAATCTGCACAAGAGACGCTGATTTTGACACAACCTCACAGAGGCTAAAACTTATACTCGATAAACAAAAATACCCCCCCCATGTAATTGACGACGCCGTTAAAAAAGCGAGAAAACTGAAGCGTGATGACTTAATTACGAAGCGACCATCGCAAGAAGACCTGCAACGAACAAACCTCTGCTTAACTTACAGTACAAACTTCCCTAATATAAACAAAATCCTTAAATTGCATTAAAACACTCTGGAACAAAGTGAACGTCTGAAACGCGCATCCCCATCCGTTCCTGGCATTGTTTACCGACAACCACGCAACCTCAAAGACACTTGTCCATTCTCAACCCAATACCTCACCCCCTAATAATTCATGCCGACCTTGGTAAAAGTCACAATGTCTTGTATGTAAAGCGATGCGAGAAACACACAAAGCATCAAGCACACAATCAAAGTTTTCGATTACCATACGAGGAAACCTAACATGCGATTCCTTTAACGTGGTATACCTACTCGAATGAACCGTGTGCAGTATGCAGTACAACAAACAAACAGAAACACCGTTTAAAATTCGTTTCAATAATCACAGAGCCCATGCGAAACGAGCCCCAAGTCTACCTCTATCAAAACATCTCAATCTTCCCGACCATGCATTCGACAAACTATCAATAACACTCTTAGAGACGGGATTTAAATCTAACCAAGAATGTGAACAACGAGAGTAATACCTTATCCACCGATTCAACACCCTCGATAAATGAAAATCTGGGTACACTTGCAGCAATTAAAGCATTAGAAAACAATAGCGGCAATAATGAAAATAATAACCGAGTTCACGCAACTGCAGCTGCGAAGGGCACTGGACAACTCAAATTATTTCTAAATGTAACTACTCTTGCTAAGTACACCTGTCGCCTGTTTCTGTTTTTACCTTACTATCCAAACAATTGTGCCAAGCATGACATGCCCAACAGCAACCCTGTGCACAATCGAGAGGCACCTTCTGCATGCGTAATCCAGAAGCGGGCAACAATTGACATTGCACCCGCTTGCCAGCCTCTGTGGCAATACACAGCGCCCCCTTTTCAACAACGAGATGTCGAAGAGGCGCTGAGTAGTTAAAGGCTTAAACTTCTTAAAAAAGCTCTTTTCCCCCACACCGAACCGCCAGAGCCATGCGGTGCCATCTGGTCGGGAACAATACGTTAGTGAAAGGAAAGATGCACACACTGCAGACATCCTAAAGGTGAAAAGGAGAAAAGTGGGAGGGGGAAGGAGAAGAAAGAGTGAAAGGGGGCGCCAGGGAAAGTCCACCTCATATTGTCACCTTTTTTTTTCTTTTTTTCCCCCTTGGGGGCGCCCGGGGGAGTCAACCTTATATTCTCTCTTTTTTTTTTCTCCTGTTTCTCTCTTTTTCCCTCTAATTTAAGATTATATAAAGCTGAGCACCAACAAACTGTACCCTCAATCCTGAAGAAGGCCAGACTCTGGCTGAAACGTCGAAATAAACCACGTTGTGACAGCTCACGGAGGATCTACTTGACTATATATACATATACATATATAGGAAGAGAAGAGACACAACTTCGCGATTGTTTTAACTTCATTTCCAACGGTTTCAACCGGTCGAAACCGATGGAAATAAAATTAAGACAACCACTAAGTTGTGTCTCCTTTCTTCCCATGTACGTTTGGCCCATTGGAAAAACTTCTTCAATATATATATATATATATATATATATATATATATATATATATATATATATATATAAATATATATATATATATATAATGAGATCTAACAGACAATAACACCAAGTATAGGGGAATTTATTGGATTATATTGTAATTCGAAATGTAAAGAAAGAAAAGTCTGTGAAATGATAACTTACCCTGGGCAGGAACAAACCTGCGACCTTCGAACCTGCGGAATTAGAACGTCGCAGATTCAGTTCCTGCCCACGGCAAGTTATCTTTTCACCCACTTTTCTTTTTTCACGTTTTGCATTACTATTCGGTTCAATAGCTTCCCCCCTACTTTCCTTCGCATTATTGTCTATCAGATCTCATTATTATTGTGTCAAAACGTAGAAAAACGAGGCCTTAAGCACACAATTCTTTCCCTCACATTTATAAATATAAATTTTTTATGCCACCTAAGGCAATCACGTGATTGCTGAGAGTGTAAGGGGGAGAGGCCTTAGCTGTAATGGCGCAACTGTTCCTATGAAATGCTCTGTCATCACCTGATTGCTGAGAGAGTGTGAGGACAGGTCACAGCTTGCACCGTTCCACATATCTTAGCTTTAAAATCTATGTGCAAAAGGCATGCCTTTTGTGGGTGTTTCATTGGATCAGTCGTGTCTAGGCGCTATGTTGGTGCGGTCGCGCGTGGCAAGTATGGGTCAAGCACTCATAGCGAGAATGCCCAAGCAGTGGTGCACTTGCGGAGAACGCCAATGAGAGCTAAGGCAGGAGTGCATTTGTAAGCTTCACTGGCCATCCCAGCTTTACAGAGTAGTGGCTCCAGCTTTCATTGTTTATGTGCAAAGCACTTATACAAGTATAAAAATGCAGTAACATAGTACAGCACAGGCAAGATAAAATCAATAGTAGTGTAGTATATATCGATGATGGCAAAAAACAATAGAAGCATCTGAACTTGAAAAACATTAATAGTTAAATTCAACTGTAGTCTTGGATCTTGTTTTCGAGTCAAATGATTGATGTTTGTGGAGATGAATATTTTTCAAAAATAAAAAATAGTTGACAAATGTGTTCCACAATTAACATGGCTGCAACAAGATAAAAAGAAGATGCTGAAGTAAGATTTACAAATCCTCAGCAGGCAAGTTGAAAAACGCAAGTGCTTCAGTAATGCAGAAGACTACGTTACTAGGACAGACATAATTGTGTAGAGGACTATGTTACTCAGGCAGACATAATTTACCAACTAGGTAGCAACACTTCCAATTCTGGAAAGAGTTCCATGCACACAAAGAATCTGCTCATTTGTATCTTACATTCTCTGTATTTTGGTATTAACAATAGAATGATCAAAACTATGGTGTAAACACAATTTCATGTTATCTGCAGTTGGCAGCACAATACCGGATGTAAAATTGTTCAATGTTTAAGTGGTATATTTTTATTTCTGACAGTATAAATTGTATTCTACTTGTGGCCAGAGACGACTGTTTGCAAACCTCCAAGTCCCAACAACTAAGCAGCAACCTGTACTAGTATGCACTTTGAATAACAAAAAGAAAATAAAACCAGAGCAGCATGAATGGTTATGACTGTCTGAAGCGAATACGACCACTTAGTTCGAACACCATGAGCCACTTTTCGATGACCTGGAAAAACACGCATCATGACGCCGATGAATGTTTAAAAAAAATTAAGTTGATGCGGAAGATAATGTGAAGGATGCTAGTTAAACTTTGTCAGGTGGTCCTGATGCGCCTGGGCCGTTGCTTGAAATTTTCTCCGTAGACATGTCTCCGTTTTCATGCCTGCCCTGCCGCATGAGTTCATCTCGAAGCCTGCCCGTAAAGATAAAGGGAAAACGGCAAGAACATTGTACAATCGGAACACTGGTGCAGTCACCAAGACCAAATAAGTAACAGTCATCTAGTTATTGTTAGCGTGAAACTAGAAACAAAGTCTATACAGATTTATCAAAAGAATGTTTCCCAGTTGAAGTTCTGGGATTCGAATCCAGAAAGAATTCCATGCCGGAGCAGGCAGTTGCTCTGCCACCTGAGTTTTCGAGGAGGCTGGCTACCGCGTGAGGAATTTCAAGCACAGGGACACTGAATAAAGTTAAAGAGCTGGTGAAATTACGCTTGGTAAATTGGTGAAAACTTAGAACAGATGCCTACCAAAGCAAAAGCATATTTACTGACATTTCAGGCCCCCCACAAGTGATAATATTGCTATGGTATGAGCCAGATTGTGGTATGAGAGGGGCAAGACGAAGAGGAAGACCAAGTTGCCTGGTGCGGCATGTGAACTCCATCTTTGCTTGCCAATGCCTGACCTAGCTGTTTCTTATCTCGTAAATAAACACATTCAACCTTAATTCAAACGTAATAGTTTTTGGTGGAGATGCTGGGTGACTGACCAAGCACCACAGTTCTGAAAATGCCTGATCTATGATGAAGTCATCGCCTCACTGGACTGCCACCGCTACCACTGGCGGCTGAGATGTCTCTCGGCGAAAACGGTACCAAGATCCCCACAGCTGCAGACCGTGTATCAATCCCAGCAGCACGGTCAGTACCCACTTCAGCCGTAGCTGCTCCCTAGCAGAGTCAGCACCTGATAGAGCCTAGCACGTCCGGTGGCAAATCTGGCAAGGATGTCGACGACTGGCTCAAACACTGTAAACAGGTGAGCAAATACTATCAATGGGACGAGGTGAGCCAGCTCTCAAACGTACCGTAATTACTCGAATCTAACGCGCACCTTTTTTCCGGTTAAGCGATTTCATAAATCGCATGCGCGTTAGAATCGAGTACGAACAAAAAAATTACGGTCAATCTATTGCCATCGGCAAATCCAAAATGGCCGCCCCCTACGTGCGTCAGCATGGCGCGTCGGCCATTTCTGCCTATGTGTTTCCCATGTGCTGCACTTCGTACGTGTGCTGAGGAGTTCGTCATCTAGTAGTGCATTAGCATTGACGGCGTGGAAGGGCCGACTCCAAAAACTCGAGTGCACCTCGATGCCGCCTTTAAAAGAAAAGTCATCACGTGTGCAGAAACGGACGGAAATCAGGCCGCATAGCGGTCGTTTGGAGTTCCCGAAACGTGCGTGCGGGACCGGCGGAAACAAAAGCAGAAGATTGTCGACAGCAAAGTTTCACGCAAAGGCTTCAGTGGACCACAGCAGGGTCGGTTTCCGCAAATTAATGAGCTGCTCGGCGAGTATGTGCTTGGGCAGCGAGCGGCACAGCGGCCCGTGACGACAGAACTGCTCCAAGTGCGGGCTATGCAATTAGTCTTAGAAAAAGGTCTAATGCGGAGTTAGTTTAAAGCGAGCAGGTGCTGGCTAACTACTTTATGAAGAGGAAAGGCTTTTCCCTCCGAAGGGGAACATGCATATGCGAAAAAAAGTTTTGCGGAGGAGTACGATGAAAAGCTTCACAGTTTTCAGAGGTTCGTCCTAAACTTGCGGCGCAACAACGGCTACCTGCTTGGGCAAATCGGGAATGCCGATCAGACGCCTCTTTACTTCGACATGCCTGGCCCCACAACCGTCGAGAAGAAGGGGGCGAAGCAAGTTCGCGACCAGACATCGGTCCACGGTAAAACTACAGTGAAGGCAATGCTCTGTTACACGTCAGATGGGCACAAGCTTCGCCCGTACCTCATATTTAAATGGAAGACGCTCCCGAAAGGAGTCGTTTTTTCGAGTGGTGTGATCGTGCGGGCCAGCGAGAAAAGTGGGTGCACGTTACAATCGATGTCTTACGTTTTTTTTTTTTTTCACGGTGGAAATCGGGTGCGCGTTACAATCGAGGGCGCGGTAGAATCGAGCAAATACGGTAGTCCTTTCCTTGATGGACATGGCGCTTGTGTAGTGTGAAAACCACACAAGCGAAATAAGGGAGTGTTTCGGGTGCTCCATAGTGAAGAGAAAGCAAGCGGAACAAACGCTGCTGCAAAGAGCCCAAATCCCCGGGGAGACATATATTACATACATTGAGGCTATATTGGAGCTCTGAAAGACCATCGACCTTGCCATGTCAGAGGAGGACAACGTTGACCACTTATTAAAAGTAATTGCAGAGGATGTATACCACTTCCCCATTGGCAAGAGAGCCTTGCCAGAGTAACCGACGTCATTCGCTAGTGCCGCACATTCGAGACCCTGAAGATGCGGCGCATTACTCCAGAGTTCGGCTGCCTGCCGAATGTGACAATTGTTGCAAGTGTTGACGAATATACATTATCTGATCTCGCGTCGTCCATCTGCGCAATAGTTCGTGAAAAGCTCACCCGACACGTTGACCCTACTTCCCCTCGACATGCTCGCACGAAGCTATGCCAACGCCACTTCCCTCAACACGTATGCATTGCTGCTGCAAGCGTCGATGACTACAACTACCGGTTGGGCTGGCCCACCTTCGAGGCTAAAATGCAATCCCTACCACCAAGAGTCAAGGTACAAACACCGCTTCAGTTATCTCCCAAAGCTGGTCACCACCTATCAGCATCCGAATGACTATGCATTTGTGCCACCACGTCGGAGAAATGCGTTCCAGCAGTACAGTGCGTACCGCCAGTCTCCCGTGTGTTACCGTTGTGGTATCAGCGAACATACAGCTCATTTTTGTCATTGGCAGTAAGAGAAATTCCAATATGATTTGACATCAGCGCCTCCTCGAGCTGGCAACGGTCGCAACAACGATCCTTGGCGCGGCTATTCTGGGAGCACCTTACGACAAGAGAATCGATGTAACAGCTCTCCCGCTTCCGACCGTAGCTTGACGCCTCCCCCTGTATTGCCGGGATGATGGCTGTCACCACTGCCACCACTGGGAAACTAGCGGGCCCGACCAATGGAAGCGAGGTCGCACAAAAGGATTAGCCTCAGATGCCTCCACCAGTTACGTTGTTCAAGAACAAGATCTATGTATTGATAGATGTTTAGCGTGCTAGTGCTTTAGTCGACACAGGTGCGACAGTGTCAGTCATGAGCCTTTTCTTTAAAAATCACCTTGGTCACAAAGTCTTGCTTTCTTGGGGCGAATCAGCAAGATTTCGTGGCGTTGGTGGTGAAATACCTCATCCCCTGAGAATTTGTGCTGTTAACGTCATGTTGGCCGGGGAAGTGTTCCCAACAGAGTTTTTGGTACTGAAGTATTGCACCCATGATGTCATTCTCGACATGGACTTTCTCCAAGATTCTTGCGCTTTTGTCAAGTACAAAATCAGTGAATTTTCTGTCAGCGGTGAAAGTGTTCCTGCTCTTGTTGATGAGCTACAGGTCAAGGATGGCACTTTGATTATTTACGATGGACCGCCAGTGCCACCGTGGTCAATCAGGTCAGTTGCGGTATTAGCTTCCATCCCTGCCGCATTCGCCTTTGATGCTGTCGTTGAACCTGCCACAGCTGAGTGTGCTAAGAAAGGCATGTTAGTGCCTTGTGTTGTATAGGTCGACAACGGAGCAACCTTGCTGTGGTCACTTGACTGTTCTCCAATGCCGGTTGTACTTTCTCGAGAAATGAAGCTTGGCCTGCTCAACGATGACGCTAAAAACTTTATGTATGCCATTAACAATGACGCAGGGGACAAATCCTCAGTTGCTTAAGAGCGCAGTAGCTCCAACGAGTCAAGGATTCTAAGCATGATTAGCAAGTTTTTACGGTCACACGAGCAGCATACATGCATACATTACTCCATCTGTTAGGACAACGTGCTTCTGTGTTTGACTTTGGTCAAGAGGAGAAGACAATATCTCAACTGTGTTCTCATGCTTGGCACGGAATCGATACATGCACTGCTCATCTTATCCAGCGAAAACCTTACTCAGTGTCATTGTTGGAGCGCAAAGTTATCGTCGAACAGGTTCAGGATGTGCTGAAAAAGGGTGTTATCGATGAGTCCTGTAGTCCGTGGGCAGTACCAGTCATCTTGGTGAAAACGAAAGACGGTTCCTGAAGGTTTTACGTTGACTTCAGATGACTCAATTCTGTCCCCAAAAAACATGTCAGGAGCTTTTCCCCAATCGGGAAAGTAATGGCTAGCGAAGCTTGGTATTGGTGTGCTTGATGAACTGCTATTCTTTTTTATTTTATGTTATGGTATCCATTTACTGCTACTCATCTTTCGAAGTCTCAAAGATTGAGTGCAACAAAAATATCAGATCGAATGACTTTCAATAGGATCTACAAGGTTGTCACAGTTAATGCAATGCACTATAGACGATGCCGTTAACACTACAACAAAGAAAAAAGCTTTCACTTATCACGAGGATGCATCCGAGTGCTCGTTCAGTACTCAGTCGTTTTTGTTCGCTCGTTTTGCGATAATGAGTAGACACATGGCGCCACTTCTCAGGGTTTTGTGAAAGCAACTCACCCTTATTGTGCCAAGATGAATTTGGACACGTGGACATACGGCTGTAATGGTCTGTAGCCTTTAAACAACGGTTCCCAGCCAGATACCCAGGGACCAAGGAAGTTATTTTCCTCAGTCCCTGGGTAGCGAATTCACTCTTAAAGCTTGCAGTAGGACATCTGTCAAAAAGAACCCCTGCTGCACCATAGCTACAGCAACCACTCGTGCTAAATATAGCAACTAAATATAGCAACCACCATGAAGCCATTGTCATAGCAACCGCCACAGTTTTTTACACCGTGGCTCAGCAACTGCACGCTTTGTGCATATTCTGGATCCACCTGGCGCCATCTCTTGGCTGCCGATTCTTCCGCTGGATCAAATCACCAACAGCATTGCAATTGCACCATGACAAGCTGAGGACCAACCAGCTTAACTGTGCTAAGCTTTGTGTAAACTAGTCACACTTTGTTTTGCACTGTTGATAGAATGCATCAACATGCTTCATTTAAGTCCACATTGGGCAAGCATGGGAGTGTCGCCCTGTGTTCTAATGCACTAGCTTTCGGACCGCAGGTACCGTTTTCAAACGCCAGCACCAGAAAGAAAGTTTAATTTGTTTTGTTATTCCTGTGGTGTGCACATAGTCCGTGATTTGATCAATAATGGTCGACTCTTATGCCAGCGTTCAATAAATGGCTTTGCAACTGCTGTGCAGCGCCGTGCCTTCAAAACAGCTTCGATTTCCCTTTGATGCCCAGGGAACCTCGATCCCGTACACTGCCATCTACTACACTTCAAGATGCGGCCCAGCAAGTGCCGCCTTCAGCACAAAGTACACCTCCTGGTGTCCTTCGTCTGCGCAACACAACGGCTCTAACTGACGCAGACGGTGGCGATGCGGAGAGCTGGCGCTTGATTTGTGGCAATGTTTATGCATAACCAACAAGTGGCACAAGGCCAAAAAATCAAGCTACTTGGTTTTCTAGCTCGTCGATGTGGGAGGCCTGTGGTACAACAACCCCGCATCAGATTTTGAGATATTGTTTGATTTCAAGACGACCATTATCAACTTGTTCGGTAGCCCTGCCGTTTACAAGCTGCAAGTGGAACCGCGTCTAAGCTAATGAACTCAGCAGGCCAACGAATCTTCCACAAGTTACAAGGAAAACATTCTCGACCTGTGCGAGAAAGCCAGAGCAACCATTTCGAAGTCTGATAAGGAAAAAATGTTTGTTTTGAAAAGCATTGATTATAATGCCTTCACCATGCTACTCGCTAGAAACCTTCACACTACGGCAGAGGTGTCGGCAAGGTTTTTTAAAGGGGGTGCAAACCCATGTTGCACGTTGGCTTTGGGAGGAGTAGGAAGCTGGTAGTACAGCTAATGGGGGGACAAGTTCTGGCGAGGCTTGAAGGGGGAAAGTGCCCCTTTTGCACCCCCGCAAACGCTCATGCAGTACACCAGAAATAACTGCCACTTAAATAACATGCCGCCGGCAGGGACTCCAAACTGCAACCTTTGAGTAATGCATCTGATACTCTACCACTGGGATAGCCTGCCGCTGGTAGGGACCGGCGGCAGGTTATCTCAGTGGTAGAGTATCAGATGTGCTATTCAGAGGTCGCAGGTTGGGTCCCTGCGGGCGGCAAGTCATCTTTTTGTCCACTTCTCCTTCTGCACATTTACATTACAATTATTTCGAATAACATCCCCAATATGTTTCTTGACATCACTGTCTGCAGTTCTCCTTATTATTGTGACATAACACAGGCAACGCAACTTGTATTACACTTATTTCAGGATAACCAGAAAAGGCTGTCTAACAGCAAGCATAATATTATTGACAGTTGGGGCTCAAAATCCCAGAACCATAATAATAATGACAAATGCCATAGTGGGAGGCTTCTTGAATTTTGACTACATGAGGTATCTTAAAATGCACCTAAATAAAAGTAAAGTCTCAACGAAAAAATACTGGCACAAGTAACCAGTTGCCGGGGAGACGGGACGTACAACACAAGGTGCAGTTGCTCCCAAGCTTGGCAATATCGAGAGCGCAAAGCACATTCCGTTTTCCGAAATGGGGGTAGTCGGCAGAAATAACTGCAACAAGCAGCTTTTTAGGGCAACTGTGATAAAGATACGACTGCTCACAACTCTGGCAAAAAAAAATAAACTAAAGAAGAATTCATGGGCATAGCCACATCTGCAAATGAACAAACATTTCTTTAAGATGGGCACATTTTCATCGTTCCGCTGGCCAACGCTGCTTAGGAAAATAGAATGTGCTTGGCACTCTCACTGTCCACATGCTCGTGAGAAGCGGTGCCCTGTGTCGCAATTTTACAACTCCAGCCAGCGGTCACTTGTGCTAATCTTTTTTCGCTGAGATTGTACATGAGCCTCATGCATATTTGCCTGAATCTAAATAGACCACTGCAGCCAGAATTTCAGCCCGCGACCTTTGGGTCAGCAGTCGAGTACAATAAACCCCAGGTAATGGGGCAGGTGCCACGTTTGAACGCGTTTGAATGTTGGACAGATCACATGCAACGCAATTTATACACTCAGACCTCGATGTAACGAACCTGATATAACGAAATATCAGTTATAATGAAATAAATGAAAGAACAGTCTTGAAATAGATGTGTTTGGAATATACATTTATAACGAATTTTCATTTATAACAAACTTATTTTCATGTAAGATGCAACTTTGTTATAACGAGGTTCAATTGTACGACACCCATTTTAGGGCAACCAGAAAAACTGGCAAACAGCACACACACCAGTGCGGAAAACAAATGGACATACGAAACATTGAGGCAAGAGGTTGTTTATGCCAGTGATAAACAAGACAGGTGTCAACTTTAGAGTGCCACAACTGCGTAGCAGGCTGCCCGAGACCATAGAGCGCACACCAAACAAGTACTTACGCCTTTGCCTTCTTGATGGTCTTCTCAAGTTGTTCGTTCTTTTCTTTGAGTCGCTTCAACATTGGTCTGTTATTTTCCTGCAAGACAGCCAGGAAAACGAACTTACAACATCGAGGGAAGAATGTGCATTTATTACCTTACCTTTGCTTTTTCGTGGGCAATTTACAAAGAACTGCGAGTATATTTAATGCATTTACAGACATGTGTTGAACTTACACAACTTTATTTCAAGGCACTCGATGTTATATAGCAAAAAGAAAAGTAAATCCTAATATGTTGATGTATGTGTTTTAAAGTAAATAATTTTAATTAAATTGAGATTCACCATCTGTTTATCCAAAAGACATTGAAGCTCTGTTTTTGTAAAAATAAAATGAAACCTTAGACTAAAAATATAGTGAAAATTGGTTTTCCGGTACGTTCATTTCAAGTAAAGAAACATCATACTTTTTAGGCATTGGTTGGGGAAAGGAGTAGGTTTAATGACTTGTGCCTTCAGCAGAGTGCTGTGCCTTCAGCAGAGTTATTATAGCTAGCAAATCACAGTTAAATGAAGACACATTTAAAATTGGGCAATGCCACTAGCTCTCTTCTAGCCACCAGTCGACAGAACTAGCGAAAAGAAGTGGTGCAGGCAACTGTATGCGAAGTGCCTTATAGCCACTTTGCCTAGCATTCCCATAAGGAACACTCGAGTAAAACAACGAACAAGTTTAGATTGATAAACTGTACTCTGAAAGCTCTAATGACATTATTTCATAATTATAGGTTAATTAATAGAGGACAAAACCAAGGTGAAAGGTTTATTTTAAAATACTGTGCCGAAATATCCATGCGTGACATCCCAGACTTAAAAGGGTACTTTTCAAATTTCGGAGACATTTGGCTTCACAAAATCTCCTGAAGCTTAGTGCGGTAAATCTTGCCTCCTCAGAGGACAGTCTACTTCATTTGTGCTGATTAGGACCTACACGGGCCTTTGTGAATACCATCCAAATCTATGGTATCATGACGATTGATGCGGGACGCTCAATGGGGCGTCGCCACCTGCATTTTCGTTTTATACATCTTTAGGCTTTGCAAGCATCTCCTCCTGCCAAGCATGGTAATCTTGGCATTGTGAAACAGCAATTTAATAGTACGAAAAAAAAAAGAGGTTTCCTCTCTAGTGTCTATTTGAAGGGTTAAGGATGGCGGGACTGCAAACTGGCAGCGGGAGCCAAGTGGGCCACAATGAGAGGGAGCGACCTGTCCTGTTCACCCAATTTCCCCCTCGGTACCACATGCTTTCTCTGATCTCTCGGCCTGCGAGAAGGAATACTAGCGTCTACTAGAGGGATACTGTTCTATCCCAGACGGATATGAAAGATGGTTCTGAAAGCACACACCGGATGAAGAGACACTCCCTCATAAGGCGTGTCGAGACCAACCATCCAGAACCGTGAGTTAACAACTTCATCAACTGACTCCCCAAATGCAGAAAAAAAACTGTGTGGCAATGACCAAAGTGAAAATATATTCGAAAAATGACGTTTCGGCTACACACATGGGAGACTTGTTCGCAATGCTCTACCTTATAGGTAAATCATGCCACCTGTTGAAGGCAGTGCACCCATATAAGGGAAAAACTACCACTGGACTGAATGAATATGTATGCAGTAATTTCAATCAACGAAGATACCAGACAAAGTCACAAAAAGGATTTTTTCCGAGGCTTCATCTGGAGCTGTGCCTGCTTTTTGCCGTGTGCATTATTTCACCAAGTGCACGAGATGGTTCGTGACCCCTTGAATGCAACAAAAAAATATATGATTTTAATTAGCCTGTTTCGGCTTATTAGTTAAACCTGCCATCGTCATGATTACCTACACTACAGGCTGGGAGCATGACCCGAGTACCTAGCTAGTTTTCAGCCTCATGACAGAGAGAACCGCTCACTGCCGAGTGACAAAACGCTGCCAAGACGACCCTTGCACACCGGCTAACTACCGATAATGAGGGCTCACAGTGCCACAGTAGCGATGCCAGAAACCAGCCCAAGCCACTGGAGAGCTTTTGACTATGTTCATAGCACAAGGATGAGAGGACCTATAAGTGTAGGAAGCGACAAGTTTTGGAAGCGGGTTAACTCTGTATCTCTTGAGGGGAGGAGAAGCACAAAATTGCAGCGAGGACACACAGATACGTCCACGCGGTGGTGAACCCCAGCGCGAACTACTGAGATGAAGACGATAAGAAGGACATGCGAGGCGCTGTGTGCCCTTATCACAGTGACTTGTATGTCTTTGTTTTGATCGCCCCTCATCTCGGTACTTACGCTGTGGTTCATCTCGCATCACTAACTTGCCCCAAATTTTTTTATTATGAAGCATATGTTCACCAGTGCAATTGCATAGACACTGGTGGCACTTTTGGATGATCACAACCGCAACGTGATTCGGAATGCAACAATGCGGAGTTGACCCTTTATCCAAAGCAGAACAATCATGCTCGAGCCTTACATGGGGCAGAAACTTGAGGCTAACAAAAAAGAGCTCAACTCAAATTGAGGCTGACACAGCAAGCCTTGGAAGACAAAATGACAGGTGTAACCTTCCGGGACGAGAAAGCCAGGGAACAAGCGCATGTTAATACATACACATCTCAGTTGAAATAAAAAAAAAGAAACGAACTTGAGCTGGGTGGGTAGGGAGAAGGCAAGGTAACTGCTGGCAATTAGGAGTAATTGACTAATTTCCAAGAGAAGGCAAGGGCACTAGGGGGAGGCGTAAATTTAGTGTAATAAGCGAGACAGACACTCCATTGGGGTGTTCATTGGGGACACCCCAATTGGAATTTCCCCAATCCATTGGGGTTTCCCCGCACAGGTTCGAATCCTGTCGGCTGCGCCATTGTAATAAGCGAGACAGACACAACACCCGTTCGTCGGGCAAGCTATTCTATTCTGCCTCTTCTTCCTCGCTTTCCAGCCCATGGCTCACACTGCTGCGCCGCTCTTCGTTACAATAGGCAGATGAGATGAAGTATTCGAAGATAACATGGCCATAACAGACACAGGACTGAGTTAAGTGCAGAAACGTGGGAGAGGCCTTTGCCCTGCAGTAGATGTGGTCAGACCGACAATGATGATAGTTCACAATGTTTTGTTCTCAGGTTGAAAGAAATTTGGTGAATCCAAACAGTGTTTTGCAGCCGGCCTTGCATCCAATCATAAAGAATATAAAAATTGCAGTAGTACTGGGCTGAGGGTCAATACTAGAAAAGTCAGTGCGACTGTACATGCGAAGTGCTAACGGGGTTCAAAAAGTCATGGCAGCTATGTCGTCTTTTTTAAAAGCAGGAAAGGGAGCTGAAAACAAAATAACAGAGCCAGCTGCGCCACAGTTGAGATAAAGTGGGGAGGTTTCCCCACTTTGTGTTTGCACATGATTACACTTGAAAGCACCACAGTGCCTCCCGTGAGAACTTTTCCCGTTGTTATGTAACCGATCAGTAACACATGTAACCACTGACTCGTGCTAGCAGAGCCAGAATGTCCGAGAATCTTCTTGATCATTTTAGACTTTTCTGGTAAGATGAGGAACACGAACAGTAGAGTAAATTCTCGAATTGATGTGGCCACCCACAATATCGCTGAATTCTTCGACGCCACGTGTATAAATGCTAACGTGCCTCTCAGCCCATTAATTAGATACGGCTGATGACTGTGGTAACCACTGTCAGTGGCTATTTATCTGCTTGTACTTTTCGTTTCCCGAGCATGAGTTTGCGCATAGAACAGTACGTGTCACCCTTAACAGCTAAATTACCACCTTTTTTACTGTCGTGACCATGTGGCAATATGCAGCCACCACGTTTAAAGGCATTTCACATGGTAGGCCACTGCTCAGTGCCGCAGGCAGTGCTTAACGTACCGTATGTAGCAAAGCCCAGTGTCTACCTTCACAAATGTTCACAGGTTAAGAAGGCACGTGAAACTTCAATAGTGAAACTTTAGTTGCATGGCACAGTGGTGTGTTTGGCAGTTTACGAAGTCCACACCACTGTGACAGCACCAGAGTCGGAAAAAAGTAAAAAAGTCTTCATTTTCATAACTAGAAATATTTTACTATTAAGGCTAGCATTTCTGCATTTTATATTTTTTCGAAGCACAAGCGTGCTCTGCTCGCACTTTGCCAGCTTAGATAACATGCTATGGCAGTGCCCTGCGTTATGGGTTGAAGATGCTTTATCATCCAAGTGGGATGCTGCGTCATCATGTACAGATTTAAGTACGTAGCTATGGGCAGTCCAACGGGCCCACGATGTGGCAGAGAGGTTAGACCTATCTGTTCCGACGTGGGAGAAGCCCGCTACATACTAGCTCACGCCCAGATGGACCCAAATAGAGCTTTCCTATACCATACCATGCTAATTTACCACCTTTAGGTCCACACACCAGAAGCACGATGCAATTGTAATGTGCACTGTAGCTGTGCGATCTGATTAATTCTGACCATCTACGGCTCTTTAACGTGCACCTAAACCTGAGTCATGGGTGTTTAAGCATTTTACCCCCACTGAAATGTGAACACTGCCACATAAAAACAAGCCCACATTTTTAGGCTTAGCTGCGCAGTACCTGAGCCCCTAAGCCAACAAGAGTAATCTCTGAAAGTGTGAGGTTTTAAGGGGACCCTGAACCACCCAGAGTTCGAAATTTAGATGCAATGTTGCGGTTGTGCATAAGTCCTGACAAACATGTATCCGTGAGAATTTCTGAAGAGCCCTGTAATCGCGGAATAGCGCGTCTGATGATCGAAATGTGCTCTCCGTTCGTTTCACTCTTTCCTCTTTGTTGGCTTGTCTTTCCTCCTAGCTGAGTGTTTCTCCTCGCAATGCGAGGAGGCTAATCTGGAAGCGCATGCATCTGGAGTCTGGAGGCAGACAAAAAGGGCTGCAGCGCAAAAAGGGCTGCAGTGCTGAGGCACTGACCGCAAAGCCAGTGCCTTAGCACCTTAAAACCAGATCCTCAGCTGGTGCCTGTGGCTCGGCTGTTGAAGAAGAGAAGAGATGGGAAGTGCATGCTGAAGGTGCAAGCTCGGTACACAAGCCTGGCACTTGCAGATAGGTGCTCAAAGTCTGAATAGCTTTCTTCCTTTGTCACTCTGCTATTAGTACCCTGCGAACCTCAAAAGGTTTTTTCTGGTGACAGGTGACATAGCGACCAGCACTAGGCCACCAAAGGCCCGCAGAGGAGCTGAAGATCACACTTTTTACTTTGTGGTGCACCCACGACAGGGAGCATAGCTGCGTTTGGCACTGTTGATTTTCGTACCATTCCAAACTCAGTGTGCGCATTTAATTGAAATGTTGAAAAAAATAGGGAGTATAGGGGCACTTTGGACGTAAATATGTGGACCCTGCGTGCACGACTACCCACCAACTCACCACGACAGCGGGCAGTTTGTGAGGGTCAAGAACCCGGAGCTGAAGACCCTTGTCCAAGCATGAAAGGATTCTGTGAAGTCAAATTGGAACGGCTTGAAATCATCAGGCACATGACATAGAAACCGGCAGTGCAGTTTCCATGGTGCTCAAGAACAACTGAGCAGCAATCGTCACATGGAGAGAAGCTTTGACTGTATGCAATTTCATTTTGCAAAGTTTCGATCACTGCTTTAAATTCTTCAACACATATTTCATACAGTCAAGTTTTGAAAACGTAGGCGTGCTAAAGAAGACTCGAAATCCTGTCCAATCAAAAACTATTCCATGGTAGTTTTATGCCAGGAAACACATTGAAGGCAAGCGATTACATTTGAATTGATTTAAAATTTGTAAACACAGCAGTACAGCTCTGCAGGTTTGATGCAGTTTGCTTGAAGAAATTGCTCATCTATGTGTGAGCACTGCATGCTCAATTATTACACACTAGACGGTGTTCACTGCTTTGCTGCCGGCAAGCTGCAACCCAATCTACTATGATCAGCTCTCTACTTATGGGTTGTTTGAATTCTGGCCAACATCGTAGACAGTCCACTGACATCTTAGAAAACGGTAGAGTATTTTAGCAACATTTATGGTGCAGTAAGGTTTCAAATACCATAATGTCGTGGTAGGCAAGTAGCAGCATATTTAATATCTTTAGCCACCTAATACGCATTGTATACAGCAGTGTGATGCAGTAATGCAGCAATGTGTAAAATGATCGATGTGGCTAATACAGCTCTTGCAGATCAAAAAAAGCTATGCGCCAACCACGACAGTATGGTATTAGCAAACGGTAAACAAGCATTGACAAAAAATGCTAGTGACAAGCACAAGTTTCCCGGATAATGAAAAATGCCTGGATGGTATCGTGGTGACAGAGAGAAAAAAAAAAACGGCAGTGAAAACACAGGACCGAGTGCTGACTGTCAATGTCTGTGAGAGACTGGATGACGTCCGTGCAGCATCACACAAGCTCATGGTGACATGAGAAAGCTATGGCAAATAAATAAAATAGTTATTTCTTAACTATCTTATGCATTCGTTTTCTATGAAAAACAACATAGCTTACATTAGGCATGTAAAAAAAAAGTCTACTTGTGAGCAGGTCGACCATAGCAGTGACATACAAATGTTTCACTCGGCTGCCATCTTGTCTGGACAGAACAGTAGCCGGCGCCATGAAGCTTGCTAAAATTAACTAGAGGGAACTCTGGTGCTGAGATCATTCAGCGACCATAGGAATTATGGGTTTTCAGACAGACAGAATTTCAGACAAGAACAAAACAGGCTTTTAAAAAGTGATGATAGGTAAAGCTAACGAGCTGAGAAAACAACAAATAAACCATTCATTTGTAATAGTGCATTCAGACGACGGACTAAACCAGACTTGTCTTAAATGCCAACTGCTAATCTATGAATGATCCCCCAGCAGGTGCATAGATAAGACGAACATTGTTTTAGGAGAGCTGTATTACTAGCAACTGCAGCTTATGCGCACGCCTGTGCTCACTGACAACAGACCAGATTGAGAGTATTCATCAACATCGAGGCGGACAAAACAAACGTGAAACTTGTCGAGGACTGTAACTTGTTTTGGTGAAATCGTGCAGGCAAAATGGCTGGATGGGAAGAAAAACCAGCTGCACAGTGAGAGAGCTACTGAAGACAGACCTCAATGTTGTCTTGTGTGGGGCCTCCTATACGAAGCATACAGTGATGATCCAGCTGATATTGTCAGTTTTTTTTTTCTTTGCGGATAACAGATACTGACACCTCACATTGCTCATTATGTTTCCTTCTCTTGTTTCATATCTTGACCTTAAAATAAGTGTTGCAACTTGGGCTGTATTGTGAGACTACCGCTTCCGGCAACAGTGCCCCTTTGGCTGGCCCAAGATTCTGTGTGTGCAGTGACCGAAGAAGAGGCAACTTGCCCGCTACTTTCCAGCCGTCCAATCAGCATGCACTAAATGTGATCAATATCTCAAAGGTGATCATCTTAGAATATGGCCCCACAGATAAACTGAAATCAACTGTGAGGACAGCTGTATGAATCAAGCGGACAAAAATTGCACTGGTTGCCAGCATGTTTACCCGCTATAGCTGCGGCGTTGCACCTCCAAATTTTTTAATTGAAAAAACAAAAAAACAGGTTGGGCTCATCCGTCAGCGAGCCATGTACACAATGCACAGATGAGGAGAATCACTGATGGTAGGTATCGTGACAAGCCGTTCCCCCCTTCCAAATTCGGATTCGGTCTATCGTCTGAATGAACCATGAAATCGCTTCCTGTGATGCCACAGACATTTCTAACCATGCCGTTGCTTGTCCACGGCAGACACGGTGTCAGCGCAGCTTCTTGTCACATGACAGTTGTTTTGCTCTTCGACACTGGGTATATCTCATCAGATTATAAGTGCTGCATTCTTTTCCATCTTGCAAAATTTGTGCCTTAGTGGCAGACCTTTTTCACTTGCCAATACTCCAATATAGCCGGCATTACGATGTAAGAGTGGCCTATAAATACGAGACAGGAGCTTCTAAATGTACAATCACAGGTGTACACATCTTAGGCTCAGCTTTCTACGGTACCAATCATGATATATAAAAAAAGCTTCTCATTTTACATGTTTATACTTGGCAGGTAGTGCGCTTTCACGTTTTGTGTTAGTCATATCAACAGCTCAAAATCAAGGAAGTAAAGGGGCCTCTTACTGCTCTGATGTGTCGATGAGACACTGCTTGGTCTCGCTGTCAACTTCTGGATTTGCAGCAAGCACCCTCCTAGACAAAGGAGAAACAGTGAAAAAGGATTCGTCAAACTAACAAGCAACTTGACGACTGCATCGCGACAACGTGGCTCTTTGGGCCAGTTGGTCGTATGCATCAAAAGGCGTGATAGCGCCAGCACAGACATATTTGGGAAGATGAGTGAGTGACAGGCTAATAGAACGCAAACAGAAGTCGGGGCATTATTGGGATGGTCATGTTGCGAATTGTAGCAATTGTGGATGTGAAGCTTTGTTAAAAGAGGTCGTTGCTGTGTATAAGAACACCAGCAAAACTATGCGAATGATTGTTGAAGCCACCCTGAGTGCAAGGGCCACTAATAGCAGTGTCAGCAGTGGTAGTGACTTTTTTTTGTTGCTAAGTCACTAGGATGCTTTTAAAAAGTCGCCAATTTTGGTCAAAAATCGCAAAACAATTATGATGATCATTTTTTTCCGTGTTCTCACTTTTTGATTTGATAAAGCACGCGAAGAGATTTTATTTATTCAATCAATATTCTAAGGCAAGTCAGACTGCGCTGCTACCTTCCCGCTACGCCATGGTGAACAGATGAGCGCCACTAACAGCTTGATCCTGTATGCTATGGCCACATTTATTGAAGCTCGTTCCGAGCATTTCGCTGTTCTCACAGTTTTGTAATTTGCTGTCCGTTTTAGGACACTCTACCTCAAATTCCCCTCAAAAAGTAACAAAAAGAAAAGTCGCTAAGACTCCAAAGAGGTTAGAATCGTCGCTAGCACGACTACAAAAGCACAAAATTTAGTGACTTTCTCGCAAAGTTAACACAACTGGTGTCAGCTGCGTGATGATAGTGCTGACTGCAAATAAATTGACTTTCTGGAGACAACATAACATTTTATGAATGGGAGTATTAACAATATGCGGGTCTCTGACATTAGCAGCGAAAGGTAGTTGTGGTAGGAACGAAAACCAACTCGCACGATTCTCTTGCGCCGAAAAATGACATGTGCGGCGCAGTTCTCAGTACGGGGCTCGTATTTATTCTTAGGTTGTTCTATAACTACGGAGCTCCGCTAGACTACCAGAAATACATTGAGGTGGACGCCGAAAGCGCTGTCACCGAACAAGTGCTCATCCAGCAACGCTGCACTTGCACTGGCGCGTTGGGGAACGTCCTGCGTGCCGTTCAAGTTAAAAGCGCGCAATTTCACTTCGCAAAAAGTTCCTGGACGTAACTCACCCTTGGGCGACCTGCAAAAGAGTCCGACAATCACTTTTCATCGCGTCCACAGGCACTCGACGCTTATCGAGCATAGAAGTCTTGAACAACACTCTCTGTCTGAAAGGCCACTTCGGTTCCGTCTGTGAAAATGACTGCTCAGGCTCTGCCATGCTAGTCTGTCGTTGCGAGGATACTTGCTTTGTGCGCGAAAGCACTACAAACCACAAGAAACTCGATGCCACAAACCACACGTCGTTCGTAGAAACCGCTTCAAAACAAGGACAACGCCTCCTCTAAACAAAGCCTGGGGAATGGCTCGCGCTCCCAGCGGAGTTGGCCTGCCTTCAGTTTTGAGCAAGCGCCGCGCGGTAGCGCTCGCGACCAAGACATATCGGGCCAAATACGAAGGGGTAGACACAGTATGCAGTGCGTGTGGAGAGAAAGAAGAAACTGCCGAACACTTGATAATGTTCTGTAAAGGGCTTTACCCTATAGTTCAGGATGATGGCGCAGAGGTTTTCAAAGCTCTGGGGTTTAGGGACCGGGAGGGCAAAATAGACTTTAAGCGGGTAGACTTAACTAGAAGGAGGTTATCTGATTGGTGGCTAAAGTCAAGGCACGAGTAAAAATTAAACTCTTCACTGCAAAGTACGAATCTTCCAACTCACTTTAAAAAAAATAAATATTGTTTTTAGTTCACTAAGAATTACGGCTTTGTGGCGCTAGCCACCGCCCAATTTAAAGGGTACATCCACGGAGGGAGGAAAGTTTCCTTCCTCCGTGGGTACATCCATATCCTTCCATTATCACGGCGGCGGGCCACGGACGAAGGAAACCTTTTCTTTCCTCCGTGGCGGCGGGCGGTAGCAGCCAACGCCTCCTCTATACAATGCCTGGGGATTGGCTCGCGCTTTCAGTGTAGTTGGCCTGCCTTTAGTTTTGAGCAAGCGCCGCGCGGCGGCGCTCGCGACAGAGACTATTATCACGGCAGCGGGCGGTACCACACCGCGTCGGCTGCTGCTGACGTTCAGCCGCGCGCTGTGCTCTGCACGATTGTATGAGCGCGTTTTGTATGACCACGAATGAGCGCGATTAAATGTCTCTGGAGAAGCAATGGCATACTGTGAGCAGCAAGCACTCGGTCGTGGTGAAATAGTACACGTAACGACAGTCAACGCAACTTCCAAAAAAAGCACTGAATATATACGCGCAGAACAGGGCGACCACGTTGGTATTTTTAGCGTCACTGACAAAAGTTTTTCTTTCGAAATGCCTGCATACGTTGCTTTGAAATGAACATCGGAGTGAACGTATTTGTGCCTATGTTTTTCAGTTGTTACAACGAGTTAAATTTGAGTAGATTCATTAAACAGCTTCAAAAACGAAAGCAATGATTTTTATAAGAATGTTCAGAAATCTGAACACAAGCAGCAATGAACACAAGCAGAAATGAACACAAGCAGCAACATAAATTAACACGCACAGGTAATGAGTCAAGCTGTGTTACAACTTCAGCACTTTTCGAGAGATAGGCTTGTTCTCCAAGATTCTCACAGCAGCATTTCTGTCAGTCACACCGAGTGCATAATTACTGAGCATTGGCTTTATGAACTTTTCTGAAATGAGCTCGAAGAGCTGCTTTCGGTGGTCGACGTCTGCGTTCCCACAACTCAGAACTGGAAGTACCACAAGTAGTTCAACAGTGCGCTTCACGCAAACTTCAAGGGGCTTTGTGACGTCTCTTCTGTGCGCCAAAACACAGTCTACAAACTTCCTGAGCCCTACTAAAAGCTTCAAGAGTTCTTGGCTTGGATATAGCAGTCCACCACGGTCCTGATGCGCGATAAGCCCAAGAAGGGGAGTGTTGGCTTTGGGCCCTTGCAGCAGTGCAACACAATTCTGACAGGAAATACTCTTGCTTGCACCTCGGACAATAAACCCTCCCGCCATTGCCACGCTTGCAACATCGGGATTTGAACGACATGGTCCTTCCGAAAGGCAGTGCTCCTTTAATGCGGCAACTGCCATGTCTAAGATCTTTTCAGCCGGACCCGGGTTGGTAGTAGGACTTAATTGAGAAGGAAGAAGTTGTCTCGATGCAAAGGACGTTGAGCTTTGAACGTTGCTTTCTTTGGAAGCAGCAACTATGCCAGTTTTCAACATTTTCTCTAGACCGCACACCATGCTCTTCACGTCGAACATGTCGTTGCTGCCGGCACTTCACCGTAAAAAGCCAAAAAGTGACTCGATTGGATCACTTCACAACTTTCGCGTGAGTACAAACTTTAAATGCTTCACGGTGAGCAAATGGTGCATGCAGTCCACGCTTGATTTAGTTGCGAAGACAATGGCATGATACGTTTCTTTACTGAAAAAGTTTCCTGTCAAACTTTCATTCTTCAAATCTTCGATGTAATCGAGGAAGACAGTTTCCAACCATTCAAGCCTCGGGTCTTCGACGTCTGTGAACGGCCGAGAGTCTTCGTTGTTGCAGTGAATATACTTTTGGAAGTTGCTCACGTCCATGAGGGCGAACCATTTTTGCATCATATTCATGAACTCGATGGTAGGGCCCGCTGACGCGAATTTCAAGTCACAGGTGTGTCCGGCCTGGTCTTTAGGATAGCTGATAGCTGCGGTCACTGCTGCCGAGAACAACTGCACAGCAGGCCTAACGCTAATTTTCTCGATATTTGAAGGGTAGACGTGCTTGCGGGTTAAAAATCTCACCGGCCTCATTGAACAATGCTTCTGCATCCTATACAATTGTTTAACATACTTTGATGACACCTGCTTATTTCTACCGAAGTCCTTTGCCAAGAACTGAGATCTGACATCTTTTATGATATGGCTCTGGTCAAAGGAGAGCTAGATTTCTTTCGAAGAATCGGCGGGATGTGGAGCTCTTATAGCTGCTTCGCCATTGCACATGATGTCCATGGCTGCCACGTTTATCTTGTGATTATCTGTCACAAGGCGGACAACGTCAAAACCGGCGTCTGCTGTCTTTTTTAGCAGGTGGCTTATGTCCAGAGCAAGTTGCTGACCGATGCAGCCCTTTGTAAAAAAATGCCCTACTGGTATCTTGAACCTGGCGCATAGGCCACACAGAAGGAAACACAAAAGCGAGTTGGCCAGATACTCCCTTGATTTAGGAGTTAGTTGTTCCAATCTAGGACCCATGTCCAAGTCGCCAACAAAGTCATCCCGCTGCTTGTGATACAGCAGTTTTTGCTGTATCCTCATCTCATTAACAATGAGGCTGCAAACCTTTGACTGGGGCGTGTCTAAATTAACGTTCCAGTTCTGTTTGGAGGCGCAGGCGAACGAGCTCACTGAAACCGACTTCTCCAGAGCTGCTGCCAATATATTTTTGAAGAGTAGTGCGACATGGCAAAGTTAGTAATTTCTCGGACCTAATGTATTCATATGCTTTGGTGGAAAAATGTCGAATGACAATGCAGTGTCTAATCGTTATTTCTGACCACGACGGTCTTTTCTTTTTATAATTCTTCATTTGATCTAACAGTAACACAGCTTTTGTACTTCCCTCTTCGGCATCGGCCACAACTTCCAAAAATGCGCTTACAGAGCACTCTTCTTTAAGTTTTTGGAGCTCGTTCTTGTAGGCATCCACAGTTTTTCGCAGCCTTTCAATTTTAGCTTTCAGAGCGCGTTCCTTTTCACGCCATCGCTTGCGCTGAACAAAAAAAAATGCGATGAAGGCGCGCTTGGGGCTGTTTGAGTCTTCACAGAGCACTTGTAGGGCAGGGTCACTTTTTTTCTGGCGCTCTTTCTTGTGCTAACCACGACAAGCACATCTGGATTGTTTGCATCCTGGGTGCATGTTAAATTCGTCACCACTGCAGGCCCTGTCATGGCGAGCAAACCTACGTCGTGGTTGCCACGCAATAAACTGGTACTTTCTTGCACGGGTTTACTCAGGTTCGTGTTCTCGCTTGTTGGAGATTCGTTAGCTTCAAGACAACTTGCCCCATCTCGCTTCCTCCTGTCGACAAGGCTGCGGTATCATTGTCGTCGTGGCTGCCGGCGTTGCTCGGAGAAGGCTCACGCTTTCTTTTCCGTATTCTTCTATCCCGCTTTACTGCGACCCTTTTGATGTTCACAGTCTCGCCAGTCGGGTCGTCAAACACGCTTGGAACAGCACCCGGTTTTAGAAGTCGTCTTGTGCAACCGTCTTTGAAGTCAGATGGAAGAAAGTGCAGACTACATACCACTGAGTAGTTTAAGGTACTGTTTGGCACCCACTCTTCTCTTGGAAGGCCGTTAACCATCACTCGCGTGAAGTGCTCTCAGCCGGTATCTCATGAAAAGATACGCCATCTTGTTTTCGTCGCTGACCAGACCTGCACTTTGGCACGCAACAATAGCGCATGTGCGAGTGTATATGGTTGGACCGGATGCATGCACAACACAAGTAGTAGGCACAAACCTTTCGAAATAAAAAAAATGCAAGTACTACCAGTAATGCAAGCGTGCGCACCCCTAGCACTCGCGCTGCAATGCAATGTACGTCTGCTCGCTGTCGTGATTTCTCGCGCGAAACGACAAAAACAGTTGAAAAGACGATGTAAAATACTTTCCACTGTCTTAAAACTTATTATTTATCATTCCTGCGTCCAATTTTGCTATAATACGAGTTATTTGCTTGTTCGTCTGCAGTAATTATCAAGCGGAACCGCCCGCCGCGCGCTTTTTTCTGCGCGCTGCGCGAACGTCGTCTGCTAAACGTTTTTCACCGGCGGCCCATAGGAGCGCGTCAGTCGAGAGTTGTTCGAGACCTGCAACTGTGCATCACTGTTTTGGAGGCTATGCAAATATTTGCGTTGTTGCACCGTCCGCCATAGGTGACGCTAGCGACCGATAACATTCTAAAATAAAGGAGAGAAAGGGTGTGGCAGCCGTTTTTCTTTTCATGTGGCAGGCATCTTCTAGAAGAGGCGTCGACAAGGAGCAACCTTGTACACATAAAACATTGAGTCAGCCTAATTTAGCACTACTATTTCAAGCTGTTTTGTAGAAAGTTGCGCAGAGGGCGCTGCAAACAATGTATTGATCAATTATTATAAAAAAATGCTAAAATTGTGAATAAATCATTTATTCTGTGTAATCTAAGTTTCTGTCAGGTAAATAGGCCTGTTAAAACAGACCCTTTGACATTAGGGTTGACAATACGTTTACAATCTAAATTATTGAATTGAATGACTCTGCTTGCAATACTAACGCCTCTTAGGTTTCTCATGTCTGCCGGATGAGCGCGAAACGCCTGTTATCTATGACGGCGCTGCCTATGTAAAGGTAAGGATCTTTGTACTTGGCCTTTGAGATCGTCAATTTCGGAATTTGCTACTAATTTCAAAGGATGCCTTGTATTTAAAAAGTTGCTTGCTGAATGACGGCGTCACTTACGTGGAGTTAAATATAATTACGTTCATGCCTTTTAAAAACTTTTTAACGTTAGTTTTGTTGCATATAAGCTCCAAAAACGTAAAAACCTATTTGAAAACACCCCCTACTTGAGCGGCGCCACCACAGTAGTTCCGACGACCGCCACTTCCCAACTGACCGCCGATAATCCGGCAAGCACGGGAAAACATGCCAAACACGAGAAAAAAATGTGACCTTCATGATGGGCACCACAGAGCATGGCCTTCAAGATTACAAATGTGCGGTAGGTACGCCGCGCGTCCGCAATCTCGGAGGTTGTGCGCAAATAATACCTAGAGGGGAATTTCGTGCTAGTGTGTATCATGTGGGCTCCTTGGTACAGTAAGTCACGCGGGTACACGATTGCAGCGCCAGTAAGATTCCTCTCTAGGTAATATTGTATGAAACCATAGAACTCTTTCATGCCTAAAAAAAGGCAGTATAAAAAATATAAAAGCTGACAAACCAGAAAAATAACTTACGGTCGCTGTACTCTATGCACACGGTACACAGAGTGTACCCCCCCCCCCCTCACTCACACAAATGAAAAACAGGGCTCGCTAGTTTCTACCAAATAGATAGATAGATAGATAGATAGATAGATAGATAGATAGATAGATAGATAGATAGATAGATAGATAGATAGATAGATAGATAGATAGATAGATAGATAGATAGATAGATAGATAACTTTATTCGGGTCCGGAAGAATCTTCACCCCGTTTTTATAGGGGCAAGACTGCGAGCCGCTCCCACGTTGGGACAGGGAGGCCAAGCCTCACCACGGCATCGTGGGCCTTCTGGACAGCCCGGAGTTGGTCAAACCAGTCGCGGCTCGTGAGGAAAGCAGAGAAGCCTTCCTCCGTCAAGCCGTGGATTGTGTGGTGCGGCAAAGAAAAAAAATAATTATAATCTCACGAAAGTTATCTGCGCGCGTTAATGCATCTACTTGAACTGTATTTATAGTGGTTATTAAAGAGAGATACTGGCGTGGCCCTAGAAAATTTAAGCTTCCGTCATTCAGACCACTAACACCACTTTACAGGAATAGTCGGTGGCTGAGTGCTAACAAAAAGTTCATACACAAGGATATTTTTGTTTCTTGGGTGAACTATTTCAGCTATAATCACCACCTGTATGCGCGAACGGGGCAGCGTCACCTAAGTTATTGCGCTGTTGCTCCTTTACCATTGAAATGAACGGTTGATAGTAAAGCCAAGGTCAATGGTAAAGCGATCTATCAGCTAACTTGAAGTGAGGCGAACTGCGTGATTGTCATAGCTTTAGCGGTTGGGTGCGAGTAACTATAGATGCATCACTGGTCCATTGAACCGGGCGACCTGCAAACAGGCTGGTACTGAGATAAAGTGAAGTGGAAGTCGCTCGCAGCGCTTGATTGATTGATATGTGGGGCTTAACGTCCCAAAACCACCATATGATTATGAGAGACGCCATAGTAGAGGGCTCCAGAAATTTCGACCATATGGGGTTCTTTAACGTGTACCCAAATCTGAGAACAAGGGCCTACATCCTTTCCGCCTCCATTGGAAATGCAGCCGCCGCAGCCGGGGTATGAGCCTGTGACCTGTGGGTCAGCAGCCGAGTACCTTAGCCACTAGACCACTACGGCGGGGCTGAGCATCTTAGCAGGCGCGGAGGAACAAACACAAGAAAAAGAGACATGTAAAGAGGAAAGACACTAGTGTACTAGGCACCCGTATCTTGCGCAGCTTTGCTTCTCAGCAAGCTCACAAAATCTACGAGGCACACTGTATCAGTACAGATCGTTAGTATATGCATCCACTGCTTCTGCACGTGGAATAAAAGCGTATCTGAAGCGTCATTGCAGATACTGCAGCAGTAGGCACCTCCTTGTGGGCTTTGCGCATGTCTACACATTTTCGTCGTTTTGAGTCCAAATTTTGAGTTGATAGCGTCCGTGATGTTTACGTGCTTCTTGTGTGGATGTCACGGGGTCGTGACGTGGACGAAAGAAGCAGACTGTAATAGGTGACCGGTAATATGGGCAATCGCATACGATACTGTGGGATACGACGGCTTCCGGTTCGACGCACCACGCGGGTTAGCAGCGGCACGCGCGCATTTTTGTACCGCTCTGTTGAAAAAAGCACCTCTCCGTGCAATCTCAGTGCTTTAGAAGTTGGTTTTTTGTTAATGCTAACCATGACTGTGACGATGACGAGCTACGAAAGCCATGAACGGTAAGGAAACTTTTTTTAGTGCACTAAAATGATCGGCAATGCTTTTAAGCTGCTCGAAGGTACTGTCAGTTTGGCTAGCAGATCAGTCGACACAGAAGACAGTTTTCATTGTAGGATACGCTACTGCAAATAAAAAGTAACTGTTTTAAAGATCTCAGGGGATGGCGATGACTGTAGCAGTGCGCTGAGAGTTCATTTCGGGATCGCTGCTTCGGCAGACATCGTCATCGATCGGCATGAAGCGCAGCACTTATTGAGCGCGTCGAGATTTGGTTGGTAACAAATTTATTGCGTTGAGATATCTTTCTCTTTTAGATGCGGAAGCATCTTATACTCGCGCCTTGTAGTGCGCCGTCCGCGCCGTCCGCGCCGTCCACACCGCCTTAGTTGAGCTAATTCATTACGTCTGATACAATAATCACTCGTTCTCTGCTACTGCAATATTCACGCGTTCATCAAGTATAAGGTTATTTGTTGCACTTCAAAAGCATACATGTGTCCGAGTTAAAACGGTCAAAGTTTCACATTAAATGCACCAGGAAGGTAAAGTATTGGTACGGAAACCAGTAACACAAACACGAGCTTGTACGGTAAAGTTAGCTATTTAAAACCTACGCGAGCGTCGGTGCACACTGAACCATGCCTGTGTATTCAGGCATGTGTCTAACTCACACTGAACCATGCCTGTGTATTCAGGCATGTGTCTCGGTGCGCACTGAACCATGCCTGTGTATTTAGGCATGGTCGGTGCGCACTGGGCCGTGCCTGTGTATTCAGGCATGTGGGACGGCTTTAAGCTCTCCCCTAGTAGAGTACCCTGTGCTCTAAATCGTTACCCCCCTTTTTCTAACCCCCCCCCCCCCTGTGTCTAACTCTGTTACCAGCCACTAAACTGTTTTAGCGGGACGGCTCAGTGCTCTCCCATAGTTGAGTACGAAGTACTCAAAATCGTTCAACATATTAGATGTGGAAGCATCTTATACTCGCGCCTTGTAGTCGCAATAAATAAAACACCGCCGTTGGTTCGTCGCAATCGACACCGTTGGTTCGTCGCAATAAATAAAACACCGCCCTTTCGCATACGTGCCGTACGTGTTCACTCATTTAACACCCCATTTCACAACCACGTTAACCAATTTAGCCATCGACCCAAGTAAGTCGCAATTTAACACCCGTTAACCAATTACATGCTTCCGCATCCTCCTCAGTGTTCCCCCGAGGGAAGCTGCGGGCAATTTTTTTTCTAGCCTTCAGCGTGCTATAAGATGCATTTATTAGTCGAAGCCACATGCTTATTCGAACGCTGATATTGGTCAAGCTGCGCGGCACGGCGGCACATAAACAATGCAGTCAGACATAGACAGCGCCGGATAATCGAAACCCTGCGCTTGTTTAACGCACTTTTTCCTTTGTGTGCCGCCCTGGCACAAAGTTTAGTCCAGATAAACGCCAATGGACTCGCTCAGCGCTTCGCGTAAACTTACTCTTAATTTAGTGAAGCTTTGGCGTTTCTTTGTCATATATATGGTGCAACGGCCAGCGCTTATCTCGTATGGCAGGTAGATTTCGCCTGCGCGTTCCCACAATACATTTGCTAAGCGCCCCTGTGCGACAATTTATTTCTCGACATGATATTCGCAGCAAATTCAAGCGTAAGCTTTTTATTAGGACGGAATATACACGTACTTGTGATAAAATTGTCTTCGCACACTCTGGCTTCAACGTTCGGTACTTAAAGGGTATACCTGTCACTGTGGCTCTCTTCACAGCCACGACCCACCTAATTTTTCTTTCTTCATTCCATGGGAATCAATACCCACGTATGCCTTTCACGCTCAAATTCGAGCAGCCAACTGCTGAACAACCGACCGTGGTTTATCAGGAAAAAGATAAACGGGCGACCGATTGCGCAAATCCCGAATAATCTGAGGCTGGCGGCGGAGTGGTTCGCCGTCGTCTACGAACCGGAAGTCGGCAGCAGACGGTGCACCCCACAATCCCTAGCTCTTTTACTGGTCACCTATTGCAAGATGGAACTGTTCATTCTGCCGAACTTGTGCCTCCTTCTTGGTTCTGCGCATGTCTGCACATTTTAGTCGTTTTGTTCGGCCTTTTGTGCAAAAGCCACTTCAGCGTCACCAGTGCTTTAAACTAGGTAACGTCAGGGGCGTGTGCCCGAACTCACTACGGTGCCTCCGGTTGCCAGAACCCCATTCGGAAGACGCGTGTCAATCGACGTTTCTTAAATGCGGCAACTCTAATGGCTCACATACAGCCTCATCGAAAAACTGCCCTCGAATTAAGATGGAGCGCGCGGTGCTTAAGCAAATGGACAGAGACAAATCGACCCACAGGGATGCTGCCGAAACAGTCTGGCGTCGGCAGCGGCGCGACCTAAAAGACTGCGCAAGCTCGAACTGACAGCACCTCTATTGCTGCACCAATAAGTCAAGCCGCAACAGGTCCGACACATTCAAAGAAGACTGCGGAGAGGAATATATTGTCACGGAGTCGTGACTTGGCCGAAGACAGGAGACTTCGTGTTGGAATTTAACTGTTTATTTGGGCGAACCTGTGCCCGGTAAACGGAAAGTCCAATTACAGCAGCAGTCTTGCACAGATAGCAGTCTCGGACTGATAGCGGCGAACGGAGCGTCGGCCTTCGATCAACCACTGACAAGCGGCGAAGCGCGTCGGCATTTATACTCTTGCCGTCGAATGTTCTAGCGTTATCGCTGGCGGTGGCGTAGGTTCCAGAACAATCTGTACCGTTCGCACAGTGGGCGTGATCTTATCGAAATGATCTAATACAGTCCGGAACCTTCTAGAAAACTGCAGGCGCGGTTTGCGCTGAGAATCGTGCGGTGCTTTGGGACGATAACAAAAACTTGGGAAATGGAACGTGGCATTGCCCCCCTCTGAAAAAAGGCATCGTCCCGATGCTTTAACTAAAGATGAAAGTACAATAATAATGCAAGAAAGTACAATGAATAAATTACGACACAACATTAATACAAAAAAACACTAGTTCAGTTTGTTAACGCGCATGAAACGGCTTGAGGCGCGCGACATGGACGACTTCAGGTCGCGACCGGCGTCGTTGAGAGTTCGTGATGCCGTCGGGGACAACCTCGTAATCAAGTGGGCCGAGCCGTCGAACCACCCTGTACGGTCCGAAGTACCGTCGCAGAAGCTTTTCACTTAGTCCACGTCGGCGTATCGGCGTCCACACCCAAACACGTTCACCGGGCTGGTATTCCACGAAGCGTCGTCGAAGGTTGTAACGGTGGCTGTCGGTCGTCTGTTGATTCTTGATACGGAGACGCGCAAGTTGTCGGGCTTCTTCGGCTCGTTGAAGGTACTCGCTCACATCGAGGTTTTCTTCGTCGGTGACGTTGGGTAACATGGCATCGAGCGTCGTTGCCGGGCTCCTTCCGTAGACCAATTTGTATGGAGATATCTGCGTCGTCTCCTGCACCGCCGTGTTGTATGCGAAGGTCACATACGGAAGAATGGCGTCCCACGTCTTGTGTTCGACATCGACGTACATTGACAGCATGTCGGCGATCGTCTTGTTAAGCCGCTCGGTGAGGCCGTTGGTCTGTGGGTGGTACGCTGTCATCCGGCGGTGGTTTGTTTGGCTGTATGTCAAGATTGCTTGAGTTGAGTCGGCAGTGAATGCCGTTCCTCTGTCGGTGATAAGGACCTCCGGGGCGCCATGACGTAGGACGATATTTTCGACGAAGAATTTAGCTACTTCGGATGCACTGCCTTTTGGCAGGGCTTTTGTCTCGGCGTAGCGAGTGAGGTAGTCGGTAGCTACCACGATCCACTTGTTTCCGAAAGCCGACGTCGGGAACGGCCCCAGTAGGTCCATACCAATCTGCTGGAAAGGTCGGCAAGGTGGATCAATTGGCTGCAGAAGTCCCGCTGGCCTTGTCGGCGGTGTCTTGCGTCGCTGACAGTCCCGGCATGTTCTCACATAACGAGTGACGTCGGTGGTAAGACGTGGCCAGTAGTACCTTTCTTGTATCCTCGCGAGCGTGCGAGAAACACCGAGGTGCCCTGCCGTCGGATCGTCGTGAAGGGCCTGCAGGAGTTCTGGTCGCAGAGCTGAAGGCACCACAAGGAGGTACTTAGCTCGAAGCGGTGAAAAGTTTTTCTTTTGTAGAAGACCGTTTCGTAGAAAGAACGACGCAAGTGCGCGCTTGAATACCTTCGGGACTTCGGTGGTCCTGCCTTCGAGATATTCTATTAGGGCCTTAAGTTCCGGGTCGGCCCTCTGTCGTTCAGCGAAGTCGTCGGTAGTTATCGTTCCTAAGAAGTAGTCGTCATCCGGGTCGTCGGGTAGCGGTTGGTCGACAGGCGCACGAGAGAGACAGTCGGCGTCGGAGTGTTTTTTGCCGGACTTGTAAATGACAGTAATGTCATATTCTTGAAGTCTCAGGCTCCATCGTGCGAGGCGACCTGAGGGGTCCTTCAAGGTGGCTAGCCAACACAATGCGTGGTGGTCGCTCACAACTTTGAAGGGCCTGCCGTAGAGGTAGGGGCGAAATTTCGACGTAGCCCAAATGATGGCGAGGCACTCCTTTTCTGTTGTGGAATAATTTGCTTCTGCTTTGGATAGCGATCGGCTGGCGTAACTAATAACCCTTTCAAGTCCGTCAGCCCTCTGCACAAGAACGGCGCCAAGACCTACGCTGCTTGCGTCAGTATGTATTTCTGTCTCGGCGAATTCGTCGAAATGGGCAAGTAACGGAGGTGTCTGGAGGCGATGTTTAAGCTCCTGGAAAGCGCGTTCCTGCGGCGTTTCCCACTTAAACTCCACGTCGGCCTTGGTAAGGTTAGTGAGCGGATCGGCGATGCGGGCGAAGTTTTTCACGAACCGCCTATAATAGGCACACAGGCCCAGAAATCGGCGCACGGCTTTCTTGTCAGTGGGCGGCGGGAAGTCTGCGATGGCGGATGTTTTCCGTGGATCGGGACGAACTCCAGACTTGCTGATAACGTGCCCCAGAAACAAAAGCTCCTCATACGCAAATCTGCACTTTTCTGGCTTCAGTGTGAGTCCGGAAGTCTTGATGGCTTGAAGTACAGCTTCAAGGCGCCGAAGATGCTCGTCGAAACTCGAGGAAAACACGACGACGTCGTCCAAGTACACAAGGCAAGTCTGCCACTACAATCCTGCCAGTACTGTATCCATAACGCGTTGAAACGTTGCAGGCGCTGAGCAAAGGCCGAAGGGCATCACCTTAAACTCGAAGAGGCCGTCCGGTGTTATAAACGCCATCTTCTCTCGGTCTCTTTCGTCGACTTCGATTTGCCAATAGCCAGTCTTGAGGTCCATTGACGAAAAGTACTTGGCGTTATGGAGCCGATCAAGTGCGTCGTCTATTCGTGGGAGGGGATACACGTCCTTTCGTGTGATTTTGTTCAGGCGGCGATAATCGACGCAGAAACGTAGGGTCCCATCCTTTTTCTTTACTAACACCACGGGGGATGCCCATGGACTCTTGGACGGCTGGATAATGTCATCCCGCAGCATTTCATCAACTTGTCTCTTCATGGCCTCACGTTCTCGCGTCGAAACCCTGTACGGACTCTGACGGAGTGGTCTGGCATTTTCTTCGGTTATGATGCGATGTTTCGTGATTGGGGTCTGCCGAATTTTCGATGACGACGAAAAGCAATCTCCGTATTGCAGGAGCAGGGCCTTGAGCTGTTCTTGCTTATAGTTCGGAAGTCTGGGATTGACGTCGAAAGCTATGGGAGGGGCTTGGTTCCTCTGAGCAGGTTCCGCAGAATCGGCGAGGGCGAAAGCACTGGTGGCTTCGACAATTTCTTCGATGTATGCGACCGTTGTTCCTTTGTTCACATGTTTGTACTCATTGCTGAAATTCGTGAGCATAACCGTTGCTTTGCCTCCCCGCAGCTTTGCAATTCCTCTTGCGACGCAAATATTTCGGGTGACCAACAGATGCTGACTGCCTTCAACGACGCCTTCCAAGTCAGGTGATTTAGGAGCGCCGACTGAAATAATGACGCTTGAGCGAGGCGGAACGGTGACTTGTTCTTCCAGCACATTCAAGGCATGGTGGCCTGACGACGTGCGCGGCGGTAGTGCTTCTTCTGTGGATAACGTTATCGACCTTGTCTTTAGGTTGATGACAGCACCATGGAGGCATAAGAAGTCCATGCCAAGGATGACATCTCTCGAGCAACGCTGTAGGACTACGAAGTCTGTAGGATAAATACGGCCGTTAATGGTGACTCTCGCTGTGCAGATTCCTGCAGGCGTTACGAGATGACCTCCGGCTGTGCGGATTTCAGGGCCTTTCCAAGCTGTCCTAAATTCTTTAACTTCGCGGCGAACGACCCACTGATGACAGAATAGTCGGCTCCAGTATCGACGAGAGCGGTCACACTGTGGCCGTCGATAAGCACGTCGAGGTCGCTAGTTCGCCGTCTCGCATTACAGTTAGGGCGTGGCGTCGGGTCACGGCTGTGTCGGCTTGTTCCGCTGCTTCCATGTTGCGTCGTCAGGCCACCTTCGGTAAGTGAGCTTTCGACATCAGGGCTTTGCCTGGTTGGCGTTGTGTTCGGAAAGCTCCGTCGCGGCGTCGTCGTCGTCGGAGGATCTTCGGTAGTTCGTCGCACAGCAACCGCACCTCCACCGGTTGCTGCCCTTAGTTTCCCGGATACGGGCTAGGAGACCGGCCCCGCGTTGGGCCAGAGTACTGCCGGTGGTGCGGTGACGTGCGGCGGCTGGGCGATGGCGAACGCGAAGGGCTTCGTGGTGTCCACCGAGTTGCTGTGAGGTAGTCGGCGATGTCACGTGGTCGTTCTCCTGGCTGTGGACGCGGTGCATTGACGGCGAAGCCACGCAGTCCCATCTGTCGGTACTGGCAACGGCGGTATGTGTGTCCTGCCTCACCGCAGTGGTAGCACAGCGGGCGATGGTCAGGGGTGCGCCAGACGTAAGTCTTCCTTGGTGCACTGCGCTGGGCCGCTGGCGAACGGTATGACGTTGGTGGGGGTGGTGGCGGCGGTGGCGTCTGTCGACGGAAGTGCGACGGGGCGGCGTTTTGGCGTGGACGGGGAGGAGCGTTGTGGCGCAGTGCAGCGGCGTAGCTCATAGCTTCCGGCTCGGGCAGCGGTGCGTGGGACAGTTGAAGCGATTGCCGAACTTCTTCTCGCACAATGTCGGCGATTGAATCCACTTGAGGCTGCGCCGAAGGCAACAGCTTGCGCAGCTCTTCCCGCACGATCGCTCGGATCGTTTCACGCAGGTCTCCGGAGTTACTGGCTTGAGTAGCAGCGCAGTCTGCAGTCAGGCGACGATTATACTGTCTAGTGCGCATGTCCAGTGTCTTTTCAATAGTGGTCGCTTCGGCTACAAATTCTTGGACGGTTTTCGGTGGGTTTCTCATCAGTCCCGCAAAGAGCTCCTGTTTGACCCCTCGCATAAGGAAACGAACTTTTTTCGCCTCAGGCATGTCCGGGTCAGCATGACGGAATAGTCGGGTCATTTCTTCTGCGAAAATGGCGACATTTTCATTTGGTAGCTGAACCCGGGTCTCTAATAAAGCAGCGGCCCTCTCTTTGCGAGCGACGCTCGCGAACGTTTGTAGGAATGCGCCGCAGAAAACATCCCACGTTCGGAGCGTGGACTCCCGATTTTCAAGCCAAGTCCTTGCGGTGTCTTCCAAATAGAAGAACACACGACGCAGCTTTTCGTCATGGTCCCAGTGGTTAAGGGCGGCCACACGGTCGTATGTTTCCAGCCAGGACTCCGGATCTTCGAACGATGACCCATGGAAAATTGGTGGTTCCCTGGTTTGATGCATGACCATCGTGGGCTGGGACGCTGCGGTTGTCATTGTCGCTGCAGTTGCGGTCATGGCCTTCGTCTTCCGCGCCTTGTCTGGTAGAAGCCCGTACTCCGGTGGTAGCCCTTGCTGTCGGCGGCTTGTTCGCTGCTCCTGGTTGGCGTCGGTGTCTTCTCCGCGACGTGGGCTGGGTTCACGGCTTGACGGGGGCGTCCGGTACATGAACGAAGCAGCACCTCCACCAGATGTCACGGAGTCGTGACTTGGCCGAAGACAGGAGACTTCGTGTTGGAATTGAACTGTTTATTTGGGCGAACCTGTGCCCGGTAAACGGAAAGTCCAATTACAGCAGCAGTCTTGCACAGATAGCAGTCTCAAACTGATAGCGGCGAACGGAGCGTCGGCCTTCGATCAACCACTGACAAGCGGCGAAGCGCGTCGGCATTTATACTCTTGCCGTCGAATGTTCTAGCGTTATCGCTCGCGGTGGCGTAGGTTCCAGAACAATCTGTACCGTTCGCACAGTGGGCGTGATCTTATCGAAATGATCTAATACAGTCCGGAACCTTCTAGAAAACTGCAGGCGCGGTTTGCGCTGAGAATCGTGCGGTGCTTTGGGACGATAACAAAAACTTGGGAAATGGAACGTGGCATTATCTACATAGGAATGGCCTATTCTTCCAAGTTGCCCGCTAACCACAGGACGTCAGAGAACCACGCCAACACAGGGGTCTTCACCAACCGCTGATGGCACACATAAGCAAGATCGCAAAGTCATTACCATGCTTCGTTTTCTCATAGGTGCCGTCCGAGGGATCTTGTTAGACATGGGGACAACCGTCTGATCGAAGTGCTCTCAAAGTACTGGACGCCTTAAGCCCAGTACTTGAATCGCTCGAGTAGAAATATGACTAATGATTGTCATCATTCATAAGAAGTCAAGCAATCATCCATTATTCAGTGGAACGCCAGTGGACTGAAACCGCGTCTTTCCTGACCTGGGGTTTAACGTCCCAAAAACACCATATGATTATGAGTGGAGGGCCCCGAAAATTTTGACCACTTGGGGTTCTTTAACGTGCACCCAAATCTGAGCACACGGGCCTACAGCATTTTCGCCTCCATCGAAAATGCAGCTGCCGCCGCCGGGATTATATCCCGCGACTTGCGGGTCAACAGCCGAGTGCCTTTGCCACTAGACCACATTGGCGGGGTTTCCGGACTTTCGTCGGTTAGTGCGCGTCAGCATGTTTTATCAGCATTTGTGGACCCAACGTGTCTGCGTGCTCTCCTCTCTCCCCCCTTTTCCATCTTTCAAACTCCCTCATCCCTATCTCCAGTGTAGGGTAGCATACCGGTCGTTCCAGACTGGTTAACATCTGTCTTTCTTTTCCCCCCTGTTCTTCCTCCTGTGTCCGAATTTTGAGTTGATGTCTAGCGGCCGTTCTGTTCACGTGCCTCTTGTGTTTGTTCTGCTGCAGTCGCTAATGCCGCGGGGTCGTGACGTGGACGGAGGAAGCAGGCTGTAATTACAAGATGGAACTGTCTATTCGGCTGAAATTTTGGCCTGTAAACTGAAGGTCAGATTACAGCGATGCCCACTGGCACTGATAGAGGCGAACAGAGCATCCGCCGTCGAATAATTGACAAGCGGCGAAGCACGTCAGCATTTTTACAATTCACATTGAATATTCTTGCGTAATCAGTAGCAGTGACGTGGGTTCAAGAATAATTTGCGAAATGTTTTTTGAAGAAATAAGCACGGTGCCGTTACTGCATCTATCTACGAGGACAACTCCGCATCAACGCGCAGGGGATGGGAGAATGGGAATGAAAAGGAGAGAAGAAAAAAGTTAGGGTAGAGAAAAAAAAAAACCATTCGATCTGCCTCACGTATGCGTGCGAGAGCACACGCACGCCAACGCAGTCGACTGGGAAGACCACCGAGAAGCCGGGCGTACAGTGATGTGCACGTTTTAACACGGACAAGAGGAAGAAAAGAGCCCTCCAAACTCATGGAGAAAGTCTGGCTGGCCCCATTGGTAGCGCCACGTCAGAGGCTAATCCGTAATCCTTCTTGAGGGCGTCGTATACATAGGCAAGCAGAGCTGCCGCACACAAACCATCCCCCGGGAGAGTCGCGAGTATCGCACGAATTGCTTGAGCAAGTCCAGCTAGCACTGCGTCCTTTGGGTCGACGGCTGGAGCCGGCTCAGTCGAAGGAGATGGGGTCGTCGAAGTGACGGGCGCACTTGTGAGAGGGCGAGGGGCAGGAGCCGGCGTCGATCGGCCACTACCGGCGACACCGTCGCGAAAGGAGCGACCTTTCACGACCGCTGCGCTACCGCGCTTGTCGTTGGTGTTTACAGCAGCCTTGGCTTTCCCCAATGCTTGGCGGCGCGTCATGGGGCCAACCGAGGAGGCAATGATGACGGCGGCCTTGCGTTGAATTTGCCAGGAAGGGAAGCGCGACTCATCCGATGAGTGGTTTCCGCTGCAGTTAATGCAGCGTGGGGACGTCGCAGAGCACGTTCCCTTGTGATATGCCTACCACCGCAACGAAGGCAGCGCTCGTCCCACAAGCATGTCGCCGTGGCATGGCCGAAGTGACCGCAGTGGGAGCACTGAAGGGGCCGCGGCTTGCGAGGGTGGACCGGCTTCCTGAGCTTTTAGAGGAACACTTCCGGGGAAGCAGTGGTGCCCTCGAAGGTGACTGAGTGACTGCCACCTCGGCGCACACAAGAGATGACAGTGACGGCATAGACCATATTGCTCATGATATCGTCCATGTCGAGGTTAGCGTCGACGCCGTAGATAGTTCTGACACATGTGTTATCCACGAGAAGCTTCCCCCTGACGTGGATCTCGCATTTCCGGCTGACCAGGAGAAGAGAGGCCGGGTTGGCGAAGGGTTGAATGTCCACTCCGACGAGGTTGCGTCGATAATTGACGCGCACGCGCCGAGTGGACGGGATGCCCGACAGAAAAGCCGCAATGGCATCGCGGGTTGCCGTCAGGAGGTTTGCTCTCTTCCCCACAGGGCGAAAGAGGATGGTGCCGCCGCGCTCTCCCACTGCTACAGGAAGGGCCAGGGGCATTGGCACGGGCGCCACTGCCGAGTCGGAACCCGGCTGTGGCGTGGTGCCCCCGCTGCCTCCTACTGTCGCAGAAGGGGACGGGGACTGTGATAGGGGTGCCGCTGGTGTGTCGGCATCCGCTTGTAGGGCGAGTGGGAGATAGACGTAGAAGCGGAAGCTGGGGCTTCCGGCTTCTTCCCACGTTCTATCCAAGGTGTTGGACGTCGACGAGAATGTCGTGCGGTGTTCCCATGACGAACTGGAGACAGACGATATTTCCGCCTCGATATTTTTGTGAGAGCTGCGTCCATCGCTGGAAGCCACGGTCGTGGCAGGGAAGGAGGAAGGACCGGCTGTTGCCTTCCCTTCGCTCTGGACCTCGGAGTGGATGGCAGTGACATGGCTCCTGTTCTGCTGAATCAGGGATTTGCACTTAGATCGTGCAGGCTTCGGCTGTGCCTCCTGCTGCTGTCGGTTGGATGCCGCTGTCGCCGAAACGGCTTCCTTTTGTTTCGCCTTGCGGCGGCTTTTCGGTGGCATTGATAGCCCTTGAAAATGTCTGCGCGCGCAAAAAAGCGCGTAGCAGTGATAGACAGGAGCGTAGAAAAACACGTCCGCTTGCTTCGACTCCCACTCGCCAAAGACTCTCACTCGCAGAATGATCTGCGATGTTCACGAAGTGGTCGTAATCTTAACAAAACGATGTACTGCAGTTCTAAAGCTTCTCGATTTCTGTAGGCGTGGTTTGCGCTGAAAATGACTGCCAGAAAAATGGGGTGCTAACAAAACTTGAGGAGGGAATATGGTATTGCCCCCCTCTGAAAAAAAGGCATCGTCTCGATGTTTTAACAAAAGACGAAAGAATACTAAAGAAAATTAACAATAGGTACAAGCAATAAAGCACAAAAACGACACCAAAGTACAGTCCTGAGGTTTGCGCATGGAACGGCTTGAGGCACACGACATGGACGACTTCAGGTTGAGCACGGTGCTCTTGAGAGGTCGTAATGCCGTCAGAAATAAGATCCTAGTCGAGTGGGCCTAGGCGTTGGACTATCCTGTACGGTCCAAAGTACCATCGCAAAAGTTTTTCACTGAATCTACGCCGGCGAATCGGCGTCAACACCCAAACTCGGTCACCAAGTTGGTATTCCACGAAGCTTCGTCGAAGGTTGTGATTGATTGATAGATATGTGAGGTTTAACGTCCCAAAAACCACCATATGATTATGAGAGACGTCATAGTGGAGGGCTCCGGAAATTTCGGCCACCTGGGGCTCTTTAACGTGCACCCAAATCTGAGCACATGGGCGTACAACATTTCCGCCTCTATCGGAAATGCAGCAGCCGCAGCCGGGTTTAGATCCCGCGACCTTCGGGTGAGCAGCTGAGTACCTTAGCCGCTAGACCACCACGGCGGGGTTCGTCGAAGGTTGTAATGGCGGCTGTCCGTCGTCTGCTGATTCTTTATGCGCAGGCGGGCGAGTTGACGAGCTTCTTCAGCGCGCTGAAGGTAGACGGTGACGTCGAGGTTTTCTTCACCAGCGACATTTGGTAGCATGGCGCTGTTGCTGGGTTCCTTCCGTATAGACAAACTTGTAGGGTGTCATCTGCGTCGTCTCTCGCACGGACGTGTCGTACGCGAAGGTCACGTACGGAAGGATGGCGTCCCACGTCTTGTGTTTGGCGTCGAAATACATGCGAGCATGTCGGCGGTGGTCTTATTTAGACGCTCGGTAAGGCAATTGGTTTGTGGGCGCACGGTACGCGGTTGTACGGCGGTGGCTTGTCTGGCTGTATCTCAGGATTGCCTGAGTCAGGCCAGCCGTAAACTTGTTTCCTCTGTCGGTGTGAGAACCTCTTGGGCGCCATGTTGAAGGACGATGCTTTCAACGAAGAACTTAGATACCTCAGCGTCACTGCCTTTGGGCAGAGCTGTTGTTTCGGCGTAGAGGGTGAGGCAGTCAGTAACTATGACGATCCACTTATTTCCGGAAGTCGACGTTGGGAACGGCCCCGAGAGGTCCATCTCTATCTGCTGGAACGGTCGCCGGGAAGGATTGATTGGTTGGAGGAAGCCTGCTGGTGCTGCGGCTGGTGTCTTCCGTCGTTGACAGTCTCAAAATGTTATCACGTATCGAGTGACGTCGGCGGTAAGGCGTGGCCAGTGGTACCTTTTTTATACTACTAGCTACGCCATCATCTATCCATTCTCGACGTCTTTTTGTTGTGCGTCAAATCCATTCCGGGCCTTCATTTACTTTGAAACTATGTTATCTTGGGAACTAGGACTCGCCATGAGACTCTGCAAAGTTTTGGCGTGCGAGTGGGATATATGTCATGAGTGCCATCCGGCCACGGCATCCTACCTCCCGAGCTGTAGGCTTTTTACATACGCAGCTCTGTTAATTATTGCCTTTGCGCATTCATCTGTACGTATATGTGGAGGTCACAGTTGGTAGTGGGCACTGCGTGTCGTGTGTGTTCCCGGATAGATGTGTGAGTGTTTGCGAGAGTCAAGGTTGCGCTTAATTCTCACAATACGACGAATGACCAACTAGCCCAACAACAAGTTTTATTGGGCTTAAGGGGTGCTTGCGAATACCGTTTCCTTCTCTAGCTAGCCTCTGTGTTACGTCATTGCTGTCGGCTTACGATGCTATAGCTCCAGATTTATATAGGCCCGATTATTTCTACTATCACAACCACGTTTAGAGCAAGCATGTGTAATCTGTACCCCAGCTATAATCAGTCGGCATGGACAAAGACTGATTGTTTGGTTACGTCATAACCAATGACAAACCAACAGTCGCAGCCAGCCCAGCCGTCATGCGATGAGAACAGGCCATGAATTATCGCAGTATCACTGCGATAATTGTTGTTGTTGTTGTTCACCTATTGTTAGTGGCACATTCATGTGACCAGCAGCTCCTATTAAAGATGGCAACCCACTACAAGCGAAACAAATTCTGGGCTATAACAGGCAAAACTACAGCACCGCCAGCGCTAACATGACGACCCGTTTGAGCTTCGATTTGATTGATATGTGGTGTTTAATGTCCCAAAACCACCATACGAGGAACGCCGTAGTGGAGGGCTCCAGAGATTTCAACCACCTGGGGTTCTTTAACGTGCACCCAAATACGCATGAGTACACAGGTCTAAAGTATTTCCGCCTCAATCAGAAATGCAGTCACCGAAGCTGTGATTCGATTCCGCGACCTGCGGGTCAGCAGCCGAGTATTTTACCCACTAGACCACCACGGCAGGGCTATTTGAGCTTCGAAGCTAGGCTGCATAGATCGTGTACAATATTTACATGACTTACAGCCAACCGGATGATTCTGCTTGAATGCGATGTCGGTTGTCGCTTGATGGTTTCCCGCCTTCTATTGGCCTTTGGGCAAGAATATTGAGCGAGATTCTTTTCTCTGAATGGCCTCGCCAGGCTCGTTACAGCAGCCAAGATCTGCATACATCAAGCATACCTCAAGGAACTTTGTCCTGTTGTGCGAAGTAGTGCGGACCACATCTAACACACATTCTTATCAGATGCCATGTTTCCTAAGGAGAACGTTGAGATTTTCGAGCGACGCAGTTCTAACTCACACACGGTCAGCGGCAGGTTAGTTTTGGAGGTCGTAAGTCGTTTTTTTATGTTGAAGCACTTATTTATACTGCCACATACAAAATCGCGGCACCAGTTGTTCGTGCGTCTAGGTGTATATCCCCATAGGTGCGTGCATTGTGCGTGTCTGCCACGAGGGGGAGCGGCCTACCCTTACTCATCTAATAGAGCATCAAGTCAACCCCATTTCTTCACCGAGTTGCACTTGTCCTGCCAGTGTTTTAATGTGCTGGGTTTCGCCCCTGCGGTCTTTCGACAATCGCGGCGACCGAGCACCCATAGTGTTGCATTCCAAGAACAATTCACTTCCCACCGTAAGCAGAGTATATGCAAACTAGTAGTGAAACTTCCATAGAAACTCATGTTCGAAGTGATGCCGACGTCGCCATATGTGTATTATGCGAAAATAAATAGCAAGCAAAAAAAATTAACGCAGCTTCGGTCTGGATGGTGCCCAGTCGTAAGGCAGAGCGGAGCTTCATTCTGCACGAAGAAAACACAAGCGCGCAACGACGAAACTAATTTTAAATTAGTGTTCGAGTTTACAAACGTCACCTCACTATAAACTAAATAAATTTGTCACGCAATTTCACAGCCTTTAGGCGAAATAAGGCATTAAAAAATCGCTCGGAAAACTTGAGCTATAAAGCGACACTGAAGTGACGTGTCACCGTCTGACAAAGTGGCCTTGTTGCGCGCGTGTCAGCTTCAGTTTATTCCCGCAAAAGACAAACTTGCTTATATAACTGTCCCAGAGATCTGGGCTGAAAGGGGACCGCCCGTCAGAGCATGTGTTATACGTAGTAGCACATTACAATATTAGCGCAATGGTCAAAATTACACTGGAAGTACAAGAAACACTACTTGAAGCATTTTACTACCCGGCTTCCATTTAAAAGAGATGCAAAAATCAATATCGACTCATTTACAATACTGACGCTTACCATCGATGATTGGCGTAGAGATAATTGCAATGCCCATAGCGTATTCTTAACAATCGACACGAGGTTTTTTCTGCTAACGAAGTGTCCTTGGTGTCGACGGCTTGCAGGACCGGCCTCTCTTGGCATTAAAGACAACCTTTTGTCATTCGATTTCATTAGTTTTTACGAAAAGGACGAAGACAAAACATCGCTGCCCAAACGTGTCACATCGAAGGCTTTTTCAGTCGTTTATGTAATGGACGCGTTGAGCAGCATCAGCTCTTCGTCGTCGACCACCGTCGATGCGTCGAGCGGGAAGCTCAGGTTGCTCGCGTTCAACGGGTACACAATAGGTGCATGTAGCCAAGTCGGAATAGTCGCTACTCTCCCAAAACTCATGGTGGCGACGTTTTCCGTCTCATTCCCGGCGTGCGATAGCGTCGCCGACGGCATTTCTGTTCCAACAGGTGCCCCTTCAGTCAGAGACGTCGGCTGAGTAACGGCGCTCGTCCGTACCCAGTCGTTCGAAGACAACGCAGGAGCAGTCGGCACGTCAGTTTGCTCCATTTCATGGGGTCTCGAGGCATTCATCCACCGTGTCGTGTGCTCGAAGGTGATCTCGGAAGGCGCAGTGGTAGGGTGGCTCAGTGTGACGCTAGTCGCGTTGCCCGAGGGAGTAGTCCTGTTCAGCGCCTCGAAGTCGGCATACTGAATGCTCCGCGACACGACGATCATGCCGAGCACGATGACTGCCAGAACCATGACGCTGACTGGAAAGAACCAGATGTCGCCCCTGCAACAGGATTACGTGTTTAAGCTCGCGTAGATGCTGAGGGTATAGCGTTTTATTGTAATATACCGCCATATCACACTGAAGTGCCTATGAGAAAAGCAACGCATTGTGCTTGAGATAGTGTGGGAATGATGAGCAGTGCATGAATTTTCCTAATATCGGTTCGTTAAGCTCCGGGTGGCCTGCAGCGGCACTTATGACAAAAGGTTCAGCAAAAGTTCAGCAGTCGCGCTTTAACGCCTTGACCATTTCAGGCTCGTCAATCCGAATCAGCTCACAAGATTCACAATGAACAGTTCCTTGGCCTGGGCAAAAGCTAAGACACAGTAAGAAACAAATCCGCTACTGCGTTCGAAACTGCAACCTTGAAGATGAAGCAAACCAATGTACTACCCATCAGTCACAATTGGTGTTGAGCCATCGCAGCGCCAGTGTTCCTTCTAGTAAATATTGCGAGAAACTTTTTGGCGGAGCATGCATCGCAGTCGGCGTTTCTCTGTCTGGGTTGATGGAGAACATAATTAGAAATGCTTGCAAATAAATGGTAGAGCCACAGATTAACACAAGCAGGAGCAGGTTATTAAACCTGGCTACCCATAACACACTGGGGATATACAGAACACAGAACATATCGCAGTACAAATGGCTTTCCTATATATATATAGAGCATTACAGGCCATACATGCTTTAGATAAGTTATGATTCGAGTATCACACTCAACACTTGTCTCTTTGTCGTCATTCAGTTCTCGCGCTATAACTATTGTCATGTCATACCAACTAGCCCAAGCTGCCACACGGTGTCAGACTTGATTTGCCAATCAACGTCAGGGATGGGATAGTCACCCTTCTCCTGCCAAAGAGCATGCATCCTGGATATAACTCAAGTAGGAGATACAGAAGAGCTCGGTGCATGTAGAGAAGGAGGGGTGTGAGCAGAAATTTTTTTTTTAAAGAAACGACCCGCGTTTTCTTTCGGCAAAGAACTTGTCTTCTTGGTGGCGCCACCATCCTACTCGTAACTGTTGTTTTATTAAATGCGCACGCATGTTCACAGTTGTTATTTAGCCCATGTCTACGCATGCGTAAAGTATACTTGTGTCAGTTTAAAAAGAGATTCAGTAGCACACTGAATTTATCTGAAAGCTTGCACTGGCTCTATCTTCTATGTCGTCCATGCCTTCTTTATCTTTTTTTTCTTGCGTAGTCGTACTGAAGTTATGAGTCATCAACTTACTCGGAGTACTGCTCACGTATTCCTACACCTAAGGTTGATGATTTGTGGAGTTTAACGTCCCAAAACCACCATACCTTAGCCATTAGACCATAGTACCTTAGCCACTAGACCATACACCTAAGGTTATTCACGTAACCCAAACATTTTGTTAGGCTAGGTTTGGTTATATTCGTTCACAGGTTAGATGTACGGTTGTTGGTGCGTTTCGCTTTGTGCTGAAATTATCTCAGTTGCGATGCAACGACGGATCAATGAATGCAATAGGAACTAATTGGACTCACAAACGAAGTAAGGTTATCAGCGAACTCTCTTCGATCCGATTTCACCGTAGCTCACCAAGACGCTGGTTTGAAAGGCGGGTGCTCCAGTGACCGCAGTGGTTTTCAGACTGCCAGAACTCTAAACAGAAAGCGTCGGGAGCCCAAGTTTACGAGTCGTCTTTTGATGCCTGTTGAGCTATCGAGCGCAGAAGTGCTCGCCGCCCTGCCCTTATGAGAAATCTTCCCAGCTGCTGCTCTAGTGACGCAACCCTCCCACACCCCCTCCCACGCTCTTTAACATGGCGATGAATGGCCGTGCTGTTTGCCTTTTGCTTCAGGGTCCATCGACTGCAGGTCTCGCACGCTGGACGACGTTACCACATGTATATACTTCGTGCTGCATGCAGAGAGTGGTGTCCTGTTTCATACTTCAGCAGTAGTCTTTTCCAGCGCTTGCACGCTAGCGTATAACGTATACAGTGCGCAGGGGAGTGTTGTACATTTGAACTTTATATTGTTGCGCATGCCTGAGAAGAAAACTAAGATGGGTGAACAGGCTGGCTGTCCGAAGCTGGAGGAAGAAAGAAGACGACGACACTGCGATCATCAATCTGTTGGCCGCTCCGGCGCTTCCCTTCGCGACCAAAATAAACGGCCCCCTTCAGCCGTATACGTCCTGGTCCTCCTTGTGCGTAACAATATGGAACATCACGGCGACGGCAAAACATGCACAGAGTGTCCTTATGATTGCTAATATAATAAGTAGCGAGATAGAGATAAATCGTTTAGGAAGCGCAAAGAAAGCGAGAAAGAAAAACCACCCGCATTTCAACTCGTAGTTGTTTAGGGGTCCTCTGAGAAGGCACTCCCTTTCGCAACGGAGGTTCGTTAAATACCAGGTAATCCAATGCGTAAAGAAGTTCACCTATAATGCAGATATCTCTGCAATAAGCATCTTTGCCCTCGCGGAGGCAGCGCTCACTCACCAGTCCCAAAAGTAGATGGTCGATGGCCGCCGCGGCAGTGACAGGTCGAGGTCCGCGGGCAAGACCAGCTCCGGCAATGGCGGCCGGTGTACAGGCTTGAAGAGTCCCTCCGAGGGCGTTACGCTTGCCTCTGTGTGGCTTGGTGTCGAACCACCTGCGCTCTTCGAGGGGCTCGTCGGCTCGGAACTTTTGGTATGATGGGGACTCGAGGAGGACGACCCTTTGCGAGATCCCGAGTGCGACTTCTTGTGCGGAGAAGATTCCTTGCTTCCTTTCTTTCCCTTGCCACCGTGCTTGCCTTTCTTTCCTTTAGAGCCAGCCTTTCCTTTCTTGGCCTTCTTCGCCTTGCCCATGACCGGTTGCAAGTCGGCTGGTTTGTTGTCCCTTCGAGCCGCAACGACCATCTGCAACGCACGCGGCAGCTTCTCGTCTTCTTCGTCATAGGAAACGCAGCTCGCGCTCGCGTATGGTACTCGGCTTCCAGTGAATAGTCACAATACTCTGTCTCAATTTTTGCCAGTATGCCGTGCAGCAAAAGTTAAATTAAAAATTCCTTCGCACTGTAGTGTTGCCAAGCCTGAAGGAAAAGCGAAGCTCGGTGGCGTTGTTGGTGGTTTTGTTTTTATTTCTTCTGTTTTATTACATTTATCTCTATTGTTTGCATCTAATTTTTTACCCGTTGCTTTTTATTCTCTATCTTTCTATCTGAATACGTCTTTCTTTTCTTTCCTTTTCCTTTTGCCTTCCTCTGTTTTTCTAGCCTTTTACGTGTATGTTCGCGCTTTTTCTTTTTCGATAACCTTCCCAGTCTTTCTATCTCTTTTGGTTTAACACTCGCTTTTTCCTGGCCGTTTTTTTTCTTCCCTATTTCTTTATATTTCTAATTTTCTCTTTCTTATTTTTATTTATTAATGGACTTTATCTATCTTTCGCAGTGTTTCTTTCCGTCAATTTCTTTTTCTGTATTTTTGTCACTTTCTATGTCTTTATTTTTTTATCTCTCACTCTTTCACTTCTTTCTCTTGCTGTATACTATCCAGCTGTCACAAAACGAGCGCTCAAAAAGGGCGCGCCGCCAAAGTCTAGCGATGAAGCGCCAGAGTGACGCTGCGAAGTCAACATTAAAAAAAGAGAAAACAAACATCCAAAGACCCCCGGGCGCGCGCCTCTCCCCTCGGAAGCGTGGCTTCACCGACGAACCTCCTCACCCCACATCGGCGGCCGAGCAAGCACTCGAAATTTCTCGATGGAAAGAGGCGTGGTGATGCCGGGTTGAGTCGTCCGTCGCGGACGGCCCTCGTACCGTCTCGCGCTTTCCTCCAGCCTTCGCTGCGCATAGCGCCGACGAAATGATGAGAACTTTCTGGAATGTCGCGCGGAAGGTATTTAACCGAGCGGCGGAGAAATGAGAGATCAGGAGAAGACGAAAGTTAGCGCCAGAGCGCGTAAGGATTCCGCCGTGTAGTCGGCGAAGGTTTTGCCCGTAGAGACAAAGCAGAAGAAGAAGATGATTTCCACCTGAGGGGTGACGACTCGAGCTACAGGCAAGAGTGTGTGTGTTTACCGCTATTGAGCGAAGACGCGTGGCAACAGCTGCGTGTGTGAAGCCGACGGGTTTCCGGCGAAGAAGTTGAAGCTTGGAGAGTGGCCAATTGAAGACGCGAGGTTTCCTGGAAGAGAAACTTCGGCTAGGTTTCCTGGAAGAGAAACTTCGGGGGCAGCGGAACGACAACAACGCTGGACTTTGAGTGAGTGAATCTCGCAAGAGTATCACCCAGACTTTTGTTCCAAGAACTCTGGACTGAATAGGTTTTCTATCTCTTTAGTCTTTAAGTGTCTTGGTTGTTCAATGCATGCGACTGCATTGTAGTGCATATTGTTGTCTGTGTCCATTGTTTCGAGTGTGGCTGATTGTACTGTGTAGTACGTTGTGTGATTGGTGACATATTGTATGCAACTATTGTGGAGTGTGCATACTTGTGTATTGTTTTTGATCTGCCATTATTGAGAATATTATTTTGTTTGTTTATCAACTCTCGGCTCTGACTTGTTCTTTGGGCCACAGCCGGCGTCCGCTGGTGCGCCAAAAAGGACCACTTCTAAATTGTCCACGCTTTCGTGGTGCGGTTCGGGGGGCCGATACTTCGGCCCTTGGAATCAGCCCGGCGATCGCCTCCCTAATTATGGGACCTGTGACACCAGCCGAGCGAAGCTTTCGTTTTAGGCTCGCACGGGCTCCGCTCGGTGGTATGACCTTCCCAATTCGTCTGGCGTACCCCCACCCATGGTTCTTACGGCCCGCTTGAACATGACCTCCACTGTTAAAATAAACAGCTCGGTTCGCCGAATGACATCCAGGAGTGGTTGGTGCGGAATACATGCGTTCAGCTCGTCGAGTTAGGTGGTCGACCAGGATGGTAGCCATGACTGCGTAGGTGGCGTGCGCAGGCTTTGTGACGGCCCACACAGGTCTCCAGTAGGGGATCCAGCGTTGCCTCTGTGGCTGGGGCAACACAGAAGTGGCGTGTCGTTGATGGAGGCAAACTACGAAATGCCATTTTTGCATTACCCCAGCCGCAGAGTCAATGCTGGATTAGGTTAACTGGGCAGCTGTCCGGGCCTTCACATGTCTCGCGATATTCCTAATGCGAAGGACGAGTGGAGTCGTAATGTGTTTGAATTGGGCGAAGTACGAAGCCGCAAGTTTGAGAAATACGCGTGCATAAAGTTTCATACAACTCTTTTTTTAGGCTTTCCATTTTTTTTCTTATTTTTTCGGGCACCAGCCATGGACGTCTCCTGCGTCCCTAGCCGCACACCCGACAGCTCTTGAAAAGTCCGACTATTCGCAAGTTTTCTCGCCTATAGGGGGCGCATAGGGTGGTTCAATATGACGCCCACAGAGAGAGTATCGAAGTCTTGTCTTGTCTTGTCGCCTAGGAGATCTTGGCTTATACCCACCAGGGAGATTAGCCCCACTGCACCTTATAATATATATATTTTTTACAACGCTTGCTAAAAAAGAGTGAAATGAGATAAGAACAATAATAATGTACCTTTGAAAAAAAACGTGAAAAAGTGCAGAAGAATTCTATAAACCAGAATATATAAAACGAATTAACAAGAATGAGGAAAAGAGACAAAGAATTGAATATATCTGGCAGTACCACTAGCAGCATATCCTTCCGGTTGCCTGAATGAATTTATGTAGCGCTGCCAGAATAGCACTGCGGCCCACACCCAACTGACTGGCTCCAAACGATAATAGGGTGGATGTATTGACTGGCAAACCGAGCATACCAATTGGTTTTTTAAGAATTATTCGGCGCAGTGAGGCGAAGCGGCGGCATGTGAGAAGAAAGTATAGACGTTTCTCAGCTCATGTGCGGCCTGCACTGATGTGTTTCTTTTTCTTTTTTGCTTAGGGATGGCTCTACCCTTTTTGCAGTTGAATATTATGCGCCACCTAGACGTTTCAGAAACTCGGATACGATGCCTCATAGAAGGCGAAGAGGTCCTGGATGCCAAACACATCACTTGTTGTGGTGTGAAATCCTGTGGCCCATCGATCGCTGTGCAAGGATTCGGCCTGCAGACGTCTCATGTCCGTGCTCGAGCGCTCATCTCCTCCTTGTTCCCTTGTGATCGGTTTGTTATCGTGGTGTAACTATCGTCATGTCCTAAACTACCCCACTTCTAAGTCTCGATTGATTGATTGATATGTGGGGACTAATGTCCTTAAACCATCATATGATTATGAGAGACACCGTAGTGGAGCGCTCCGGGAATTCCGACCACCTGGGGTTCTTTAACGTGCACCCACATCTGAGCACACGGGCCTACAACATTTCCGCCTCCATAGGAAATGCAGCCGCCGCAGCCGGGATTCGACCCCGCGACTTGCGGGTCAGCAGCCGAGTACTTTGTCCACTAGACCACCGTGGCGGGGCACTTCTAAGTCTCATGTCCGCCAGAAGCCACACGAAGTGAAATTCACACTTGACTGGGAATGTAGTGTATAGGAATTTTAGCTTGCTTTTCGTCTTCGCGCTAATCGTGTCGATCCTCAAGACGTGTCTTTCGTGCACTGACGTTCGGCGACACAAGTATAATTTTACTGTTCTTCAATGCTCCGTACGTGTGTGCCGCGGTAAAGTGGTGGTTGCAATGTTCTGCTCTCCCCCGTGCGTCGCGTGTTCCATCTCGGCAACGGCGATTGCTTTGCGATGTAGGTGGAATGCTAGAGGCCGAGTACCGTCAATGTTCGTGCACGTTGCCCTCTAATAAAGGCGTGCCTCACTATCATCACGTGGTTTGTCACGCAAAACCCCAGAGTATTACAACATTCTGTACTTCCTTTCACGTCCTCAGTTTTGAGCGGATACTTACCGATGTAAAATTTCCCTAAGTTGTCACAATGCCGATAATTTTGACGCATTAAGAAATGTATGCCTCAATACTATAGCACTTATATATATATTCGCTAGTGCAGCTGCTTTCCGTTGGATGGGAAGAGTTCAGAAATGAATCTAGTGTTAGTGCTTTACGTCATGGCGCTTTAGTTTTCATAGCCATTGTAGCTCAGAGCAGGCAATTCACGACGCTGAAAGCACATCTTAGCGATGTGCATGCAGGCGAGCTCAAAGGCTTTTGCATTACAAAATATAATACTATTTTGTTAAAATACCATTTCTTGATTGCTGCATGCAGTAAAACTGTGCCCATATGCATGCCCAGGAAAATTCAAATCAGTTCGTTTAGACCCAAACCAAAGGTGCTGCACTTTTGTTTTCGCGCTCTAAACATGGAGCTTCCGCTACGGCACGCATCATGAATGTATGGTGGTTTCGCACTTGAAGATCTTAGCTGTTCTGTAAGTGTCACGTAATAATCGCAGCACAAATGTTCCGAAAAGAACCTTTATTGAGCATGTGCCACCAGATGAACTAAGTATTACACAGTAATGCCACTGTCATGTGCATTTTCAAATGATACGGCGCCTCACAGGTGCACGAGCACTACGTTCCGCTGTGGTTTGAGTTCGTGACAAGTTCTTGTCGTGAGGCCGCAGACGCAAACATTTACAAGGATCAGCTGATGATTTCAGTCGCTTTCTTGCAGGTTTCCTTATCTGTGGGGCCACAGCCGCCTTGTCCACACTCCTTTTGTGGCTTCCAGCGAGCTAGTCGGGGACAAAGAAGGGAAAGCGCTGAAAACGTGTCATAAGACTCCGTCACACCGTTCGTACTTCCCGTGTGTGAAAAACATTTTTGCGGCAACAAATTCTCCTTCCAGGAAGAGCCTTCAATGATTAATTATTTTTCACAACACACGACGCCAAGTGCATCATTCACAAACTGTTAAGTTTTTTTAAAACACAACCTCAGCTGCTCGTTCCCGCTACGCTGACCAAAGTGAGCAGCTCGTTCAAGTGATTGCATACGGGTGCAGGGTTTTAACGAGGCGAGATGTAATGGTGGCCATAAACTGGGGCGTGACACGAGAAAAACCATAGGAAATCTTATATTACGACCACAGCAATGTTAGTGCTACTGCAACACGCTGTCGCAAGCTCTACTTCATTTTTTAATGAGCGCTTCAATTGTCCTCATAAAAATAATGAAAGCATTCACACAATTAAGATATTCTCATTTTCTTACTTATAGCTCCTGAAGTAGTCGGTGTTGACAAAGTGCTTGCTGCACTCTTTCATCGGTGACGTGAGTGTCTTGCCGAATCTCAACTTCACAATACATTCTTTTTTTTTTCGCTGCGTCTCTTGGCAAGGCGTGAAGGCTGACTCTTGTCGATGCTCTGTTTGTACAATGCGGCCCGCAGCACGCACGATTGCTTTTGAAGCCTTTAAATTTGGTCATTTCATGCTAACTGCCAAAATTTGGAGGGGGGGGGCGATAATAACGACTAGAAGAAAAAAAAGCAAAGGCACCCTTTGAGCGCCACTGTCTACTCGCTACTCCGATACTCTTTGAAAAAATTACGCTGGTGGCCACGGGGCGACGTGACAGTCTACGGAACTTGCAAATACCACTTAGCTCATTGTACCTTGTCTAGGAAGGCTCTCTGTGTGGTGCCATAATCTTCTCAGGGCTGACCCCTCCAGAAGGCACTGCCGGGGCTTCGACGTCAACTTTTGTACTAACGTGCTACAGCCCAGAAAAGAAAAGTGGCTGATCCCTTTTTCTAGGAATCGGTATAACGCGAAAGTGATACCTGTCTTCACAAATGAGGCGAAAATCCTGTAGAGCCATGTGCTCAGATTTAGGTGCACGTTAAAGAACCCCAGGTGGTCGAAAGTTCCGGAGCCCTCCACTACGGCGTCTCTCATAATTAAATGGGGGTTTTGGGACGTTAAACCCCACATATCAAATCATCTTCACAGACGTTGTTGAGCGTTTATTGTGCACTGTTTCGCCGCAAGAGTGAAGGAATGAATGCTACGGCAGCAAATTGCAAAGCCACGCGAAGAACGGCAAGCCGCTCGAAACTTGCAGTGCGCACCTCAAGCAGAAAACATACACGAAAAGAGCGTACACTGGACGAGTGCCGAGTGACATCCATCTCAGCTCGCCGCCTAAAGTGAGGTGCACGAAACGAACGGACGAGTATATACATACGACAAGCGCGAACAATTCTCAGAATTCTCGCTTCGTCGTGTGAAAGCATTGTGCTCCTTTCGTAAACGCTGCGGCGGCGGCAGCGAGCGAAGTGACCTTCATGCACTTCTGAATGAAGAGCCTGATAAGCGCGCGTGAAGGGAAGACTTTGCTGCGTGGCGACACGTGCTGACCGAAACGCGAGCTCTGCACTTCATCTGAATGATAATGTCGACAACGTGCAGAAGTTGTGGAGCTCCGAGGACCGCCAAATGGTATATATGGTGTATATATAAAGGGCTTGCCCTTAGTGAACTTGACAATGTACATTTAGTGGCCTAGTGTATTGCGCAACGCGCTGCGGAGTGGTAGGTGGCTGGTTCGATGGCCCGTGACGAAATCTCGTTTTTTAGTTGCGAAGCAGCTCTTTGACTAGCCTGTGTAATGCTGTCTCCCCATCCGTACGAACGCAACGCAACGTGCTCCCCTAGCAGCAAGTGTTGGAGTGGTGCCAAGTAGGTCACACCACTGATGCGCGTTAACGTCACGCTCTCCTCGCAGTGCACGGTGACGTCACTCTCTTCCTCGCCTGCCACGCGCTCGCCGCAGCACTCGCAGCTGCCGCCTCGTCCGTTCGCCCACAACACCTGCCGCTACCAACGTTCGTGAATCTTCCAGCGCTCACCGCAGCACCCGCGATACCACCATTCAACGCGTGACGCCACCCGTGCGCAGCACTGCTGCTTCGCATCCCATCAGTGTTCCCTTTGGGAAGATGGTGCGATTTTTTTCGCAATCAGTTAGTATATATTACACAACGTCATGCGTGATGGAAATACAACAGCTGAGCTGTGGTGGGCCCTGGCGGGAAACACTTTCGGGTTAAAAATGATCCTTACAAATGGTCTACATGAGGGGCAATAAGAGAGGTGTGGACGCTGCACAGCTCTCGAGAATAAATGGATGAGTTATAGGCCGTTTCACCAATGCACACAACCAGGTGCTACTTTAGTAAAGTGATAATATAATTACCCACAAAGTACATCAGACGGTCTTAGCCTCCAGCCCAACGTGCTTCGTCATGATGCAACGCAGCTTTAAATTCATACGTTCGTAACTACTCTCTCTTTTTCCCTGTCTTTTTTTTGCTAAAGAGCGATGCTCTTTCAGTAGGTCGAAAACCGACGGTAAACCCAGGGAAGTGTGGTGCGAGTATTGCCGCAATGGCGACAGCCTTAGCTGCCCGTTCACTTCATTATCTGCCGAGGCCGCTCAGGCCATGACTGGCACGTTGCAGGTAATTTGCCTATTGCGATATCTTGTGGCCTGAATATAACGAAAACTGCTGCTCCAGCAGATGAAACTTGTGGACTTGGTGGCACCGACCAGGGACCGATGCTTATTCCTGCTCTTTTCGTTGTGCAGATTGCGCTATGGCCTAAAGGCCTCACTACCGGGCTGGTCACGCATCTGCACACAAATGGAACTACGCCAGTGATCACCGATGACACAACAACAGGGAACGAATCTGCGCAAGCGCCTGCGATCTTCTACGCACCTCTACAGCGCAGCTACCACGCCACGGACGCGATCTCGTCGATGCAAGCAGGCGCCCAACAGTATAAAAGCCTGGCTCATGACACGAGACACTTCAGTGGACTTGGTGGCACCGACCAGGGACCGATGCTTATTCCTGCTCTTTTCGTTGTGCAGATTGCGCTATGGCCTAAAGGCCTCACTACCGGGCTGGTCACGCATCTGCACACAAATGGAACTACGCCAGTGATCACCGATGACACAACAACAGGGAACGAATCTGCGCAAGCGCCTGCGATCTTCTACGCACCTCTACAGCGCAGCTACCACGCCACGGACGCGATCTCGTCGACGCAAGCAGGCGCCCAACAGTATAAAAGCCTGGCTCATGACACGAGACACTTCAGTGGACTTGGTGGCACCGACCAGGGACCGATGCTTATTCCTGCTCTTTTCGTTGTGCAGGTTAGTAACAATTACTCTGTAACCTCATTAATAGACGATGATGTAACCCTGATGGTGCTGCCAAGTCCACGCTTTCTTGTTGCCCTGATTGCTGATTGCTATGATGTGTGTAAGCTGCTGTTACTAACATCGGGTGATGTTGAGCTAAATCCCGGTCCGAATTCTGATTCGGAATCGGACACCCGTCCCAACAATGACCTTTTAAAACAAATACTCAAAGAACAAACTAAAACAAATAAAACGTTAAAGGAAGTAGTGGCTAATTTGAAAAAGGTTGAACGAACTGTGGATAATATGGAAACCAGGCTCACTAAAATCGAAATTGATATGGAACGACTTAAACACTGCGAAGAAAAATTGGCCGAGTATGAAAGTAAGCACGCCACCATGAAAGGTGAAATTGGAAGTCTTGCACTTAAACTGGATGATTTAGAAAACAGAAGCCGACGTAATAACTTGATTATCTATGGTGTAACGGAAGAGTCTGACGAAGATGCTATCTTACTGAAAAAGAAAGTAAAAGATGACATTCTGAAACATACACTCGGTATCGAAGTAAAGACCATCGAAAGAATTCATAGAATAGGCAACCATAGAACCAGCCAGGGAAGGCCAATCATCCTACGTCTCTTCGACTACAGTGAAAAAAAACAAAATCTTATCTTGCTGTTATAAACTCAAGGGTACGCCCTTATCCGTTTCCGAAGATTTTTCCAAAAGAGTAAGGGATATGCGCGCGCACTTATGGCACTCTGCGGCAAACGAAAGGGCCAAAGGAGCAAAAGTCAAACTGTCGTTCGATAAACTGAAAGTCAATGATAAAGTTTATACTTGGGACCCAGCAAAGAATGCTAGAACAGATATATCGAAGAAAGCGGGTCCACCACGAAACAACCGACCAACTTCAACTACGCATAAAACTTCTACAAATAAGAAAAACTCGAACTGACAGCACAGTACTAAAACACTTAGAATCGTTTCCCTCAATGCCAGAAGTGTGCTAAACAAGTTTGATGAACTAGAGAACATAATTTCGTCCTACCAACCTCACGTTCTAATAATAACAGAGACTTGGCTTCACTCCGGAGTACGTGACTCGGAAGTCGTCCCTCCCTCATACAGACTGCTCCGTAAAGATAGAGGGTCAAGAGGCGGGGGCGTAGCGGTAGCAATTAAAAAAATATCAAATCCTTTGAACTCGATGGCATTCCCGACCACGAAAGCGTCTGGTGCAAAATAACATATTATGATAAAAGTATAATTGTAGGAGGGGTATATCGGCCTCCAAATGCGGCACCTGACTACATTGAAGTGATTCATGATTATCTTTCAAAGCATACTAACTCTAGGTCAAAAATTATCCTTGCTGGGGATTTTAATCTTCCCGGAATAAATTGGAACAATGGTTCACATGATGGTCGTGACGTTGCTAGTTCAGAATTACTACTGGACGTAGCGTTCGCGTTTTCATTGAATCAACTAGTAACTGATAACACTCGGATCACTGCGACGTCATCGTCTTTACTTGACCTAGCGTTTGTAAGTAGTACATTAGAAGGTTCTTCTGCGTCCATCGAGAATGGCATTTCCGATCACAAATCGATTACCTTAACCTGCCCCATTTCATGCGCGAAGAAATACAAAAAGCCACTACCTACTTACTTTAAAGATTACGCACGTGCAAATGACCCTGCTGTGCTACGTTTCCTGGAAACACAATTTCATGAATTCATTGAGCTTACAGACGTAAAAGAACTTTGGGCGCATTTTAAAAGCACTGTTAAATATTGCGAAGACACATTCATTCCGAATAAAAAGAAACGCATCAACCGAGAATACCCTTGGATAACGCGTGAGATAATTCAACTGAAAAGAAAAATAAAACGACGGCAGAAAAAGGGAAGCAAAAACATCGTACGTGATCTTATCGGGACATTAAAGCATAAAATGTCAGAAGCAAAAACCCGCTTCTTTAACACTACGTTAGCTTCGTTTATGGCGCACTGTCCCAAAAAATTCTGGCGATACTTATCAGATGAACGAGACTCAATCTCACAAATTAAAAATTCGGAACAAGTCATTAAAGATCCCGAACACATTGCTAATGAGATGAACAAGTTTTTTCAGTCAGTTTTCACGAAACATACCAGTAATGCGCAACTACCTCCTTATACTGTGAAAATACCCATGGAAGAATTAATCGTAAGTGAGGAGGGCATACTTTCTCTATTACAAAAGCTTGATCAAAAGAAATCTACGGGCCCCGATCAAATCACTAACTCATTTTTAAGCCGATACGCTAATTGGACATCTAAGTATCTCTTTAAAATATACACGTTATCTCTTCAAACTTCACAAATACCAGACGACTGGTGCAATGCTGTAGTAGTTCCTATACATAAATCAGGCCCCAAACTAGAAATAAGCAACTACCGCCCAGTGTCACTTACGAGTTCGTGCTGCAAAATAATGGAACATGTAATTTTCAAGGCCATAATAACTCACCTAGAAACAAACGAACTTCTCTACAAACAACAGCATAGTTTCAGATCAGGCCTCTCAACTATAACCCAATTAGCTGAATTAACCCATGACATAGCCAACGCAATCAACGATAACGTCCAATTAGATGCTATATTTTTAGACTTTTCTAAGGCGTTCGACGTTGTCCCACATCTGGATTTAGTCAAAAAACTATCGGCTTTTGGTATTGATATCAAAATAATATCCTGGATCAACAGCTTCTTAACTAAACGGAAACAAAGCGTTAAAATTGACAATCAGCTATCAGAACCACTTGATGTTTATTCTGGTGTACCTCAGGGATCGGTTCTTGCACCTCTGCTGTTTTTAATGTTTATTAACGACATCCACTTTTCCGTTGAGAACCCTATTCAGATGCGTCTGTTTGCCGACGACTGTGTCGTGTACACAGTAGTGCGCAATTCAGACGACCAAACTAAACTTAACAATTCACTTCAGGCAATTTATTCCTGGTGCAATACTTGGGGCATGAAACTAAACACATCAAAAACGCATTGCATTTCTTTTACAAATAAGAAAACCCCCCTTAACTATACATATAGGATTGGAAACTCAATTATCGAAAAATGCAATCAAGTAAAATACCTAGGCATTACACTCACGCCGAACCTTAACTGGGAACCACACATTTTGGCCATGTGTCAGAAAGCGGAAAAGAAGTTATCTTTCTTGAGAAGAAAACTGCGCAATGCACCACCACATATTAAAATAAATGCCTACAAAACACTAATTAGACCATGTTTAGAGTACGCCGATCTCATCTGGAGTCCACATCAAAAGTACCTGATTAGTAAAATAGAACGAATACAAAAATTGGCAGTAAGGTTCGTATATTCAGAATTCGCGAGGCAGTCCAGTACCGCAGATTTACTCGCAAGGGCAAACTTAAAACAACTTTTTCAACGCAGAATAATGTCACGATTAAAATTCCTTTACCAATTATATCATGGTCATTTCCACATATCACGCTCTCATTACCTGCAAGATCCGCCTAAACAATCATTCCGACTAAATCATTCTAAAACAATACGCCAACCCTTAAGTCGTGTAAACGCTCACAAACATTCACTTTTTCCGTCGGCTATCTCCCTCTGGAACAGCCTACCCAATGACATTGTTTGTTGTAGTACGATTGACTCTTTCATCAACCGCATACAGTGTATTGAATTTGCACCATGATTTTTTTGTTCATTTTTTTTCTTTTCTCTGGCAATGTATGTATTTCGATGTATCTGTGTACCCACTCCTGCTTGGGCCGTGAAGGGCCTGCAGTATATTCAAATAAAAAAAATAAAAAAAAACTCGTACAGTGAAGTTAAACATTCCTGGCGCGCCTCTCTCTCTCGCACTGCCGATGCCTATTTCCCAAGTCTCACGGCATTCGGCGGCGGGTCTTCTCACCAATAGCTGTGCCAGTTTGTCTCGTGGCTTACATATTGAGCTAGCTATCTGATTCTGCATCAGCAGTTGCCCATTGGTGCCGCTGTGGAATGGGCATGTGTCATTCGCTCGGAGACAAATAGCGAAAATAGATCGATGCGATGATCATGATCAACACGATGATCAGAAAGGCGTAGGAGACAGCCCTCGGCCTAACAATGAATGCGTGCTCACGTTGGGAGTGCACAACATCCTTAAAGAAATCGCAGAAGCCCAGAGAACAGTGCATTATCACCGCCTGTCCCAGACAGGGACGGGAAGAATGATACTACAACGCATCGGGATCAACGCGCCAAGGACGACCCCGAAAGTAGCAATGCAGCTACCTCGGGACATTTTCCAAAGACTTAGGGTACCACCCTTACCGAAGCACATGCACCCGCAAGTACACCAACAAAGAAGAATGGCGAGAACCATGGCCCTCACAAAGGGACATGCCAATGATCCGCGTGCGTACCACGTGCACGTGGCGAAGTATTCCCACTGACCAAACACGTACGCAGCAGCAGTCATCGCGGCAGACACCGGAGTACTCACAACGTCGGGAAGCATACGATGCAAGTCGCCCACACAAGCCGAGGAGTTTGCAATCGCAGTGACACTGGCGATCCCGGATCGCCGCATGGTTCTCAGCGACCCGAAGCCGACAATAGTCAACCTTGCTACAAAAATGTGTATGGAACCCTCGCAAGAGTATGTTCAACGATAACAAGACTGGAAACCAATGTTACCGACAAGTGGTTCCCTGCGCAAGTTGGGACGCTGGACACGGGCCCAAACCGCAACGAGAAGGCAGATACAGAGGCATACGCACTAACTAGCCGCGGGTCTTCGTCAACACATTCCTCGGAACCGGAACCACCCGATGTAGAGGACGAAGAGTATTTCATCACGACCTATATTCTGCAGTGGTAGAGAACGAGCAGGCACCTCTACCCACCGCCTCACCGAGACCTACAACGCAGCGAAGCAACCACACTACGGCAGTTGCAAGTACAAGCCATATAAACCCCCGTCTGGGCAAAGCACGTCTGCCCGGAGGTATACTTCACAGATGTATGAAAACTCTGCAAGAAGATGCGGGCCGCACAGAGACATCTTCTCTGGGACTGTGCGCAACCGCCGAGTAACCAAGAAGAAATGCCAATTAACATCAGCAACAATATCATGAGCCAACAGCAGTGGTTCAGCACGTGCTTGGCATCCTGGAACGTCAGCGGCTGAAAGCGGCACCCCCACGGGTTTGACGCGAGTAGGTTGCGGCTCCGGGAAGTCCGAGCACGCTAGAGTTTTCCTTTAATTTTCCTACCCCTTCCCCCTATATGACGGATCAACAATAAAGTTGTTTCACTCACTCGTTTGCAATGTTCTCTTTAAGGTAAAATAATCCCTTCAATATTTCCTGCTTTTATACCTATTTTGTCCGCTTCAGTCACTTGTCCGCCATCTTCTTTGAACTATTGCTTCTCTTTATGAGGTATCTGTTTTTACCACCTTTCTTCTTCTTCACCTTCAAGTCATAGTGGGCATGAGCCACTAAGACAAACCATTCCTGGCGAGGGCTCGTTCCAATGGCTGGGGTAAGCAGGTGCAGCCATAGCAAAAGGAGTACATTAGTACGAGAGACGACCATAAGTTTTCCTTCTATTCTGCTCGCTGCAAGTCTTACAATCAGCGTTCCAGGACGAACTGTACATCTTGGTTAAGACGAAGTGGTGCCCTCGTTCGTTAAGATAGCTTGTGGGAGCATGCGTCCGAAACAATGATGAAACGAATGCATAAGCATCAGAACGTCTTCGTTTTATCTTGAGCTGTCTTTCGTCTTTGTTTTGAAACCTGCTTCTATAAGCTGCCTTGGGCTTCAGCGGCACAGCCTTGGCTCATAGCCAACCATGCTTACTCTGGCCATTTCACCCCCTTGACACACAGCAAGAAGAGTATTTGTAGATACGTTAATGTGATGATTAGGCACGCAGGTCGCACCTGGACAGTTGCTGCACGTTCCTGAGAAGTGTCCATGCCACCCACCTGACCAGACGAGGTCCGCAGTTCTCATTGATCACGGAAACGCCTAACAGCCGGTTTGACCACAGAATACATAAACTATCATACCCCAGGTAAGGCTGCCATGAAGCGAAGGACACATGGCGCTGCCATTGTCTCGGTTTTGAAGAGATAGAGAATAGCAGCAGCCTAGGCCGACTAGCTACAATTTGAGGCGAGTTGTTCGTGAATCGTTACGCTGGAATTCATCGTGACAGTGTTACTTTTGCCACCGCTTCATTGGAAAGCCTTGTTGGCCGTAACTGATTCGTATTGTTAAGGCTCTACTATGACTCTTAAGGTATACCCCTGCGTACAACTATGGATATCTATAAAGGTTGCTTTTATTTAGGGATTGTCCAAATGCGTTTCTCGAATAAGCTTCTTTTGAAGATGCACATCGAAACTGATGTTATGCATTTTAAGGCATTGAGGTGACACTGGGCACGCACTGTCGTTATTCGAATGAACTAAATTGCAAGCCAGCATTAGTTGTTCATGAACATTGCCCTCAGGGGCTAAAGCAAATCGCATTTCAATACCTCGTACAACTAGACGGAAGTCGCAGAGAGTTGTGTGTGACTACAGCCCTACAATAATGACTGTTTCATTTCTTCACATGAAAACTTCTTATACCGATTTCATAGTTTTGCGGGAGGTCAAGGTGTCTTTTTCCATTACAAAGGAAACACGTCCAGATACAGCGTAATTCGTTACCATCTTCATAAGTTTCATTTGCGCATTGCTGTAGTAATCTGCTATCTTCCTTGTTTTAAAAAAAGCTGCTAATTACTTTTTAATATTTCGAAAGCACGACCTTCATTGAAATTGACGATTGCAGTAACGCTTTCATCTCGTGATATACACTGTTTAAGATTAGACACATAGATGCCGCCATCTTGGGCTGAAGTGTTAAGCGAATGTCAATTACTACGCCCTCAAACATATAATGCACCATCTCAACCGCATACATGCGTATACGATTCTCGTCACCATTCGATTAGGTAATAAATATACAAATGGCCAAGCTGAGAGGCCAGTATAACATAACAAAAATGTATTGCGAATATATTTCATAAACAACTACCCTTTTTAAGACTCGTGGCGTGTTATTCACTTTCGAACATCATTTATGTGCATCTAGAGAGCTAACGTGTTCAGCTCATCAATAGAATCAGCTTGATAAACTAAGAGAATGTTACGACGCTGTTTCTATTAAACATTTGAACATTGCCGATTATGAAATTTAAGGTGGAATTCAGGTGGGTATGATGGGACGTGGTGGCGCTTGCTGATGAGTGTGTTTGGTGGATGTTGGTGTGTCGGTGGATAATTTTTGGGTATAACGGGTGGGCGGTGGTACGGTTGGCTCGTGTGTTGAGTGGATGCAGAAATATTTCTTGTGTGGTAGAAGTCCCGGTCGGCAAAGTGAATGGACCATGGCGCAGATGTGCTGGGTCGACCCTTGGAGCAATGGATGTGATGCAGAAAGCACTATGGTGATCCCACTGTAGGGGTTACACGCTCGTTGCTGATTATTAACGCTTTTGTGATCAACTGTACTTACGATGTATGAATTTCTAAGCGTGTAGATATTGGCCTTGGACGCCGGAGACGTGGCGGCCTGCCCTGCTCTGCCTGCCTTTCGCGAGAGACAACAACACAATTTCTGCCACCCGTGGCTCATCACCTACGAGCAGGACTTTAGTACAGTGCGTCGATAATAGGTAAGTACATGTATCATCTATCGAGAAACGAGTGCTGTTCGAGCTTCTTCTTTTGCTTTGGTGAGTGTTCCTTTGAGTTTCCTTCACTCGCACCTTTTCGCAATACACCGCTTATTATTATAGCCTTGTGCGTCGTAATGCACGTTTCGCAGCATGCCAACATGCTTGGCATGAATGGAAACGTGCCTTTTTTTTGTGAACCGATGTTGCATTCGCGTTGCGTGGCTCAAGCTTTCCTACGTTTTGCGAAAAAAAACAACATATTTGATACCTGCCAATTGAGGCAATATGAATAGATAACAACAGTTGCATTATGCGGTTGGTATGTGAGCCTGATGTTTTAAATAAAACTTCACCGTGAATTGAAATCTTCCTTGTCCTTTCTCAGCAGCCACGCTTAACAGTACGAGTAAGTACATGAAATGTGTTATTGTTTTCCGTTCCACATGTGCACCTCAAGTTTTTACCGACGCACGTTTTTTTCAGTAGAAATTTTTCGCGTTTTGGAAACGTGGAAGAGTACTCCACAAATACGCTTCTGAGGAGTACCCATTAAGTCAGTCCGGCAATGATTTCGTGGTCTTGGACGTTTTACCTTTTAGATGAGTGGTACAGTAATCAAAACTTAATATGCGCTATCGTTTTTTGTATAAACATTGTTATTACCGGCTCCTAATGATAACCACGTCATGCCATTGCAAATTTTTCCGCTAAAGGCAAGGTTGGCTTTGGTGCAATCGTTCGAGCCACAATTACACATATATTACACACACTGCAAGCACTGCACTTGACTTTATGTGCGTTAATTTCATGCGTGAGTATACTGTACGCAGGTATGTGTAACTATGTACGCGCAGCTTTCAGTCGGCATTTCTTAATCTCAAATCATTCATGCTTGTTTATATGTTACAGGTTTGCTAACTACTGCATGTTTTCCATGAATGAGCTAACATATGAAACAAATACGGTATATGTGTTATTCGCTTCGAAATAACAGTAGAGAAAGATTTAACCTAGTATCACCGAGGCGGGCTCGCTCTGCGCTGTGGTCGGAGCAGACAACCTTGTACTTTGCCACAACATTTGGTCGAAGTGTCGGACAACAGCGGGGGTTCACGGTAAAGCGGGCGTCCGCGTTGGCCGTAAGATGACGTTCAGATTATTGTTTTTACGCTATCGGTCATTAATTATTTCGCACATCTTCGTAAAATTAGGTGGAACGACCCGAGCGCCGGGGATTCCACTTTCTGCTACGGTCTCGATGCCGACGAGAGGCACGACGAGGACACCCAGAACCACACGGAGTCCGTCAACGACCCCTACTACAACGACTCCGACCACGACCCCTACAACGACTCCGACAACGACTCCGACAACGACCACGACTCCAACAACAACTACGACAATCACTCCGACTCCGACAACGACTACGACAATGACCCTGACTTCCACTACGACAACGACTCTGACCACGACTACGACTGCGACTACAACGCCGTCAACGTCAACGACACCGTATGTCCCTCCGAAGAGTAAGCGCTCTACGAAATCACATTTAAGCTCTTTCGCTTTGAGGCTCAAAACACACACACACACACACACACACACACACACACACACACACACACACACACGCACACGCACACGCACACGCACACGCACACGCACACGCACACGCACACGCACACGCACACGCACACGCACACACACACAACACACACACACACACACACACACACACACACACACAACACACACACACACACACACACACACACACACACACACACACACACACACACACACACACACACACACACACACACACACACACACACACACACACACACACACACACACACACACACACACACACACACACACACACACACACACACACACACACACACACACACACACCACACACACACACACACACACACACACACACACACACACACACACACACACACACACACACACCACACACACACACACACACACACGGTTTCTTTCGCACTTGCATAAAACGACTAGACTTTTGCACTTGCATAAAACGACTAGACTTTTGCACTTGCATAAAACGACTAGACTTTTGCACTTGCATAAAACGACTAGACTTTTGCACTTGTCTAAGAGCACTGGAAGGCGAAAAACATTTTCTTTTTCCTCGCATTGTGTCTCGTGACGTTTTCGGTGTTGTTCGTACGAATTACGTCTCAAAACACTGACTTCTGATTGTGTGTGTGTGTGTGTGTGTGTGTGCGTGCGTGTGTGCGTGTGTGTGTGTGTGTGTGTGTGTGTGTGCGTGCGTGTGTGTGTGTGCGCGCGCGCGCGTTATTATAGAGAAGTAACTGGTGGGTGGGGTAGATCCTGTGGTAATCTATAGACGACAACAGGTGAACCTAATATTTTTCAAAGTGCCTTTTGATATCTGGCGAGTTTTTTTTTGACGAGTTTTTTTTGCAAGTTTTATCGACGTTGTGCCACGTGATATCATTTGGGAACTTGTGGTATCACTGGATATTTTGGTTTAAAGGGCCCCTAAACAGTCTCTGAAAAAAGGAGCGCTTTATTATATCCCGGTATTTCCCACTCTCGCGCACCGATTCGTGCTGTCAGCAAAACGTTCACGTGACATCAAGATGAAATAGGCCCTTGATTGGTCAACATTAGAGAGACATCTGCAGTGTGAATTGTTCCGTACTACCAAACAGTCGCATGCACATTCTGCGTTGTATTGCACGATTGACATGCGTGAGAAACTGATTTTCCTATGCTTTCAGCATTTGCGACAGCGCAGCAATAGATAGCAGCGTGAACACGACAGGCGTGAAATCCCGCCTATCTGAACGCTTGGTGCTGGCGTTCCACGCGTTCTCTGAAGAAATAAGTGGTGGGGAGGAGACGTTTGGTGCTGGCGTTCCACGCGTTCTGTGAAGAAATAAGTGGTGAGGAGGAGATGGCGTTTGTAGGAAGGGCAGTGAAAGTGCGAAAGGAAAACCATTGTTTCGCCTGCGAACTTAGTGTCATAGAATTTGCTCTAAATACACTAGAGGGAACTCCTGCGCTATTGTGTCTATAGGAGCTGCACCATATAGCGCTTTAGCGAGCACAGAAACGATGGGTAGGACTTGGATTTGTCTAACATTCGTACATTTGGCTCCGTTTGGCTTCTCGTGGCTTGGAGCTGCTTTGTCACGAAACAACAATCATCAAATGTTCGGCTTTTCAACTTTCTCTCCTTTACATCTTTGGCTCACCGATTCCAATCGGGCTACGAAGTTCACAATCGTTCGTTTTTTTTTTATTCGAAACAAAACCAGCACTTACGGCAATAAAGAAAACCACAAGTGCCTTCGAAGTCCGTAAATCACGAAGGCTAGGCAAATTCGTGTGCTTCCCATCATTCTTCCCATGGTCGCTGAACGATCACTGATTAATTTTTTGGAAACTGTATGGTCAGGTTAATTTAGGGGCCCCTTGAATGTCTGGAGAGTGCTTTTCACGAAATCCACAACGCTATAGCTGCTGCGTACTCGGTCTCTTTGCAGCGCGTCCTGTGTTGGTGTGCCAACTGATGTCTTCACTCTACGGGGCGGACCCCGCAGAAAGGAGAATCATTAGTGGGAGCATTATGCCTCGTTCGGGCCTTTGCGACTACTTCGTGCTCGACATTCCGGTGTCTCCAGACGGCTCGTACCAGAGTAAGTGGCTCGTCGGAGAACGATACTTAGCACAAACGATCGCTCAATATGAGCTTTGAGTGCGCTGTGAAATTACCGAAAATTCCTTTACTGACCATTTTTCAGAAAATTTAGCGAAGCTTTCAGAGCAGCTTAGCGAAGTAACTGTGCTCAAATAACGAGGATTATTTTAATTAAGGTTATAAGCAGCGTGCAGCAGATGCCTATGAGCTTGAGTTATTCAATCATACCAGTTGCAAAACTGCGTTGCTGTTATGTCCCGACTGACACACGTACCCGAGCACCGAGGAGGAGAAAAACTTTATTTCAACAGAGGAGTTGGGAGCACGCAGGCACCTGGGACCGCACACGATCCCGCTGTGTTCAGGAGGTTATTTGGTGGTGCTCTGTGACGCTAGCAGCGCGGTCGAAAGCCATTGTCTGCTCAACCGGCTCCTCTGAACGCAGTAGAGTCTCAGTCCTCTCAGGTATTGAGACGTTCTAGGGCCTGTGTGGGAGGATCAGTCGGGCAGTGAGAAAGCATGTGTAAAGCAGAAGCATGAGATTCAGGGCAGGGAATACACACTGGTGTTATGAAAAAGGGGTGATAGTGCGATAGAATGAGAGAAGAAAAATGTGAGTCTGTAGCTGACGCCACAGGGTGGCTTGTCCGTTGCTGAGGGACTTGTGCAGTGGAGAATAGAGCTGACGCTGACCGTCTGGATCCCAGTGCCTGCAGGCGTCAGGTTGACAACTGCTGCCCATCTCCCCCGCTCGTTACAACTGAGTCTCGACTCGTTTGTCACGGCAGTTCGGCTGCTACGTCCGACTAGGAAGAAATAAGTTATAACCCATCCAGACAGTCTATGCTTTTTGGACCACTGCACCTCGCGCGTACATCCTTAGGCCGACGACAAGTCCGGACTTAACAGTAGCGGCGAAGAAATAGATTTGGACCTGCGCTACGCAACGCTTTTGACAGTTTATTTGCAAGTCGTGGAAACGCAAGGGCTCCAAAATCGGCTACCCGAATGCAATGACTCACCATGGCCATTGTGGTTTGGACTCCTACAGTCTTACTTCGAAGCAAACACCATCACTCATTAAGCAATGAAGGGAGCCAACCTGCTAAGAATGTGCGGGGGAAGACATACGACGTGGTCTGTGCACTCAATCAGCTACGCACTCCAGCAACCGTGGACGCACTCCCGCAACCGTGGACGCACTCCAGCAACCGTGGACGCACTCCAGCAACCGACAACATTGTAGCTGCGCTACAAAAGCAATATAAACCAAGGCTATCGAATGTCTGCAACCAAGCCCGATACCAACGGCGAGACCAACTGGAAGGCTAAAACTGGGCGACTACGTAGCAGCTGTCAAAAAGTTGGATGCTGACAGCAATTTCGGGACGTTGGCTTAGACACCTTCAGCTACTGCGCATGAAGGAGGATCAACTGCCACAACTGCTGATACTACTATGATTCCATTGCACTTAATGGTGCGTGACCGTTTTGTATGTGGACGGCACGACGAAGGTCCACAACAACGCCTGTCCGCGGGGATGAGTCTCACCTTCACTGAGACATATGACATCGCCCAATGAATGGAGAGAGCCGCTCACCTGCAAATGGACATTTGATGTGGCGTCGTATCGGTCACATCACACTAGTCGGCAGTCAAGCCTTTGCTCAACCATGGTGAATCTAAGAAAAAAAAAACAGTGCTGTGGGTGGTGCCACGAGATGCACGATCCCCAGGTGTACCGATTCAACACAGCTACCTGTAACTTTTGCCACAAACGGGGACACAATGAAAAGGCATGCATCACCAAACGTAAACAGCTCCTACTGAACCTTTATATATATATATATATTATGTGTGTGTGTGGTGTGTGTGTGACGCTACAAAATGGAGACACGTCGTGGTCCAGATGCTACCTATATATATATATATATATATATATATATATATATATATATATATATATATATATATATATATATATATATATATATATATATCTTGTCATGACCAAGAAAGACGCTGGCGCTTCGGCGCGCGGATAGCTAGAGAAGGAAGGAGGAAGACGAAATACAGAAGAATAAGAACAGCTGGCCCAGGATTGGGTGTTGTATCTTGTTCTCTGTCTCGCTCATCACAATGGCGCAGCCGACGAAGAAGAAGGCTTACGTCCCGGCTACGTCATCCAGGACAGCTGCGATAAGCGTCGCTTGAGGACGGCGTCAAGGCCTCCTTGGCAGCTGTTCACCTGCCGCCACTGCCACCACCGTTCGGGGACGGCGTCAAGGCCTCCTCGGCGGCTGCAGTACCCGTTACCGGTACCATTTCACAAGGGACGCCATCAACCCGTCCTTGGCTATGGATTGTGCCGTCAGCGCAAGCCGACAAGTGAACCCTCTGCGGGATCGAAGCCACCGGTACGTGTCTTCGTGGTTCGTCGGCAGTGTGGACTTCTCCATCGAGGAACGCCGTCCACGCTTCCTTGGCAATGGGGTCCCACCCGCCACTTCAGCTACCCTTCAAACCACCAGTGGACGACGTCGAGGCCTCCCCTGGAGTTGTAGGGCATGACCTTGATGACACCCTGCCACCATTTCGCGGCAGGGATCCGCACCGGCTCCTGTCCTTTGGAATGCCGCTCACGCTTCCCATGGCCTACATTCCCGTTGCCGCACTCTTTCAACATACGAGCTGCCAGGGAACGCTGTCCAGGCTTCTCTGCTCGTCAACCTCACCGGCGTGAGTGCTGCAACCACTAATCATTCGAAGACCGCGATCACCAACGCTTCGGACTTCACACGCGACAGAGCCACGAACCTGCGGCGTACCATCGCGCTACTCCGCGTCAAGACTGACGAACTGACAGCGTCAATCTCCGAGCGAGCTCCTGCAATGTTGCCGGAATTGCGTGCCACTAACGCCATGTTGGATGTAGCTGCCTCGAATGACCTTGAGGCAAGCCCATTGGAGCGACGCAGGCAGCTTTGGGGCACCCTCCTGCAGCTCTCAGACCAGCTCGACGGCGTTGCCTCAGTGATATCCGCAATCTCACGTGCTGCCCCACCATGGCCATCCACCTACGAACTGCCGGAATTCGACGGGATCCGGAACGACGCCGACAGCTGGGTGGCAACCGTCAATGCGCTAGCAATGCGCGAGGCCTGGACGGAATCCCAGAAATGGACCGTGGCTGTAGACCGTCATCGGGAAGGTGCAGTGGCGAGGCACCGGTATGAAGGCTGGAAGCAGCAGTCATGGGCGGAGTGGAGCTGCAAGCTCATAGCTGCTTTCGGTCGTAATCCTTACCACCTCTCCACCACCACCACGTCCAACCTGGCTGGTATCGAAGAGCAAGCTCCAGAGGCTTTCCACCTCGAGGCTGCAGCTGTGCGCTGCAGCTTACCGCACGAGAAGTTCCCGAAGCAAGTTCACTGCGGCCAGAGGCCGCTACCGAAGTCGGACCTCTGGAAGGGCATTGCTCCAACGAAACAGCCGCAGAGAATCATCTCGACTGTGCTGCATTGTCCTTCACTGACGCAACCCTATTCGCACACCGAGCTAAATGGAGCAACACCTCGAAGGTTCCTCGGAGCCCTCCAGCTGCACGGCAGAAAGCTTCTCCGCCTGTCCTACGAATGACGTCAGACGCAGGTGTGACACGCCACTGATGCTCTGAGTACCCGCGCCGGTACACGATGCCATCATGTCAGTGGAAGAGGCTGATACCAGTCCTCATACAGCTCAGTTAGAGAAGCCAGCCCCAATATCACCTTTATTGAGGCAAGTGGAGACACCAGCATCGCCTATGCTTGAACCGCCTACGGTGATGGCGCCGGTAGAGCCCAAGGTAACCACTGCTGGTGTCACTGACCAAGATCATGGGGAGAAAGTTGGCGCTCAAGGTGCAGACAGCAACCAGTCTCGACCTCCCGATAGACTTGTGGAAGACTCTGGCACCGAGTTTCAGCTTGGCCAAGGCCGACCTCCGAGATGCAGCCACTATATCGACCGCCAGATCTACCTTTGGCAGATACCGGGACCAAATCGCGGCCGAGAGCGTCGGCCGCAGCGGGGCAGCCAGTGTCGGCCGCCTGAGTCCACAGCACTCTTTCAAAAGACATCGTGGCGTGCAAAAGAGCGACCAGCTCGAGGCAGCCAGTGCCGTCCACCAGAAACTTTGCCGCCAGCTCCGCGCGCGCGCAGTCATGGCCGAGTGTCATGATGAAGAAAGACTCTGGCACTTCGGCGCGTGGATAGCTAGAGCAAGGAAGAGGAAGACGATGTACAGAATAGGAGGAACAGCTGGCCCAGGATCAGGTGTTGTATGTTGTTCTCTGACTCGCTCATCACAATATATATATATATATATATATATATAAATATAGAGAGAGAGAGAGAGAGAGAGACTGCAGTGCTACGAAACAAGGGAACAAGCTTCACGCACAAGTGTGCTATACACAACTAGTACAACACTAACGTCGACGACAATATATAATGACTTCTTGAACACCGTCTTGAACCTTGGCACAAAACCGAAGACAATAACAGAAATCATGGTACACCAGCGCCCCATCAAGTTTAAGGTGGATTCCGAAACAGCATGCACGTCCATCAGTGGGGACACTTTCCGAGCTACTTGGAGCGAGAACGTGTCAGCTCTCCTGCAAGGTGACATGCAGGTGAGAACGGGGTCCGGACATTTCACACCACTACTGGGCGTTGCCAGCGTAGACGTCTGATACAACGGTGAGACCCACAAGCTCCGCTTGCTGGTCGTCCATGGCTTCAGATCAAACCTTTTAGGACAAAATCGGTTTGCCTCTCTTGGAGTGATCATAGGTAAAGTTCACCACACACCCGCCTATCTATCATTAGAGCAGCTTCAAGAGAAGTACAAAGCGGTTTTTTTTCTCGAAGAAATACCAGGAAACAATGAACCTCCAGTCACACTGGAGCTGCACAAGGACGCTACGCCGAAATTTTTGAAAGCTAGGTCGGGTCCTTTCGCCCTACGAACGTCAGTCGACAAGAAGCTTGACCGACTGCAGGAACAAGGAATCGTCGAGCAAACGCTACAATCAGAGGGGGCTACAAATGCACTCGTTGTCGTCCGAAAGAAAAACGGTACCCTATGCCTCTGCGGAGACTACAGGATCACTGTAAACCTGACGACAAAAGCGTCGTCTAACCCACTACCGAACCCGGAAGATTTCAGAACGCTTCATTGTAGAAAGATCTTCAGCATCTTGGACTTGACACAAGCCTACCAGCAACTGAAGGTGCCCGAACCAACGCCAGCACTACTCACGATGAACACCATTAAGAGTCTCCACAAAGTAAAAAGGCTACTATTTGGCATAGCCGCAGTGCCAGGAATCTTCCATAAGTTTATGGAGAATACGCTTAACGGGATCCCGGGAGTTTGCATCTGCTTAGACGATGTTATTGACAGCGACACCTCCATTGAAGAGCATACGGAGAGCTTGGAACTCATTCTTCAAAGGCTATCAAATGCTAACTTGCGCATCAAGAAAAATATTGTGTGTTTGTGGTGCCTAGTGAAGTTCTTTGGGCATCAGATTGACGTGTATGGTATTAAGCCCACTGAAGGCAAAGTGCGTGCAATCACCGAAGCCCGAGCGCCTACTAATGAACAAGAACTGCAGTCATTATTCATATTGTCACGGGCTAAGTAGATGCTTGAGGATGACGACGACGAAGTGCTGAACGGGAACGAGCTCGGACTGCAGCAGCGTCGTACGCATTAGTTCGCCAGTATATTCGCCAGTACGAATTCGCTCACCAGTGTATACTTTATTCCCCGTAACATCATTGGTGGAGGTGCGGGGTACCACTCGCTATACAGCCCAACGAGCTGGATCTTCGCAGCGGACGGCGCATTGCAGCTACCACGATGACTGACCAGGCTACTCAATGTCAACAAGATCCGTCAGCCCCGCAGCCGATCGCTGTGGTACAACCTCGTGACCCAGGTCCATTCAACGGCACAAGTGGCATAGACGTCGATGACTGGCTGGTTCAATATGAGCGCGTCAGCAGCAGCAACCATTGGGGTCCGACGCTTATGTTGGCGAACATCATCTTCTACTTGCATGGCACGGCAAAACTCTGGTACGAGACACATTAAGAAGAGTTGACTAGCTGGGACGTCTGTAAGCAGAAATTGCGCTACCTATTTGGGAAACCCATCGGACGTCAAGTGGCCGCAAAAAAAAAAGAGCTTGCGACTCGTGCCCAGACATCCACAGAGCCGTACATCGCGTACATCCAGGACGTGTTGGCTTTGTGCCGCAAGGTCGACAAGGACATGCTCGACGAGGACAAAGTCGGACACATCCTGAAAATAATTGCGGATGACGCCTTCAATTTTCTCTTGTGCAAGGACTGCTCGACGGTGGAGTCGGTCATCGAAGCATGTCGTCGCTTCGAACAGGCAAAAAGTAGGCGCATAGTTCACCGATTTGACCGCCTTCCCAACACGGCGGCTACGTCCTCTTGTGAAGATTTTCCCACACTACACCAACCACCAGCGCCAGAAAACGTCACCAGAATAGTCCGTCGGGAATTCGAGGCTATGGCTCCCGCTATGTCTAGCGTCAGCGCGCCAGGACACAACCTCGATGCTGTTTTAATGATACAGGCCGTGGTTCGCCAAGAGATCGTGAATATGGGCATTTCGCCACCTCATCAAAATGCCCCTGCTACTTCCAGCTCGGCTCCAGTCGTTGCGGCTGCCACTCCGAACCGCACGTTCGCGCCACGACGAAACCCAGCTGAATGGCGCACTAGTGATGATCGGCCCATATGTTTCACGTGCCATCGGATAGGACACATCGCTCGCAATTGCCGCAGCCGTTGGACGTCATCACCTCGACCGAGCGTCTATGATTGGCGGCCTCGCTCTGAACGTGCACCTTATGCCCCGTCCTACCGTGCTGAGACAGGTGCAGAGCATAATCCAGAACGTCGGACCAGCCGCTCACCATCGCCCGTGCGTCGTCAGTCCCGCTCGCCCCAACCCCGCCGTTCTCGGTCTCCCTACGACCGTCACTCGGAAAACTAGCCGGTGCAGCCCCCGGAGGTGACGCTGCATACACGACTCGGACTGCAAATCCTCTGATTACTCGCGACCAGCGGTGCAACCTCCTTACAATTCTTGTTGATGGTTTACCTATAACTGCTCTTATTGATAGCGGTGCACAAATATCTGGGATGAGCTCAGACCTCCACCGCCACCTCCAAAAAGTTCTGACGCCTGCGATTGCACCTACCGTTCGTACAGCGGATGGGAGTACTCCTGCTGTGCTTGGAATGTGCACTGCGCGATTAACAATTTCTGAGCATCAAACTTCAGTTCTAATCGCTGTACTGGAAAATTGCCCTCATGACCTCATCCTTGGACTCGACTTTCTGACTTCACACGCTGCGCTCATTGACTGTTCCAAAGGTCTTCTTCGGCTCGACCTACCATCCTTTTCGGAGACCGTCTCTACCAGCCCACCTCGTCTACGCTCTGTTGATTTTCTTAGACTTCCGCCGCAAGCCGAAGTCCAAGTTCAATAAAACCGAAAGTTGGGCGAGTTGGTTTCCAGCCACAGAGATAAGATGACAAGGGAAGTGATCGAGGCCTTCCACATCGCAAAAAGAAAAGATTACTGTATAAGCCAAGCATCGATTACTTTGAGCGATTGCGAAGTTGGTTTTTTAGAAAATACGTTGTCATTGTAGCTCGTGGTACACCGTCTTGTTGTATAATAACCAAGTTCTTTTACGGAATAAACTAGTTGAGAGTGCAGCGGTGTCCCTATCGTCTCTCTTTTGTAAAACGTCGTGCGCTGCTTATTTGTAATCATGATCCAAGTTCAACTCTCGCAATATCCTGCAGTACCCGATGGTGATTATGTTGCTGCCCCAATTTCTGACGTCGCCATGACACGCAATGTTGCACTCCCCAACACGGTGGTTACCGTTAAGGACAACCGAACTTCGTTTCCCGTCCTCAATTTCAGCCTTTCAGCGCAAGTTATTCCTCGCGGCATGTCACTTGCGCATCTTACACCACTGGTCGATCACACAGTTTCGGCTCTAACCACCGAATCGCCACCCGATTTTTCATCAACGTCGTTCTCGTCACGTTCCTGTTCCGATCTTTTCAAGCCAATGCTATCTGACACGCTGCCCTCTGAATAAGTCTCTGCTTTCTGCCGTGTGCTTGCTTCTTATCAGGACATCTTTGACTTCGGCGACCGTAATTTGGGCCAGACATCTGTGGTAACCCATCGCATCGACACCGGTGACGCTCGACCCATTCGCTGACGACCCTACCGTGTGTCAGCCCCAGAGCGTGCTATTATACAGCGAGAAGTCGATAAAATGCTTGATAAGGGCATAATCGAACCCTCATCTAGTCCCTGGTCCTCACCCTTTGTACTTGTTAAAAAGAAGGACAACAGCTGGAGATTCTGTGTTGATTACCGCCATCTCAACCATATTACCAAGAAAGATGTCTATCCCCTACCGCGCATAGATGATGCACTCGATTGCTTGTGTTACGTCTGTACAGCCGCTTGTGACTGTAGACGATTTATTAAAGGACAGGAAACGTGAACAAGTTCAAAAGCGTAGCCCAGGCGTTGGAGTCACTCCTGGCCAGCGTTCGACGCCAGGCCCGCGCTCGTGCCACCGCGCCAGTGCCGCCGCGCGCACTTCGTTAATGTCGTCTTCTAAGGCGACATGTCACTCTTCCTCCCTTAGACGAAGTCTCCATAGCGGTCTGGAGGTCGCCTAACCTCTGGTGGTCGCAGTTGCCGAGTGGCCACTGCCTGTGACGTCGACGGTTGCGAGGGAGTGTGATCTTGCATCTCGGGCGAGTCAGGCGGTTGAGCAGCTGAGCTCGATGGCGTCTCTTCTGGCGTTGCGTCCAAGAGATCGTCAGCTGCGCTCCAATCTGTCCGCGATTGGGTTGTTTGTCTGGTCTGACTCGTTTTCCTCATGTGATTGAGGTGACGCCGAACCTTTCCTTGGTCGCTTTTTACAAGCCAGGATCGTGGTCCGACGCGGCGCAGTATTTCGCCTTCAATCCAATCTGGCTTTTTCAAAAACTGCCGGATAAGCACTCTATCCCCTATAGCGAAGCGGCGTGATTTTTGCAATGCCTCCTGGCTCTCAGGACTTCGCTTATTCGTCTCCCGCTTAAGAAGATCGAGAGGGCAGAGCAATTCTCGTCCGAACATCGCTCTCGCCGGTGTCATACCTGTGGTAGTGTGTATTGTCGTGTGCTGCCGATACAGAAATCTTGCAAGTCGGCACTGTATGGACTTGTCTGCATCTTTCAACAGCGCTCTTTTCAGCTCCGCCACATAGCGTTCTGCCTGGCCGTTTGTTGCCGGATGATATGCTGGTGAGGTTGCAGCCTGTATGCCGTTCGACGCATAGAACTGCTTGATCTCGTTGGAGATGAATGCTTTTCCGTTGTCGGAGATGACCTTTCGGGGAATGCCGAACGTTGCAAAGAGGCTTCGGAGCACGTCGATTACAGCCGCGGATGTTGCTTGTGTCACGTGCCGGACTTCCACCCACTTTGTGTATGCGTCCACAACAACCAAGTAGGTGCGTCCGAGTAGTGGCCCCGCGAAGTCAACGTGCACCGTGTTCCATGCTGTCTGGGGACGGTCCCACGTAGGAATAGGAGCTTTGGGTGGGCTCTTTTGCGTTGCTTGGCATTCGCGGCACTGTCGCACCGTTTCCTCGATCACCTTGTCCATTCCGGGCCACCATACGTAGCTCCTTGCGCACTTCTTCATGGCTACCATGCCTCTGTGACCAGCATGCAGAAGTGCCAGAACACGGGCTCGTGCTGAGCTCGGTATGATCACTCGGGATCCAAGTGTGATGCACTCGCGATGTAGTGCTAGTGCGGTCGCTCGTCGTCGGTAAGGAGCAAACTCATCTCCAGTGAGTTTCTCCACTGTACCATCCTGCACTGCCTTGTACAACCTCTGCATGATGCTGTCTTGTTGTGTCAGGCGTGCTATCTCGGCAGCAGTCAACGGAGGTCTCGATAAAGCTTCGAACAATAGTACGTCACCTGGAGGCCAGGGTTCATCGAGACGTTCTTGTAATGGCAAACGGCTCAACGCATCCGCGTTTTGATGGTTCTTGCCACGCCTGTAGATTATGCTGTAGTCATACGCCGATAACTTGATGCACCATCTGGTCATCCGTGGAGAAAGGACTTGAGCCGTTGGCTTTTGTGGACCCAGTATGCCGAGCAGTGGTTGGTGGTCAGTGACGAAAGTCACCTTTCTTCCCGCAATATACTTGTGGAACTTGTGGGCTGCAAACACCACAGCAAGGCCTTCTCTGTCCAATTGAGCATAATTGCGTTCTGCCGGCCCTAGCGTCCGAGATGCAAAAGCGATTGGCGCCTCTCTATTCTGGTCATCACGTTGAGACAGAACAGCTCCTATGCCATATGGTGAAGCATCACAAGAGACAAGAAGCTCCTTCTGTTCGTCGTAGTGTGCCAGTACGGTCTGACTGAGCAGCAATGCCTTAAGCTTGTCAAAGGCTTCTTGATGCTTTGTCTCCCATCTCCACGTGGCGTCCTTCTGAAGAAGCTGGTATAGGCAGCTGGCAACTGTTGCCCTGTTCTTCAAGAATCTGTCGTAGAAAGCCAGCATTCCGAGAAATGATTGAAGCGCTTGTTTGCAGTTTGGTGCTGGAGCGTCCGTTATGGCTCGAACTTTCTCTTCGTTTGTGTGGACGCCTGTCTCGTCGATTCGGTGTCCCAGAAAGAAAACTTGTCGCACCGCAAAGCAGCACTTGTTTTTTCCGAGGCGCAGATTGTAGTTTCGTAGCCTCTTCAGCACTTCTTCCAGTCTCTCGGCGTGTTCCGTGGCGTCTTTCCCACTGATGATCACGTCATCTAGGTATGCGCACACGCCTGTGATGCCTGACAGCATTGTCTCCATAAAACGTTGAAAAATGGCTGGGGCTGCAGAAATTCCGAAAGGCAATCTCTTGACCCTGTATAGTCCCTTCAGCGTGTTCAGGGTCAATATCTCTGCTGTCTCTGGCGTCACGTGAAGTTGCTGGTACGCTTGTGCTAAATCCAGGGTGCTGAAGACCTTGCCTCCCCTCAAGTGGCTGAGCACTTCATCAGTTGAGGGAAGTGGGTAGTCTGCCTTCTTTGATACCTGGTTCACTGTGCAACGGTAGTCGCCGCATATTCGCAACGAGCCATTTTTCTTTCGAACCAGTACGAGAGGCGTTGCCCAATCCGAATGCTGTGCTGGCTCGATTATGCCTTGACTTTGCAGTCGATCCAATTCTGCTTCTACAGCTGACCGGAGCGCGAAAGGAACCGGCCGTGCTTTTAGGAACTTTGGTTTCGCTCCTTCCACGAGGTCTAGTTGTACCGCTGGACCGATGTGTCCTGATATGTCCTCGTCGAATACAGATTGGTACTTGTCGAGAAGCTTCGAAACAAGTTCATCGCCGGATACATCATTGATGCCCGTGATCTGTATACCCAGGTGAGGAAACCAGTTTCGTCCAAGGAGGTTACAACCTGCTCCCTTGATGACAACAAGTGGTAGTGTCATGGTCTTGTTTCCGCGCGTAACAATCACCGTTGCACATCCGAGAACTCGAAGAGACTGTCCTGACCATGTGCGTAGGAGAATGTTGTCGGTCTGAAGCCGTGGTCGATCATCTGTCCACGTAGCTTTGAACGTGACCTCACTGATGAGTGTGCAGGCTGCACCCGAGTCGACTTCAAAATCCAAGAACTTGCCATGTACGCGTAGCCGAGTCATGACCTTCTGTGTGCTGGACGCGTTGGTTACGGTGTTGAGCTCGTAAAGGGCCACGTCTGATGAGTCCTGCTGAGTCGTCACTGGTGCTGAGGCAGCTGTCGAAGTTCCTTGTTGGGGATATTCGATGCTGTTGCTCGTTTTTGCTTCTTTCCGCTTTTTCAGACAGGCTTTTTCAATGTGTCCTCGTTTCTTGCAGTAGTTGCAGGAGACTGTCTGGAACTTGCAAGTGTCCGGATTATGTAGCGCGTTACAACGCCAACAGCGTTGTTTCTTCTTTTGGGCAGAGGCACTAGAGTGACCTTGGTTGTCTATCTTGCATGTGCTTATGCAGGATTCGTGAAACTCTTTAAATTCGGTTTTCACGCGTTTCTGGTCTTCGATGGCGTTTTCAGCTCGCAGTGCAAGGTCGAAAGCTTTCTTGAACGTCAAGTCCTTTTCTGCGAAGAGCCGTTGCTGGACCTGCTCGTTCCGAAGACCGCAAACGAAACGATCACGCAGCATGACGTCCATAGGCAGCATTGTCGGATTCGCTGCCGTGTCTGCGCTTGTCCCGAAATTGCAATCTGCTGCTAGCTTCTTGAGCGCCGTGACGTAATCACTGACCGTTTCGTCGTGCTTTTGGTCACGTCGCTGGAATCGTGCCCTGCAGAAGACTTCAGACGGTTGTGGATCGAAGTGAGCCTTGAGCATCTTGACTATGTCCTCGTAGCTCACTTGGTTGGGCTGCTTGGGTTGAACGAGGGCGCAGACGATGTCATAAGTCTGTTCCCCGCACAGCGTTAGCAGATGAGCACGTTTCTTCGATGCGTCTGTAATCTCGTTAGCCTCGAAGAAGAACTGTAGCCTCCCATACCAGGATCTCCAGGAGCTGGGGCTGCCGCTGAATTCGGGTAGCCGACCGAAGTCGGGCGTCGCCATGTTATTTCCTTGACGTCGGTGGAGTGCCGATGAGTCGATCCAGTCTTCCTCGTCGCCAACTGTTACGTCTGTACAGCCGCTTGTGACTGTAGACGATTTATTAAAGGACAGGAAACGTGAACAAGTTCAAAAGCGTAGCCCAGGCGTTGGAGTCACTCCTGGCCAGCGTTCGACGCCAGGCCCGCGCTCGTGCCACCGCGCCAGTGCCGCCGCGCGCACTTCGTTAATGTCGTCTTCTAAGGCGACATGTCAGCTTGCACGGTGCCAAATATTTTTCTTCAATAGACCTTCGATCAGGCTACTGGCAGATCGCCGTGGACGACAAAGACAGAGAGAAGACGGCCTTCGTGACTCCTGATGGACTTTATCAGTTCAAGATGATGCCTTTTGGATTATGCAATGCCCCCGCGACATTTGAGCGCATGATGGACTCTCTCCTTCGAGGCATGAAGTAGACCATCTGACTCTGCTATCTTGACGACGTTATTGTTTTTTCGACTACTTTCGACGACCATCTTACCCGTCCGTCCACAGTGCTTGATGTTTTTCGACGTGCCAACTTGCAACTTAACTCGTCGAAATGCCGCTTTGGGCAACGCCAAATCTGCGTACTCGGCCATCTTGTTAACGCTGCGGGCGTTCAACCAGACCCTGCGAAAGTCCGAGCAGTTCGCGACTTCCCCACACCCCGCTCAGCCAAGGACGTCCGAAGTGTTCTGGGACTGTGCTCCTATTTCCGTCGTTTTGTCGAGAAGTTTGCTGAAGTAGCCCGTCCTCTAACCTGCCTCCTCAAAACGGATGACGCATTCACCTGGGGCCAACAGCAAGCAAACGCCTTCTCGTCGCTCGTTCACATTCTCACCAATCCACCATTCCTAGCACACTTCGACACATCTGACGCCACGGAGCTTCATACTGACGCCAGTGGCCATGGCCTAGGTGCAGTGCTCGCGCAGCGGCAACAAGGCATGCACCGCGTCGTCGCGTATGCAAGCCGACTGTTGTCGCGCTCGGAACAAAATTATTCCATCACAGAACGCGAGTGCTTAGCTCTCGTCTGGGCCATTGCGAAATTCCGACCGTACCTGTATGGCCGACCATTCTCAGTTATTACCGACCACCATGCGCTTTGCTGGCTCTCCTCACTCAAGGACCCTACGGGACGCCTTGGTCGCTGGGCGCTGCGCTTACAAGAGTACACTTTTTCCGTATCCTATAAATCCGGACTTCTTCACAAGGATGCCGACTGCTTGTCCCGTTACCCAGTCGATCCCCCTGACACGAGAGAAGATGAGCAAGAGGCCCTCGTTCTTTCAATTACCGACTTCACCGACATAGCTGCTGAACAACGCCGCGACCCCTCTTTGCGTGATATTATCAATGGTCTGCACTCTCCCCACCCTGACCACTCCTTACAACTGTTTATTCTTCACAACGACATCTTGCACCGCTACAACACCCGCTCTGATGGTGCTGAGCTTTTACTCGTTGTTCCTGTGCATCTTCGCTCAGACGTTTTGGCCCAGCTGCATGATGCCCCCTCCGCTGGACACCTAGGGGTGTCACGCACGTATGACCGCATTCGCCGCCGATTATTTTGGCCTGGCCTCTACCGTTCTGTGCGACAGTACGTTGCGGCATGCGACCTCTGTCAGCGCCGCAAGACACCTGCTCTGAGACCTGCTGGTACCCTCCAGCCCATTGAAGTATCAGAAGAGCCATTTTCCCGAGTCGGCCTTGATCTTCTAGGACCCTTTCCCGTGTCGGCCACCGGTAATAAGTGGATTGCTATTGCTACCGACTACGCAACGCGGTATGCCGTTACACGCGCCCTCCCCACCAGCTGCGCTACTGATGTAGCCGATTTCCTTCTTCATGACATCATTCTGCGTCATGGTGCTCCTCGTCAGTTGATCACCGACCACGGCAGCTGTTTTCTATCTAAAGTAGTCGACGAGCTCCTGTGATCCTGCTCTACCCACCACAAGTTCACTACAGCGTACCATCCGAAAACCAACGGCCTCACGGAACGCCTCAACCGTACCTTGACGAATATGTTAGCGATGTACGTCTCCAAGGATCACAAAGATTGGTACATCCACTTACCTTTCGTTACCTTCGCATACAATAGTTCACGTCATGATACAGCTGGATTTTCTCCTTTTTACCTACTGTTCAGTTATGACCCGCCTTTGCCCATGGACACCATGCTCCAATCTGACGCCCCCTCATCGACTGCGTATGCTTGTGATGCCCTGGCCCGAGCTGACATCGCCCGCCAAGTCGCCCGGGATCGTTTATGTGCCTCGCAGCTTAACCAAAAGAGTGCTTACGGTCGCCGGCACCGCGACGTACAGTACTCTCCGGGATCACTCGTCTTGCTGTGGTTACCATCACGCCGTGTTGGTCTGAGCGAAAAACTAATGTCCCGTTACGTTGGCCCCTACCGCGTCATATGCAAGGTCACCAGCGTGACCTATGAGATAGCTCCACTCCATACCACGTCAGTATCAGCTTCAGTCCCGACCGATATAGTGCACGTCTCACGGCTTAAACCATACTTCTCACGCCTCGAGAATTGATCGCACCGGGACGGTGCTTCTGCCGCCGGCGGGTAATGTCACGGGCTAAGTAGATGCCTGAGGATGACGACGACAAAGTGCTGAACGGGAAAGTGCTCGGACTGCAGCAGCATTGTACGCATTAGTTCGCCAGTATATTCGCCAGTACGAATTTGCTCACCAGTGTATACTTTATTCCCCGTAACAATATTATTTACGCTCTTTGACCGGTTCTTAGAACATCGAGCTACAGTGGCCAACAATATTTATCAGCTCCCCCAGAAAGAAGTCCCATAGACTTGGTCGCCACGCCACCAAAGTTTGTTCCGTTAACACAAGTCCACTGTTCCACAACACAGCGACGAAAGGAAACCCCTACTGCTAGCCTGCGACGCTTCACCCTACGGAATGGGAGCAGTCCTCTCCCACGCTGACGACCAGGGACGGGAAGCCCCGATTGCTTTCGCACCATGAACCCTATCACAGGCAGATAATTGTTATTCACAGTTAGACAGAGAGGGACTTGCGATCGTCTACGCAGATGACCACTTCCACCAATACATGCCGAAAAATGACATTCATAACAAACCATCCGCTTTTATTGAGTATTATGGGTCACCAGAAGTCAATCCTACAGACTTTGCCGTTGCGTATGACACGATGGTACATCAAAATGTCGGCGTGCGATTACGAACTCGTACATCGCACTGGGAAGAAGCACCAGAACGCTTATGCCCTAAGCCGCCAGCCGCTTGACACCACAATCGATGAACAACCCCCGCCAGTTGATATATTCATCTTCGAGGCACTGTCGAACCCTCCGCTAACACCTGACGCAGTAGCAGCATCAACGCAGGAGTGAGTCGTCTTGAAGGAAGTGTACGCAGCTATACAAGAAGGTAAATTGCAGAAGCTAAAGAATGAACAATTCAACACTTACCTCAAGCGAGCTACAGAGTTGAGCATCGTGGCTGCATCACTTTGGAATCCAAGAGTTCTGATTTCAGCGGCACTTCGTGAACAAGCCAGGTCCATTCTTTATGCAGGTCATCGAGGCAATATTGCCATGAAGAAGTGTGCCACAAGTTATATGTGGTGGTCCGGTATCGACCATGACATACAAGTAACAGTGCAAGATTGACTTTTTGTCTATGCAACCACTTAACCCCGCCAAGAGCCAATTCAGGAGCTGCGCCCAATTCTCTATCCCTGAATAGTAAAGACCAGACAGGCCTTGACACACCCTGCACTTTGATTTTTCTGGACCTATCGAAGGGTGTTCATTCCTTGTGGCTGTAGATGCATACACCAAGTGGCTTGAGGTAAAGCAAATTACGACAACATCGGTAGCAGTCACCGACATTCTGCGGTCGTTGTTTGCAACGTTCGGACTACCGCGCACGGTTGTCTCTGACAAGGGCACTTCATTTGTGCTCACGGAGATTCTCAAGTCCTTCGGTTACAACGATGTCTCATCTCTTACATGGGCTCCTAAACACCCGGCGACGAACGGACAAGCCGAGCGCTACGTGTCAGAGCTTGAATGCGCCCTTACAAAAGATCAAACTGGAACGATGCAACGCCATCACACACTTTCTCTTCAGGCAGCACAACACTGTTCAAAGCACACCTCAGCATCTTACCTTGCCATTTCTTCCATTAGCATTCATACCATTGCTACTGAACAGCGCAAGGATCAATGGATTGCCTCACTGATAGACTTGCTGACTGATCCATCCACTCCATCCACTCGCGCGTTGCGTTTTCAAGCCCACCATTTTGCTGTTCGCGACTACCTCCTCCACCTACGCAATTAAAACAATGACGGCCACCAGTGGCTACTAGACATACCTCGCAGTCTGCGCTCTGACATGTGTGGATTATTTCATTCTGATCCGCGATGTGCGCACTCCGGGGTATCGAAGACTTCCCACCACATTCGCCAACGGTACTTTTGGCGTGCCATGTACCGCTACGTGCAGAAATTCGTTCGCTCCTGCACAGATTGTCAGTGCCACAAAGCTTCAACGCACCTGTCGCCAGTAGGTCTGCAACCTCTACCTTGCACTTCCAGGCCGTTTGGGCGCGTTGGCATCGATTTGTATGGGCCACTTCCACTAACGTCGGCTGGTAACCTCTGGGCCACTGTCGCTATGGACCACCTCACGCGATACGCCGAAACGGCCGCTCTCCCCCGCGGCTACAGCGAGCAATGTGGCCGCCTTCCTGCTCCAATGATTCATTCTGCGACACGGTCCACCCCAGGAACTGCTCAGTGATCGAGGCCGCGTCTTTCTGTCTGAAGTCGTTGAAGCCATTCTCAAAGAGTGCAACGTCGTTCACCGCTAAACTTCTGCGTACCACCCGCAGAAAAATGGCCTCACCGAACGCTTCAACCATACGCTTGGCGACATGCTCTCCAAGTACGTCACTGCCGATCACAAAAATTGGAATGTCATTTTAGCCTTCATCACCTACGTATATAATACCGCCCCTCGGAGCATTACTGGCTTATAACCTTTTTTTTAATTTATGGAAGGCACCCCTCCCACACCATCAACACTATACTTCCGTACAAGCCAGATCCGTCCGAGTGGGCGCCTTTTTCTGCTACAGCCAAGCTTGCTGAAGAGTGTCAAGAGCTTGCAAAGACCTTTACTACGCATAATCAAGAGCGGCAAAAAAAGCATTCGCGCTGACGCCAGCCCTTTGCGCCAACGTTCCTCTCTGGAGCGCTCGTCTGGCTATCGATCTCTATGCCACTGCAACTGGCCTATCTTCAAAACTATTGCCCAAATACGAAGGCCCCTACCCTGTCGTTGAATGCACTTCTTCTGTAAACTACTTGATTGAACTCATCAAACCATTTTCGGACATGCGCCATCGGGGGCGCGACATTGTTAACGTGGAGCGCCTCAAGACCTACCATGACCCGCTCATTGTAACCAGCTGTTAGGTCGCCAGGCGGCTCCCTTTTCGTACCCGGGGTAGTTGTGGCAAAGCCTTCGAACAGTGGGTCGTCCTCTCCAATGCGTTCTAGTGGGTCGCCCTTTTCATAAGAAGAGGAGCAGCTCGTGCAGGGAGTCGGCCCCCGCATTGACTGTCGCTGTCGTGAATCATAGCCGAGTGTCCGCCAATAAACGTCTTAAGAAAGTGTTCATGAAAGTGCTGGCTAGGAGGTTGCAAGGAGTTATACACAAGTTGGTCGGACCGCATCAGACTTACGGCATCAAGCGCAGGAGCATATTCACGGATATCCATGTCGCCAGGAGTATTCTGGAGTATTGTCACGCTGCACTTCTGAAAGTATCCATGTTGCAAATTGATCTAGCCAAGGCTTTCGACATGGTTCCACACAATATACTCTTCACGCTAGCTGAGTACGTTGGTCTTGGTACGATCATAAGTAAATGTATTAGATCGGCATACAAAAGTTCAACCACAAATTCAATGGTGAACTGAGAACTCTCACGGCGCATACAAGTACTTTCTTCCTTGTGTCATGGGTGTTTATTAAGTCCTTTACTGTTTGCTCTACTTTCGGAACCACTCTGTCAGAAAGTGATTCACAATTCAGGGAGGCAATAAGGAGAAAAAAAAAGCTGTTCGGTGGCTCAGTGGTTACCGTCTCGGACTCCCGTCTTTAGAGTCCCACGTTCGATTCCACACGTGCCGGAGTGCTTTCCTGCATTATTTTTCTTTCTTGCGTATATATATATATATATATATATATATATATATATATATATATATATATATGGTGAGTGACGGCAAAATAGGCGGCAAAATCAAGACGAGAGTGTCCACATAATTGCTATCGCAATAAAACAAGATGACGTTAGTGGTTTTCCCAGCATATCCACGGACTGAATGATAAGTGGGGCGAAGTGTGCAGATGAATGGATGGACAGACAGACGGACGGACGATTCGCGGTTTACCGATAAATCCCTCAGAATCTTCACCCACTGATCATCATTCACTCCGCGAATATGCTTTGATTTTTTTGTTTGTATTTTTTTTTCAGGACATGGGTACTCATACCTGCCGAGGCAGGGCGAAAAGTACTTGTTCAGCGTCAACCTTGACAACCGCCAGATGTTTCCTTCGAGGACCACTATCCACAAACCGGGGTTCGAGAAGGAGGCGCGAATAGTACAGGGATATATACTGCTGTACGGCTTCGGTATCTTCAGCGATGTGCCTTGGCTCGACGCGACGGCGATTGACCGCGACATCCTGAGGATGAATGCTTTGGGCCTCAAGCCTTTCTACGAGGTGAGTTTCGGCATTGAGGTGGACTTCACTGTCTGAACGTTTCTTCTTAAATGAGGCGTGCGAGTGACGTTCCCGGCTTCGTTGTTCTGAATGCAAATAAAGTGAAAACTGGATTTGGAAAAAACCAGGGTCGGTTGGTGGGGATGTAGATAGATAGATAGATAGATATATAGATAGATATAAAGCTATATAGATAGATATAAAGCTATATAGATAGATATAAAGCTATATAGATAGATAGATAGATAGATAGATAGATAGATAGATAGATAGATAGATAGATAGATAGATAGATAGATAGATAGATAGATAGATAGATAGATAGATAGATAGATAGATAAGATAGATAGATAGATAGATAGATAGATAGATAGATAGATACGCTCAAAGTCGCCGAAGTTCGCTAAGAAATGCTTCGCATTTAAAAGCATGGCCATTTGTATTCTGATCACAATCATTATAGGTGCAACTGTACGGCATGGCGCCCGAAAACAGCGCCGAAAACAAAGCACGGGCAATGTTTGTCGCCGGTTCGGGGACAGGATCGAGACGCGTAAGACCCCGGTTTTCTCACCGAACGGTATACGAGACGCGGTAAGCGCAGTATTGCAGTTTCATCCTTGTCATCAACATGGCTAGCATGACTGCGCCTTTACGCATTGGTACGCTCAATGTACGTGGTCTCTAGGAGCGCGTCGCAAACAGTGCCAGTTGAAACGCTTGATGCGAGAAGAAGACCTGGACTTGCTCGCGGTCCAGGAGAATAACCCCTGTATTCAGAAACGCAGCTTCACTTGAACTTGACTTGCCACCTACTTCAATGCAGCGGAAACACGTTTCAAACGTGCGGTCTTTAGGCGACTGCCGCACGCCCTCTCTGTTCAAAATCTCGCTTGGTGGATTCCGTGCTGAACGGTTGTGTCGCCCGTCATCTCCGACGTCTAAAGCTTATATTGACGTCAGCAGTCACCCTCGCCAATCGGCCCGCCGTCCGCTATCTCTTGACACCGCGTAGCTACCCCCTCCTCGGACTTTTTTGAGTGCCTCATCTTTCCTCTCTCTTCCTCTTCACTTGTGTGCGGCGAGTGCTCCGTCTGCCATAGGCACCCGACAGTGGACCATAGGGCACAACAAAGCTTTTTGGGCCGCCTCTGCATTGTTGGTACCAACCACCAGGGATACTAAGAAAATGGAACGCTCGCTGAACACAGTGACACGCTGCAGTGTCAGTGCCCTTTTTGGCATGTTTTGAAAGAATGCTTTCCTGGGTGCTTACATAATCAGCCGTGACCCCCCCCCCCCCCCCTGCTGACAACTAAAAAAGAAAATGATATGCACATCCAAGTCCGATTTTGCTGCGTCTACTCGCTAGGCTACGCATTGGAAGACTCGGTTTTGCTGCGCCTACTCGCTAGGCTGTGTGTTCTGGCGCTACCATCAGATCTCGTAAACTGCATTGCCGGGTGCCTATACCTTTCTCTGTCTATTATTGTTTTTTTAATTCCCTTACCCCATCTCTGACAAAGAGCTTAGCCTTCTCGCCTGCAAGGCCGACAGAAATGAACTCTTTTTATTGCGATAGCAATGATATGGACACTCTCAGCTGGGTTTCGCCGCCGACGTCGGCGTCACTCACCGTACAAGTATACGTATTTATAGCCCTGCCGCGGTGGTCTAGTGTCTAAGGTACTCGTCTGCTGACCTGCAGGTCGCAGGATCGAATCTCGTGTCGTGAAGGCAATGTCTCGCGGAAAGTTTTTTTTTTCTTTTTCAGCTACAGCTGGAGTTCTTTCTTGATGCTCTTGTTAGAGGTGCTATTTAACGACTTTTCTCGAGGAAGGAGCTTCGAGGAAGAATGAGAGTCTGAGGAGAAAAAGTTGCATCCGGTCGGTCACTGTGCGCCCCGCGCCCCAAACGAGTGAGCCGCCGCTTGGGTCCTCCGGGGTAATCGGGGACCGAAATTTGAGCATTTACTTGTTAGCGCGTCAATGCTGTTTTAGGGAATGTGCCCATTTCAAGAAGCTGCAACAATTTTGTTGCGAGGCAGGATTCACGCAACCATCAAAACTCGTGTTGGGATTGGTTATCCTCGGCTTGCCTGATTGGTCCGTACAAGCCGTTTTCCAATTGGTGCAAAACAGTGGTCTTCTGCGCGGTCCACGCACCCGTGGATGCTGGAAAACCCAATGTGAGCAACGACTCGGGCTCTTTTTTGGGGTGAGCAGACTCGAGGTCAACAGCGCATCTCACCTCCGGAGACCAGTCCGAGGTGGGGCGCCAGATGAAGGCCCCGCCTCTGCTCAGAGTGGTCAGTTAGCCGAAATTCACAATGCCCGAGCCAGCAACGCAGGAAACGAGAACCGTCTTTAGTGCACGTTTCAAAATATCCACAAACAGCCTTCCGAACCAGCTCAACACGACACTGACGCACAAAGGAATACCGAAAACCCGAAACAAACAATCCCCGCAGACTGCCGATCAATGGGGCATACACAGCAAAAGACCGGCAGGAAATCCGGCACGAAACATCACAGCAAGAAATAACACTCACACGCAGTTCGCCGTAGACTACGGGCCATCGCTTCGCCTTATAGCCGACGCCCCCAAAACCGGCGAGGCCTCATCTCTGTAGCACACGCGGCGGAAACACCCTTCGTGCCTAGCGCGACCGACGCCGCATCCCGTCGCTTGCCTGCCACTCAAAAATCCTCTGGGCTTGTCTCGCACCCCATATCTCCAGCCGCCTTTCCGCTCCTGTGGCCTTTTTGGATGCTGACGTTAGTCTCGCGCCTGTGCAATGCGCCTGTGTTCTCCTCGCCCTGCTTCTACCGTGCGTGCTACAGATAAGGGCCCCTCCACCCGACAATAAATATGAAAATTCAAGATGGATGGATGAAAAACTTTGTTGGGGTCCTGAAGGATTCCACCCCGTTTTATAGGAGTAGGACCGTGGGCAACGCCCACGTTGGGACGGGGAGGCCCAGCCTCATGGCCGCATCGTGGGCCTTCTGGACTGCCTTGAGTTGTTGTATTCTCCGGACTCGTGAGCATTAAATGAAATGAGAAAAAAAAAAACCCGCCCACACTCGCCGCCCAGCTCGTCGCGATGCGCCGACACGCGCTTATCCCCGTGGATGAGAAGGAAGGAGGTTAGATTCTTGTGTGCACGCTTATCCTTTCGTGGAAAGAACCACGCGCCTTCGGTTTTGACCGGAACGATGGCGTTTAGTTGCCGGGTGCACAAAGATCACTTCGCTCGCTGGAAAGGCCCCGTTTGCGAAAAGAGCGTGCTCTTAAATACGAAGCATTTCTTAGCGAACTTCGACGAGTTTGACCGTATCTATCTATCTATCTATCTATCTATCTATCTATCTATCTATCTATCTATCTATCTATCTATCTATCTATCTATCTATCTATCTATCTATCTATCTATCTATCTATCTATCTATCTATCTATCTATCTATCTATCTATCTATCTATCTATCTATCTATCTATCTATCTATCTATCCGTCCATCCGTTCGTCCATCTGTCCATCCATATAACCACCTACGACTTCTAGCTCTCCTGGCCGTTTGGATAATCGAATCAATGCCAGATTTGGTATGGCATAACATGACTGTATATCAAGCATAACTGACTCATCGTAACATGAAAATCATGACATGTATGTCATCATTTAGATGTCATGGTCTTGCTGTTCCTGCGGTGGTTTTGTTCAGATGAAATATCGCAAAACTGGTATAGTATGACATGTCTGCATGGCGAACATATGTGACAGGCCCTCACCTGTAAGTCGTGACATGATAGGACATGATAACATGCCACGGTCATGATGCGCTCACGGTCGTTTCACTGGCTTAACGTGCACCAAAATTGGTATTTCGGGAAGTGAATAGACGAAGGTATGTGACTGGTGCAAACATGATAATCATGCGATGCATGTCATGTAACAACATGACTACATGCCACGCTCATGATACACTGGCGGCCGTTTCACTAGCTTTACATAAATTAAATTTGGTGACGGGAGTGAATGACGAAGATATTTGACTGGTGCAAACTTGATAACCATAAAATTCGTGCCATGTAAGAGCACGACTACATACCACGCTCATGACGCGTTCGTGGCAGTTTCGCTAGCTTCACATATACCAAATTTGGTAATACGTGATGTGGTTGGACGAGGAAGGTATATAACACATCCAAACATAATCATCTTGATATGCGTAACATATAAAACATTACTACATGTTACGCTCATAGTATGCTCACGGCCGTTTCGCTATAGCTTCACGTATACCAAATTTGGTATTACTTGACTTGAATGGACGACGAGCACTAATGCCAGGCGCAAACTTGATTATCATCAAATGAAACTCATGTATGACACATTCTACGTCCACCTCGTTACGTTGTGCTGATTTTAATGTGACAATTCAACCTTCCTCATTCGTGCTTCGCATATCATCGATTCCCTCACTACGTGGCATCTACCATTTTTTCAAACACAGCGAAGTAATAACTGGGACACTTGTTTGCTCTCATCTGTACCCGTGAATACGTTCGGTGCATCGTTTTTGTTTAAACGGTGCGTTAGGTGTGGAGCGGTAAACGTGTTTAGTTCCCTCTCGTCCTGTGTGTGTAGTTTTGTGCGTCAATGTGTGCGTGAACAGCGCGCTGCACGTTTCGATCTGCTAGCCGTTCTCAGCGTTACATTCTAAGCTGGTGCCATCACATTCATTGCTTCGCCCTTGCGGCGAAACTGTGACTTTTTCCTTTGCTTCAAGAACTACTTGCTAACTTTGAAAATTCGCTGGTGCGAAATTCTCTGAAAGCGAACTTCAGTGGCAACGTGTCTTTAAAGCTGTAGGCAGTTTCATCTATAAGCTGAAACAAATTCTTTCTTTCTTTCTTTCTTTCTTTCTTTCTTTCTTCTTTCTTTCTTCTTTCTTTCTTTCTTTCTTTCTTTCTATCTTTCTTACTTTCTTTCTTTCTTTCTTTCCTTCTTTCTTTCTCTCTTTCTTTCTTTCTGTGCCAGTACAGAAAATGGAGCGAAGGCGAAAGCCTAGAAGCCTGACTAAGGGCCTTTGCTCCAAATGCAGTGAGGCTGGCAGGCTGTCATAAGAACTTTGCAGGATACAGGCGAAGAATACGAAAGTATACAAAAATACAAAAGGTACATGAGCAAATACGGTAACACGTACAAGTGTAATAAAGCGTTATTTCTAGTAAGCAAATATACACACAACAATCGTAATGTTTCACACACCAGTTAGACTATTTCCGAGACTAATTAGACATTTTTCCATCTTCCGAGGCCATGACGCTTGTAAACAAAACGATCGGTTGCGCTGCGCAGGTGTTCACGCAGGTCATCGTGGGGCTGGGCATTCCGAAAAACGACGTCGCCAACTTCTTCGCTCTTCGAACGGCCAGTCTGACCACAAGGGCAGCGAATTACGATGGGCTCCTGGAAGGCCTTAACGGAATTACCGGGTAAATGATATGCGAAATTTTTCTGCTGTCCATTTGCTTTCTCGCTGACCTGTCGTCATGAGCTCGTTTGCGTTAAATCACTGTATAGTGACGCTCTAGTTTCTCTTTCAAGTGCTTCCGATGCAGCACTTCCAGTTTTCAGAATATTTCGGAAACGTGTGTTAAAAACCATGGTGATAAGGGCTGCAGCGCGAGCACGAAGGTGCTAGAAGAAACGTGAAACGAAAGGCGAGGCAAGTAAAGCAAAGAGGACAACAATCGTGTTGTCCTCTTTGCTTTCTTTGCCTCGCCTTTCGTTTCACGTTTCTTCTAGCACCTTCGTGTTCGCGCTGCAGCCCTTATCACCATGAATTCTAACCAACTAGCCCAAGTAGCCGTTCTTCTTCAGTGTGTTGAAAAGTTGAACGATGAAAAAATAAATTGTTCTGATTTAAGTTAAACGAGTTGAAGTGAATAAATACAATATCGCAGCATGAGAGTACCTAATAAAAAGACTGATTAGTGGGCAGAATAATTAATGAATGGCGGTGGCTGAGTGACCGCAGCACCACAGATCTCTCTAGCGAGAATTCTTGTACACTCAGTGTCTTCTGCATGGCCTCTGAGAGTGCGTACTGGCATCCTGCCCGTGCGAAACCTCGAAGGCCATCCTCCCTGTGACTGCAGCCGCGACGATAGCTTGTACTCGGTGTAAGTGCCCCTTCCTGCAGTCCCTGCGAATGCTTCGTTCGTGTTCATGCTCCTGTTGTCAGTATTACTGTGTATCATCGATGCCGTGTTGCACTAATAGTAGTTTTGCAGCAGATTCCGCGGCATGTCCGAATCACCGCAACGTCTTTGTGCAGCGGAGACCTCCGCTTCGTGATCTTGTTGACCATTACGAGTGAAACGGCGCTGACGGTCCTGCCTTCTTCGGCGTGGGACGCATCCTGTCTTCTATCACGCGCCGACGCCTCAATAGTGGGTCTCTCACAGCTTAACAGACCTTCAAGTCAGTCGTCTTAGCGTGTTGTATTGAAGGCGATTTGGGTGTCACGTCTGACGGGACAGATATCGAAACAAACATATAAACAGCGGCAACTCTCAAAAGTGTATTTATTTATTTATTTATTTATTTATTTATTTATTTATTTAAAAGTACCTTACAGGCCTCACAGAGACATAGTGTAAATTTCGAAAGGCATAGTGTAAAGGGATCTGGTACTTTCGTGGTTAGTAACGCGCATTGCTGCATTTAAGCTCTATTAATACAACGTTTTCTTTTTTTTATGCAGGATGGCAGATAACTTACTTCACCCCTTAGACAAAATCTTCTTTAAGTAATGATGAGTGGCCGCTTTGAGAGAAGTGTCACACTTCAGTGTTTTTTTTTTTTGTAAACATAATAAGTTTCACCACAATTTTGAGGCATAACAGTGCATAAAGAAACGCAATTAAAAAAATATATATATCGAATACTAGCAAATAAATGCTATTTTACTATCTTCAGTTTAAATTGTCGGCAGCGATAAACTCCTGAAGTACAGGTGTTTTGTGCCGTTTACCATATTTCAAATTCTTTTCTCCCAATAGTCCCCCGAAACCAAGGGGAAAATAACATGTCCATAACACTAAATTTAACTTGCTCTGTGATTGGGATATGGAATAAGTATTGTCACAAGGAAGGGTATTGTTTTTTTTTTTTGCTAGGTGGGCTTAAAGTTGCGCGATATTGCAATTAGCCTTTAAGTTTTTTTTCGGCCAAAATAAGTATTTGTTAGACGAACAAGATGTTTTTCGCAAGACTAACTTTCAGGCCAGTGTTCCGGCTCTAAATTGAGTGCGAGGGAGATATTTAATAAAAATAAAGATGACAAACAAAACAGCGTTCTCGTTATAACCTTGACTCCTCGCGCTAGAAAAAAAGTGCAAAATATTATGCACTGCTTGCGAAATTAAATCGGGTTTTTCTGTAAGTTCATCAACTGCTACTTATTGAAACGGGAAAGCAGGATGTAAATTTTTTATTAATACTACTTTAGAAAGCAAGGTTGCCTTATATCAACAAGTGAGCGCATTCCTTATTGCTTTGATATCTCGTCTCGCTTTCGTCTTGTGATAACCTTTGCACTCTAAGAAAAAAAATCGACTATTTCGGAACTATCTCTGTGGCGTAACACCAATCATCATCTACTTCGAACACATTCCTCGCATTATCACCACAGCTCCGGTAGTTCCCGGTCACGAATGGCGCTCGCGTAATCAGCGGGACACAGCATTATCGACGGGAAAATGGCAGATTCTTAAGAAACAAAACATCGGCGAGTCAGATGGCGAATATATTTGCGTGGCTGAACTACACCGCAAGTGCTCCATTTTTCTCAAGTATATTACATTGTAATAGTATTTATTTGAACACTCTTCGCTGAATTTTTCTGTCACCGTTGCTGTTGTGTTTTGTATATAAAGTTCAAATCAATAATTTCGCAGCCCCACCGCGGTGGTATGGTGGCTAAGGTACTCGGCTGCTGACCAGCAGGTCGTGGGTTCGAATCCCGGCTGCGGCGGCTGCATTTCCGATGGAGGCGGAAACGTTGTAGGCCCGTGTGCTCAGATTTGGGTGCACGTTAAAGAACCCCAGGTGGTCGAAATTTCCGGAACCCTCCACTACGGCGTCTCTCATAATCATATGCTGGTTTTGGGACGTTAAACCTCACATATAAATCTATCAATCAATCAATAATATTGCATAGCAACACCCCGGTCATCGTATGTTCTGCGCCCGTGCGCTGGTGGCAAACGCTGTTGAAGCAGAGCTAAAACAAGCCGGTGATTTCCGTTGCCCGAAGAGGCCGTGTATAAGGATTCGTTTATTAAACGCTGCAGTTATACAAGTCAGACATAAGAATGATAAGCCAACGTAAATGTCCAACAGAATCATTATTAGCTGCTAGTAGAGATGCTGATGAGAACACAGAACAAGCACGATAAGATAATACAAAACAACTTAGAAATGCCATAGGGTTAAATAGTTAAATACGATAGGGTTAAATAGCGAAAAACCAAGTTGTTCTATATTTCTATTGTGACTGGAAAAAACAATTTAAAACAATCAATATGTGTTCTGAAAGGAACATCACCCCGCTGCGAGACCTAACGTCGATGGCTCCTCAATCAACCAATCAATCAGTCAATCAATCAATCAATCAATGTTTCTTTATTAGCGTCAGAAATGTGCATTGTGAGTAAGTATGCAGGAGGAGGTCCCAAGGTAGTAAACCGCAGGCGGGACCTCCTCAAGCAGAGAGGAAATGGCCCATTTGTATTTCTTCAGTTGAAGGAGCGTGAAGGGGTGCTGTAGAAGTTAGGCAGGGGCTGCGTTTTTGAAGCAGCATGTGCGAACTTCTATCAAAATGGTGCGGTCGCTAACTTGCCACTAGTAGACGGCTCGTGTAACCTTGAATGTGCTGAGCTGTCGCCACTTTACGTTGAGGGGACAGACCGCACAAAAACCACTTCACTACCTGGAGCGGCGGTATTCGCTTAAGCTGGCGTTTTCTAGAATTACGCGAGACCATATCCTAAACGGTTGGATACTACTTAGCGCAACATTCCAATTTGTTTCTATCCCATTAAGTTGCTACGGGGTCATTTCATGCCCAATGTCCCAGCCATTTCAGCGACCATCTCAAATGTATTTGAAAAATAAAAATGTGCTGATTTACTGCATTTCAAACTGGGAAACAGTAAAATATTCGCGGGAGAAAAAAAATTAACCACGTGGTTGCTTTGCGAACTTCCCGGAATGTCGCTTGGGTGTTGTTTATTGAAAAATTTATTTTAAAAAGTACCACTCTTTCTTTCTATACAAAATATGATCTAAATGTTAGGTAAAGGTGCTTGTGTAGGGTGTTTTAAGCTCAGTAATATTAGTGCAGTTTTTCTGGCGCTTATGCCTCCGAGAATTCAGTCAAATTGTTTTATGTTTGTATTTTTTTGTATTGCAATGCTGCACTTTGTATAAATATCTAAGCAGTGAATACTTAATAGACAGAAGGTATATTTTGAGTAAAAAATATTCTTATACTTCTCAAGCTGCTAAACTTTACGAGAAAAAATCAGAAATTTCGCAAATTGTCATTTTTGTCCATACTGAGACGCAATTTGCACCATGTGGCGGCCCAATTAAAAACCACTTTTATACCTAAATCAAAAGCAATAAGCAGTTCGTTCTATATGGCAAGTTTTATCATTACATTTTATTTTAAGGAGGAAAATAATTTTTAAAATTTTTTTGCGCATATCTTCCCATTTGGTCATACAACAGCTGCCGCCTTGAAACTCCCTCCTGCCGTCAATGGGAATGTTCCAAAATTATGTTCTTCCGTCAGACAAAAAACATAATGAGAATATTTGCCATAAGAGAATAAATTTTTATTTCCTTTCGATTAGAGTATACAGACGATTTTTAATTGACCATCACATGTACAAATTGCGTCTCACTATGGACTAAAATGACAATTTTGTGAAGTTTTAAAATTCTTTCGCAAAGTATAGCAGCTTGAGCGGTCTAACAATAGTTTTCCTCGAAATATACCTTCAATTGAGTAAGTATTCACTACTCAGATATTCAAAGTGTACTATTGCAATGAGAAAAATTGCAAACTTAACACATTTTAGCTAAATTCTTGGAGACGTATGTGCCAGTAAAATTGCAGTAATAATACTGAGCTTTAAACATCTTACACAAGGAATGTCACTTAACATGTACACCCAATTTAGTATAGAAAGAAGGAGCGTTACTTTTAACACAAATTTTTCCATAGACAAACCCCCGAAGGACATTCCAAGAGGTTCAGAAGGCAGCAACGTGACCAAAATGTTTTTTTTCTCCGAAATATTCTAGCAGTTCACTGTTTTCAATGCAGTACATTGGCACGATTTTTTTTCTTCGAATACAATTGCGATAGTTGCCAACATGGCTGGGACGTTTGGCGTGGACTGATCCTATACTGTAGGCATCGCTTCACCGATGTGGAGAAACCGATTTTTTTCTTTTTTGAATGCCACAGGAAGAAGCTATCGATTCCATTGCCGGAGTTAAGTCGCCGGTGGTGACCTTCGCCGTGACCGTGAGCCTGCGGTGGGACGTTTTCGCCGACGTGGACGTCAGTCTCTTGCGCGGGAAGAAGCTTAACAACGTTCAAAGCACCGGGCATCGTACTCTGCAATTCGAAACAGTGAGTTCACTGATACGTCTTAAACTATGAATAAAAAAAACTATGAAATGGCGTAACCTGAACAAGCTCAACAGAAGAATAAACCTGGTTCCACGCAGTAGAAACAGTGAAGAGTTTAGTTATAGTTACCGTTATAGTTAATTGAGGACGACGCAGCGAGCAATGAAAAAAAAATAGTAGGTGTAACCTTAAGAGACAAGAAAAGAGCAGAGTGGATTAGGGAACAAACGGGGTTGAGGATATCATAGCTGAAATCAAGAAAAAGAAATGGACATGGGCCGGGCATGTAGCGCGTAGACAGGATAACCGCTGGTCGTTAAGGGTAACTAACTGGATTCCCAGAGAAGGCAAGCGGGTTATGGGGAGACAGAAGGTTAGGTGGCCAGATGAGATTAAGAAGTTTGCGGGTATAAATTGGCAGCAGCAAGCACAGGACCGGGTTAACTGGTGGAACATGGGAGAGGTCTTTGTCCTGCAGTGGACGTAGCCAGGCTGATGATGATGATGATAGTTACTAATACAGCTACTGTATATGCTAACTTTAGGTACCAGAGTTGCGCATCCATTTTCCAAACGCCACTATCAATCATGTACTGAGGAGAAGATGATGCACAGGCCACGCCCTGAAAACATGCTTGCGCCGCAAAAGGCTGAGGCCATTCGCCTATATCTAGTGACCGTCGTGCACTCTATAGGTCACTAGGTACGATCTGGTGTCTTTATTTGTTTTAAATTCATATCCTTAAGCTTCGGCAGCGAAGTACTTGCGTCGATTCGGCATTGTTTTCCGAAAACAAACTGAAAACTAAGCTATGCTGAAAGCTTAGCGAGTGGCCATCGACGCCACCAAAATCTTGGAGGACATATATTACGTGTTTGTCAGTCAGTTATTTTTTCATCCTCCACAGCCGGAGCCACTGAACATGTCGGTAGTAGCGCCGCTTGTTATTCGGTATTACGCTAGGCCTTTGCCTTACTGGACATACTAAAAAAAAGGGGGAAAACCCTTAAGCTTCGTTTTTGAGAGTTGAACGCGATAGCAATAGTGCGTACTTCAAATTATTAGTGTATAAAATCTTTTCGTACTTCCTATGCACCCACTGTGTGCCCTTAAGGGTGCAGTAGCGTCTGTACCTTTTGCAGTGGGTGACTGGCTTTAAACTATGAAGTCATGATAGTCTCATGCTCTGAGGCCAGATCACAATATACGCTTGTACCACGCAATATCACGCCCATATTTCATTTTGTATTGTGAAGCACGTATACTGAACGTGCGTGCTTGTAAAGCACGAAAGTTACTTTCAGTGCATTACCGAGCAGAGGAAGGTATTTTCACTGTATTTACGATCACCAATGGATGAGCAGTAACGCGAGGAGCACGTGACTGCAGAGGCGGGGTCAATGAGTGGTCACGCCCGCTGAAAGAAACTGACCCCGGCTCTTCGGGCCTTATCAGAGCGGCGGGCTTAGCGAAAGAGTGGCGCATGTCAAACAAACTCGCGTTCGCGCGTACTGCTGATGTGCATCGCCGCAACCGCGGCCGCTTAGTTGCTCGAATGTGAAACGGGTTTTAGTTTACCCTGTCCCATCGTCCTCGTAGTTGTGGAAGAGGAGAGTTCTTCGATCATACCAGACTCAAAATGGCGTCTCGAAACCTGGACGTGCCCATAAGCGATTCTGCGGTGGCTGCAGATTGTCGCGCCATCTGAAAGCAGCAACACAAAATAGCTGGTTACCGCGGCGCCCCACGCGTAGGTTCTTCGAAAGTTGCTCAACACTACACGTGGCACTAGCGCCATTGCGTCGTTTATTTGTTCCTCGGTAAACCAAATATTATCGCTTGCTTAGAGCTTTGTTGTCTGAGTGTTTCCACGCCGTGCTCAAGTGGATCAGATTTCAGATTTTTTGTTGGTACGATTACAAGAATGTGACATGTGTTTAGTATACAAAAGGAGGTCCCAAAGTCAAAGACTGTATCGGGACCTCCTTAAGACTCTATCGGGACCGCTCAATTTTGGTTTTGTTTTGACGTACATGAAAAATTCACGACATCCGTGTACAATTCGGTATAAATAAAAGAGTTCGAGCCGAAATCGAAGCCAGATATCACAGAGACACACCAATATTCTGTCGAGTGGTCGCTACAACCGAATGACTTAGGATAATTTGTCGATTAATTAATGCAAATATTGCGCAAACAGTGTTCGAGTTATGCCTTAGGCATTTGAAGTAGCCGACACAAAGCTGAAAAATATTTCTGAATTTAGCAGGTCGTAACGGTGTGACATTCTTCATCAAACGGAATGAATGTCACATTTATGTAGTATTAGTTCTATATACTCCTTTGTATCTTAGTCCCGCTGTGGTGGTTCATTTGTTATGGCCCTCTACTGCTAACCTGAAGATTTCGGGATGGAATACCTGTCGCAGCGGCCAAATTTTTATGCAGGCAAATTGCTGGAAGTGCACGTGCTCCTATTTAAATGCCTGTTGAAAAACCCTAGGTGGTCCATATTTTGAATACCCTCCAGTCTAGCATCTTCCATAAATGTGTCGTCGTTTTAGGCCGTCAAACCTCAACAGTTACTATTGCGATAAAACTTACACTCACAACTAGATAAATTTTTGGCGTCGCCGTCGGCGCTGCTGTCATGTTCCATTTATCTTAACTTTTCGCCTTGGTTTGGGTCTGATGAATAGCAACCGATCAGCGTAGTTGCGTGACCGTAGTCGCAAGGCCTCCTTTATCTTTCGCGGCCCACTTATCACTGTCTCTGTTTTGTTTCTGGATGCTATGCCTTTGCAGGAGTGCCACAAGGTGTTCAAACCGGGCTCAAACAAGCCGAAAGTTATGTACGCAGGCAAGGGTGGGTGCGCTTTCGCCCAGATTAGTAACACTGACGTGGCAAGCTTCGAGACCGCGCAGACTCTGGAACTCAAGGTGAAGAGAGCCGCTTCGAAAGTGTATAACATGTCTTCGAATGAATAACAGTGTGATAGCTGCCTATTTTGGCGATATCAATTATATGTACGCTCTCGGCTGGATTTTACCGCCGGCGTCGGCGACCACCGTCATTCACCATATATGCATGCGCATCTATATGAAAAAGCAAGAAAAAAAATAATCCAGAAAAAAAAATTGCCCGCAGCTTCCCTCGGGGGAACACTGAGGAGGATTCGGAGCATTTAATTGGTTAACGGGGTGTTAAAGTGCGACTTACTTGGGTCGATGGCTAAATTGGTTAACGTGGTTGTGAAATGGGGTGTTAAATTGCGACTTACTTGGGTCGATGGCTAAATTGGTTAATGTGGTTGTAGGAGGGGGTGTTAAATGAGTGAACACGTACACACGTATGCGAAAGGGCGGCGCTGGTCGAAGGGACGTCGATCATTCTGTTTGTGGATTCGTTGGCATTCATTTCGAGGCGACTTCGGACGTCGACGCGCCGTACAAACCAACGGACGAGCGGCAACTGAGCGAGCGAGCGCCGACCTTGAGTATATATACAGCGCGACGGCGCATGCACTGTCAGCTGTTTAATGTTCTCGAAGGAGAAGCGCGCGCGCGGCACAGATGGCGACGGCGCGACGGCGCATGCGCTGTCAGCTGTCGAATGTTCTCGAAGGAGAAGCGCGCGCGGCACAGATGGTGGGCGACGGCGCGACGGCGCATGCGCGCGCGTCAGCTGTCGAATGTTCGAGAAGCGGTGCGGACGGCGCACTACAAGGCGCGAATATAAGATGCTTTCGCATCTAAAAGGCGCGCGCAACTTCCCACGGGTTAACTCGAGTCAATGCGTCGCGGAGTTTAGTGCCGGCATTGCGTGAATGTTGCGGAATTGGGCACGGTTTGGGAATGCTTAATTGTTATTTCGTATTTGTTATTCTTATTTATGAAACGAAGGCTAAGCAGTGCCTTCAACGTCAAGCGAAAGCCAAGTAAAGACGCCCTTAGCTGGATTCCTTACATGCGATGCCAGTGAACCGTTGTGCAGCGTGAGCAGTCTTTTTTTTTTCACAAGCAGACGCACGCTGCTTGCGTCGGCCTTGCGAGGCAAGAGGGGAGCGACACATTGTCTACGCGAGACACGATCATGCACAGTAAGCGTGTAGACGGCGCCACCGCCAACGCCGAAGCGCGACATCGAGCGACTACGAAATGCTCCGCATTTAAAGGACTCCGGCGCGCGGAATCGAACGCCCGACCTGTTGCATATGAGTGCGTGGCGTTAGCCACTGAGCCACGAAGGAGCACCTCCTTCAACTATGAAACGGCAACTTGTGTATATCTGCCACATGCCACTGGTGATGCCGATCTCGGGAGACTATCGTGTTTTCAGGATAGTATACCAGTGAGGTTGTGCATTGAGTGCGCATAGCAGGCAGCATTCATGTGCGCGCCAGCTCGGAGGCGCGCGCACATGAAGGCTACCTATAGCGTCGCCAACTTGGTCAAGAGACCTCAGCGTTGTTAAGAAAAATTGCTGGAGTGGAAGCTCCTTCAATGCCTTGCCAGCAGAAGTGAAGCCAGCTTTTGCCGCTGTCAAGATGTCGGAAACATGCTCTTTTCTGATAGTGCCCACTTACAGATCAAGTGGCTTTGATATGTTAGTATAAATTCTACGTTTGTTCTATAATGAACGATAGTTGTTCCGACGAAATAACGCACAGAAACGAGTATGGGTGACTGAATTTCCCTAGAAATTTGCCTCCAATTAGAGGCTCACTATGGGAAACTAGTAACACTGAGACGCACTTGGAGCACGTGACCCCCCCCCCCCCCCAAAAAGTTTCCACATTACACTTGTTGGGCGTGCGAGGGATACGCTTCGTTCTTGATCGCGGAACGGTGATACATTATCATGCTTCTAGTAAGATGGCCGCCGCTGACGCCACCTTTCTAGAGGCAGGGCTTCACTCCTGGGCAATGATTTCTACTCCAGAATATTTTTTTTTATTCTCCTTGGTCACGACGCGGTGACGCGCGCTCATGCGTTCATCTTCCACGCATACTGCGTTCGCACGCGCTCATTCGGTCATCTCTCATGCGTTCATCGCCCCGCGGAGGCGAGGTTGACGCTTACACGTGTGCGTGCTTATCTCGCATTGGGGAAAATCGGACGCCTTGTGCGTTCACGGGAATGATTCGGTTGTAGTTACCGGGCGCACAAACGTCACCACACTCGCTGCACAGTCTTTGTTTGCGAAAAGGGCGCACTTTTGATGCACAGCGAAGTGTAGCAACTGAGGAACTTATTTGAGTTCATCTGTACCTGTATGTTTCGTGCATCATTGGTGCGTGAGCAACGCGGGGCACGTTTCGATGTGCTTGTCATTCTTTGCGTGACACTCCAATTTGTTGCTATCGCATTGATTGCTTCATCTTTGAGGCAAAGGTGTAACGTTCTTTATTGCAGGTGTTATAGAAAATGGTTGCTCCTTCGACTATAAAAATTGATCATTACGCGTGATCATCATGTGGCTACCGAAGTGTTCTCTGTCGGCGCTCATTTGAATCATGATGCACTACTTCAATTCACCGTTCTTTGATGGCGACACTGCCACCACCGACCAATAACTTTGATGGAGAAAGTATGAGAAATATTCGGCACGTCGGCCATCTTTTAAAGAAAATTTTATAAACTTGGGAAAGGTCAGTCTAAGAGTGAAAACAACACATCTTCAACAACTTGAACATTTCTTCGTATTCCCAACTGCAAAACCCGATGTTTTGTATACCTGAAGGTCCTGATAGACCCTACGCTTATAGTTGTTATTGTCTACGTGTTGTATGGAGAAAAAAAAATTGCCCGCAGCTTCCCTCGGGGGAACACTGAGGAGGATGCGGAGCATATAATTGGTTAACGGGGTGTTAAAGTGCGACTTACTTGGGTCGATGGCTAAATTGGTTAACGTGGTTGTGAAATGGGGTGTTAAATTGCGACTGTCGATGGCTAAATTGGTTAACGTGGTTGTAGGAGGGGGTGTTAAATGAGTGAACACGTACACACGTATGCGAAAGGACGGCGCTGGTCGAAGGGACGTCGATAATTGTGTTTGTGGATTCGTTGGAATTCATTTCACCGCGACCTTGGACGTCGACGCGCCGTACAAACCAACCGACGAGCGGCAACTGAGCGAGCGAGCGCCGACCTTGAGTATATATACAGCGCGACGGCGCATGCACTGTCAGCTGTTGAATGTTCTCGAAGGAGAAGCGCGCGCGCGGCACAGATGGCGACGGCGCGACGGCGCATGCGCTGTCAGCTGTCGAATGTTCTCGAAGGAGAAGCGCGCGCGGCAAAGGTGGTGGGCGACGGCGCGACGGCGCATGCGCGCGCGTCAGCTGTCGAATGTTCGAGAAGCGGTGCGGACGGCGTGGACGGCGCGGACGGCGCACTACAAGGCGCGAGTATAAGATGCTTCCGCATCTAAAAACAAACTTGACATATCCCCGAAGTGAATGAATATGAGTGGGCGAAGTAGTGAAATTGTGCGATGCTACCGTAATTCACCCGTGATATCGATCACTCACGCATGCAAATAAATGACAAAGGGGTGGAGCATTAAATACAATGTTTATTGGTCTCAAACCAATTGTTGTGTTGTGCATGGAATTTTTTTCGCCTTTGATACTACTGTCTTGTGGAATCGGATCTAGCCCGACATTGGCAAGTACGAGGTCTGTGCCCGTTCCTCTGGTGGTTGTTGGTTGTTTTCAGTCATACGAAGTGCATCGTAGAGCAGCATATCGAGACGTCATATACTGAACAAGCAAATTGCGTTCCGGGATCATCATTGCCATCACGTCATCAAGTGGCGAGGGAGAGATAGCGCCAGTGGGAAGTGTAACTACTCTCTCGGTCCATGCGGAATGGCTAAATGTGACACAAATGATGCTCGTTTACAGATAATGTCGCCACTTTGTTCTGTATTTGCAGATGACGAAAGCCATCAATTACTCGGCCCGAATCACGAAGGGCCGCCTCGTGATGGGATGGTTCGTCTACAATGTCACCGGTGGACTGTCACCCAACGAGTGCAATGGTTCGGCGCACCGGCTGCGGAAGATGCGCGACATTATAGACATGTACTGAATTCGCACGTGCGGCTCCGGTCGTTGGTGGACTGCAAGCGCCGAGTCACCTTAGCCGCGACCCACTAGCTCTGTTTCTTAAACTAAAACTTTGTTGCGTACAACGTACGTTATGGTTTTGGCTAGCGTAATTACAAAGATACTTCATTACGTCTCATGCTCGATATCGATCTATGATGTATACAACCGGTACAATGCAGCGACTACTTTCGCATATGTTGTTATTCCAATTTTTTGCCGTCTCAGCTTCATGTATACGAAGTCGTGAGGCGACCTTGGTCAACTTCGCATGAAGGGAAAGAAATCTTAGCAGAAGGTTGCCCCAGTTCCACCGTTGGTGGACGCATTTCAAGTCCGATGTGTGGACAGGTTAAGTTATGGCAACGCATTGGGTGTCATCGAAAAATAACTGGAAAATGGCAGCTAGCTACTGCTAAATTTTGGGGAGGGGGCTCCATACGAGTACAGAGTATCACAACGTGATCCAACACCTACTGTAACTCATATATGAATATCTCTAACATTTACATTGGAGCTTGATTTCTTTTACTATTTGTCCGAAAGATGCTGAATGCATATGAGTTTTATACTTGATTTTGCAGGGTTCCCCAATTTTGCGAACCAAACGCAAACGCAACAACTGTAAGACTAGGTTGGTTGAATGGTCGGTTCCTCAATATATTGGCGCAACCCACTCTGGGGGATAGACCATGAACCGGATAGTGCCTTGCTTAAAAAATCAATTCACTCATTGAGAGAACAGGTTGAAAATATGGTTTAGTCATGGCAGACTAATAATGTAGGCTCGCAAGATCTAAAAAAAACTTTAGAGTACTACAATCAACAAACCCGAAAATAAATTCACATAACCTTAAATATTACAACTGTATTAACGTACACCTAACACGCAAATCATTTAGACCATCGTAAAAAGTTATACAGCATTGAAAACGCTCCTGTGGTTAAAACGTAATATGGTTGCACCGAATGAAAAAATTGCCGAAAAAGACACGTTAAACTTTTGGCAAAGTAGTGCTAGTAGTCTTTTCTTTTGCGTTTTCAATCTTCACTACGTCAAAAAGCAGTGCTCTAGGGATTCACTCTCATTACAGTAAAGGCATATAGGGGAGTGGTGATGTGAGCAGCGAGACCTGATGCCGGGTATTCGGCAAACGTGGTAGGTTGGTAGCTATAGATGTAGGTCCCTCTTCCATTACAGAACGTAAGGTATTATATGGAATTAAGTAAGTAACCACGAGAGTAAAGCACGCCAGACTTGCGCGGAGGGCGAATCACAGTCGCAGCGAAAGCTAGATGAGCGGCCTTTACAAACCTTTTCTAAACACTCATTGGGTAACTTCTGCAAGGACACTTGCTGCGGGCACCAACGGCAGCATTACTACTTTTTTCTGGGTAGTAGACCGGCATTCGCTGTGCTATCCTTCGTCATTCTTCTGAGAAGTGTGATATCCACTAAATACTTGCACGGAACTTCGTGCCGATTGTTCATGCAATGGCTGACAACGATGAGGAATTATGAGTGGGTATGGGCCACAGTTGACCAAAAACAAGCTTTTGTAATGGGTTGGAGCATTGGACGACCCACTCGTTACGCTACTTGCATTGTGTGACGCCTCGTTAATTTGCTGTTTTAAAACAATTTATTATTCATATTAACGTGATTACCTTCCCGACATCAAGCCTGCTTAAGGCAAGTTTGCGAACGTGCCCCAAGTTTGCGAGCAAAGGCAGGTTCGGTTCCTGACCACGGCAAGTTATCTTTTCATCTACTTCACTTTCTTCACGTGTACACCACAATTGGATCTAATAATTTTAGCTATACTTTTCTTGTCACTATTTTCTGTTACATCTCATTATTATTGTGTCGAACATGGAAAAACGAGCCCCAAGTATACACTCCTGTGCTTAATTAACAAGGGTCTCGTACTGGCAGACTTTGTGCCTTCAGAGATTGCATACGAGGCACTATTGGTCAGCTGCCAGCTCGTAATACGTTCACGTGCTACGTGGCGCCAAAAAGGCTCATAAAGAGTGTGGCACACTGATAAAGAGTGTGCCACACTCGCCGCTATGGCTACAGATGGCGCTGACTAGCACTCCCGCGCTTAAATTCCCATATAAACCCAATAAAGTGGCTGGGAGGATAGTCGCCGTGGTAGAGCATCGAACGCGGTATTTGAAGGTCGCAAGTTCGGATCCTGCCCACGGCTAGTTATCTTTTCACCCAGTTTTCTTTCTTCGCATTTACAGTACAATACGGTGTAATAACTTCCCCTATACTTTCCTTGGCATTATTGTTTGTTAGAATTATGCCTCATATATATATATATATATATATATATATATATATATATATATATATATATATATATATATATATATATATATATATATATATATATATATATATATATATATATTGACGCGTGCCTACATGTGGACGATAACGATGATGGGGAATTTAGTGGGCACGAGGTATTGGGCCTCTAGCTTCTCTCGAGGCTGAAGAAGACGATCTTGTGACTGAGCTGTTGAGGACACGCTGCTTTCGTCGTCCCAAGGTGTATCTGTGTTTTATTCGCGTTGTACCGCGACACTGGTGGAGGTGCTGGGCCGCAACCCTGTCTGATCCACACGCCCGCTGTGTGGAGCATCATCGAGTCCAAACGCATTGTCACCTATAGAAAAACCGGTGCATCGCTCCAGTCGACGGTTGCGAGGCCTCGCGCCAAAGCTAACTCACTCGCCGGAACCTGTTAGGCACCGCACACCTGAACCAATGGCCAACGCAAGCTCGCAACAGGTGCCCCAAGGCAGCTTTCCGACGCACCCATCTCAGGTGACCCTCTTTCAACCCCTCGTTCCCGATCGCTTTAGTGGCGGTGCCCATGAAGACGTTCACGACTGGCTTGACCACTATGAGCGTGTTGCCAAAGTAAATCATTGGTCGGAACAGGAAAAGCTTTCACGCGCCTATTTCTACCTTGACGACGGTGCTCGTACTTGGTATGAGAATAGAGAAGGCAATCTGTCAGCTTGGCCCGACATTCGAGAGAAGTTCGTCGATACCTTCGCCAATATCGGTAGAAGGGACCGTGCGCAGCAGTTATTAGAGCTACGGGTTCAAAAACCCAACGAAACCGTTGCAATGTTTGCCGAGGACATGACTCGTCTCTTTCAACGAGCTAACCCGCACATGACGGAAGATAAAAAGTTGAGTTACCTCATGCGCGGTGTCAAGGAGCAGCTTTTTGCCGGGCTACTGCGCAACCCTCCGACTATCGTGGTTGACTTCATTAAGGAAGCTACGGCTATTGAGCGGGCCCTTCATCAACGCTGCAGGCAATATGACCGCATGTCCTGCAATGTCCCAATCCATGCTATCGCCATGACGTCTGAGAGTCAGAGCTGCTTGCGAGACTTGATTAGGGAGATAGTTCGCGAGGAACTGCAGAAGTTGCGGAATCCTGTTGCTGAAAATCCCATCGCGTCGATCGCTGAAGTCGTACGCGATGAAATCCACCAAGCGTTGTCTACGGCTAGTACTGATGCTATCAATCCGGCCATAACGTCTATCCTAAACCCTGTAAGGGCCTCACGAAGGCGGAGGAGCGAATCCTCCTTCGCCTTTATACTAAAACTCTATTGTGCCCGGCAATCATAAAACACTTTGACCCCGCTTGCACGGGGAAGTGCCCGCATTGTGAGGAAAGTTCCTCTGACATTTTCCACATGGTGTGGGCATGCCAAAAAACCCCAAACCTTACCCCACTACCCAACCCTTCGCGGGAGGACTGGGAGGCAGCCCTGCTCGGCTGCTCTGACCTGACGGCCCAACGGGCCCTGGTCGAGCGTGCCCGGGCCGCGGCCAACGCCAATGGGCTCCCGTAAGAGGGAGCCCACCTAGTGTTTGTACGGGGCGGCCCCTTAAGGACCGTTCCCACCCTCCCTGTAAATAACATCTGTAAATAAATGTTTTTCAGCAGCAGTAGTACTGATGCTCAGCAGCGTCCTATGAGCTACGCTGCCGCTCTCCGACGTCCACCACCCGCTATGCCGACGCTGTACCACCAGGTGCCGATGGCCCCTTCGTATCCGCCGCAAGAGCAGACACTGCATCAACCACCCACGCTACAGCCATACAACCAGCCATCCACAGCCACCCCATGGGCATCGACGCGTCCACCGACCCGGAAAACAGATGCATGGCGCACCGTGGACAGGCGTCCACTATGCTTTCACTGCGGAGGTGCAGGACATATTGCCCGTCATTGCTGGCATCGAGGTGATTCATTCCGTCCTCAACGACCTTGGTTTGACGGTCGACGGGCCAACGACGAATACACTCCGCGCCGTGCCGACACCTCTTTCTATGGAGCCCGCTATCACTTTGAGGACGGCTCTACCACTCCAGAGAAGGCAATGCCTGCTCAGCCTCCTGGTCCGAGACGTCAGTCCCGCTCCCCGTCCCCCGCGCGTTCGCCTTTGTCGCACCACCGCGCCTATGCGAACCTTAATGCAAGAAGGTCACCAAGCCCGCGCTGGGGAAACTGAGAGCGGCGACCTCCGGGGGCAAGGTTGCAGGCCATAAAGATAACGACAAGAAGCCCCCACAGCAAGACGCCATACAGCCGATAAGCCGTGAAAACGATGAAATTGTGACTGCTGACCTTAGTGTTCTCGACGGTCAGAAAGTGATTGATTGATTGATTTGTGAGGTTTAACGTCCCAAAACCACTTCTGATTATCGCTTCTCGGCCTTTTGGCTATGATCATAGTGTGGACGGCCAGAAAGTGACAGCTTTAGTCGACACTGGTGCCGACTTCTCCATTATCAGTCAGGACCTCGCCGACAGCCTCAGAAAAGTGAAGACGCCGTGGACGGGCCCTCATATAAGAACAGCAGGAGGCCAGTTATTGATGCCCTTGGGAAGATGTACCGCAAGAATTGACATCGGAGGTTATCCTTTCACTGTGTCGTTCGTCGTTATTGCCGCATGCTGCAGAGACGTAATTCTCGGCATGGACTTTTTACGGGAATATGGTGCCGTCATCAACATACCAGAGAGCTTGATTACATTTTGCAACAGTTCGGGCTTACCCAATTCTCCAGAGGCGCGACCAAACCAACTGCGTCTTACTGATGATGATGTGGTTCTCCCTCCGAGGTCATGCACGTTTGTTTCTGTGGCAGCCGCTGCTCAGTTTGACGCCGAAGGAGTTGCGGACCGAATAAGCTCGCTGCTCTCCACCCACGGTATTTCTGTCGCACGAGGTATCGTCAGAGTTGCTGCTGAACACACGGACTTGCTGCTGACCAATTTTAGTGCTGAGCGCCGGCATCTTCTTTAAGGCATGGCTGTCGCTTACTTCGACGATGTCATAGATGCCGAAGGCTGCTTGGCGGTAGTCTACGAGTCGCTAAATCTTGATTCAGCGCCTGTTCTGGACGTTAGCATTACTTTGCCGAAAGACGACCGACGCAGACTCCTTGAGTTACTGGCCAAATTTCAAGACTGCTTTTCGACAACATCAAGAGTTGGCCGCACGCCACTAACCAGGCATCGAATAATTACCGAGGAAACGGCGAGACCTATTCACCAGAACCCTTATCGCGTGGCTCCAAAAGAACGTGAAGCGATACAACAGCAGGTAGACAGAATGCTTGAAGATGACGTCATTCAGCCTTCACAGAGCCCCTGTGCGTCACCTGTAGTCCTCGTTAAGAAAAAGGACGGCAGCCTGCGCTTCTGTGTGGATTACCGGAAGCTAAATCAGGTGACCAAGAAAGACGTATATCCACTACCGCGTATAGACGACTCTCTCGACAGACTTCGACATGCTCGATACTTCTCTTCAATGGACTTACGGAGTGGATATTGGCAAATCGAGGTGGATCCGAGAGACCGCGAGAAGACCGCTTTTGTGACACCAGATGGGTTATATGAATTTAAGGTCTTGCCATTCGGTTTGTGCTCAGCCCCTGATACCTTTCAAAGACTCATGGATACCGTGCTTTCTAGGTTGAAGTGGAAAACATGCTTAGTATATCTGGACGACGTCATAGTGTTTTCCGCGACGTTTGACGAGCACCTTGAAAGACTTGAGGTGGTCTTATGAGCCATACAGTCCGCGGGCCTGACGTTGAAGCCTGAGAAGTGCCACTTTTGCTACGAAGAGCTGCGATTTCTTGGTCCTCTCGTCAGTCATGCTGGTATTCGTCCCGATCCTGAAAAAATCGCAGCCGTAGAACAGTTCCCTATGCCGACCGATAAAAAGGCTGTCAGACGCTTTCTCGGCCTCTGCGCGTATTATCGACGATTTATCGCGGACTTCGTACGTATAGCATCACCACTAACTCGCCTAACAAGAGAAGACGTCACCTTTGAGTGGAATAACGAAAAGGAAGCTGCTTTTAACGATCTTCGCCAGCGACTACAAACACCCCCAGTCCTTGCCCACTTCGACGAGAGAGCCCCTACGATGCTTCACACCGATGCTAGCAATGTTGGTCTGGGAGTTGTGCTTGTGCAGCAGCAAGATGGCGCAGAAAGGGTAATCGCTTACGCAAGCAGAACGTTAACACGTGCTGAGGCTAATTACTCCACGACTGAGAAGGAATGTCTCGCCGTGGTATGGGCGGTTACGAAATTTCGTCCGTATTTATATGGCCGCCCCTTCAAAGTAATTAGCGACCACCACTCACTGTGTTGGTTAACTAATCTTAAAGACCCTACCGGCCGATTAGCGCGTTGGAGTCTCAGGCTGCAGGAATTCGACATGGCAGTCGTACATAAGTCAGAGAAGCGACATATGGACGCCGACTGTTTGTCCCGTTCACCCATTGAGTCGGCAACCCTACCCGAGGAGGAGGAAACATCATTTCTCGGTGTCCTCGACACGACCACCATTGCGCAGCAACAACGAGACGACGCTGAGTTGCTTGGCTTAATTACCTACTTGGATGGCAGATCTCGGAAGGCGCCAAGAGTTTTCGCAAGGGCGTTGTCATCATTTTGTTTACGTGGCGGAGTACTCTATAAAAAAATTTTTCGTCGACGGGATCTGCCTATCTGCTCGTCATCCCAGCAGCCCTTCGCACCGAAGTACTGAAAGCATGCCACAACGAGGTTACCTCTGGCCACTTGGGTTACACAAGAACGTTGGCCAGGGTACAGCAAAGGTATTACTGGCCAAGACTAACCACAGCCATGAAGCACCACGTTCGTACCTGTCTCGACTGCGTGCGACGCAAGTCACCGCCAACTAAACCAGCTGGCCTCCTGCAACCCGTACAGGTCCCAATGACTCCATTCCACCAGATCGGCATGGACATTTTGGGCCCACTCCCTACTTCTACTGCAGGCAACCGATGGGTTATCGTCGCGACGGATTATTTGACCCGTTATGCCGAGACAAAGGCTATCCAGAGAGGTACGTACAGCAGTGGAGGTGGCAAGATTTTTTATCGAGAATATTGTACTGAGGCATGGTGCACCAACCGTCGTAATCACAGACAGGGGAACCGCATTTACAGCAGCTCTTTTGGACCATGTTTTGATGCTGAGTGGAACAACGCATCGTAAGACCACCGCATACAACCCACAAACGAACGGGCTGACAGCGTCTAAACAACACCATTGAAGACATGCTTTCGATGTACGTTGACGTCGAACACAAAAAATTGGGATACAATCTTGCCTTACATAACGTTTGCATACAACACGGCCAAGCAAGAAACGACCCGCATGACACCTTTCAGCCTCGTTCATGGACGGGAAGTACGAACAATGTTAGATGCAAAGTTACCGCACAAAGGCGACGACATCGTCCCGGACGCCGACACGTTTACAGAACGCGCAGAAGAAGCTAGGCAACTTGCACGTTTACGGATCAGCCAGCAGCAAGACTACGATGCAGGCCGCTACAATGCTCACCGCAGAACAGTCGTCTACCAAACTGGCGACAAAGCATGGGTTTGGACGCCCATACGAAAACGAGGACTTTCCGAAAAACTCTTAAGAAGATACTTTGGGCCGTACCTAGTTGTGCGACGACTGAGCGATGTCACTTACGAAGTTGTTCCCGACTGTTCGTACAGTACAAGGCGTCGCCAGCACCATCCTGAACTCGTTCACGTAGTCCGCATGAAACCCTACGTCAGCGAGTGATTGCATGATACTTTAATTTAGAAAAAAAACTGCATTACAGACTGCGCATCGGGGCGATGCTCTTTGGGAGAGAGGCAAATGACGCATGCCTACATGTGGACGATAACGATGATGGGGCATTTAGTGGGCACGAGGTAGTGGGCCTCTAGCTTCTCTCGAGGCTGAAGAAGACGATTTTGTGACTGAGCTGTTGAGGACACGCTGCTTTCGTCGTCCCAAGGTGTATCTGTGTTTTATTCGCGTTGTACCGCGACAATAATATATATATATATATATATATATATATATATATATATATATATATATATATATATATATATATATATATATATATATATATATGTGTGTGTGTGTGTGTGTGTGTGCTGCACAATGTAGCGGTTGCTATCTTATGTCCATGCTGCATTGGCAGGCTCTCCTACGCTTCCTTGCACTTGAATAGTGCATTGCACTTAGCTGCAGCTAATGGTTGACCCTGAACCTCGAGCTTATCAAGTTCAAGGACCGTGTTACATGTACCCCCTTGAGGAGTTTTCTGGAGATTCCGCACACACTACGGCGATCTACAAGCTTCGCTGTTGGGTGGGGTTGGCTCGATGTCGGTAGTCGTTTTTGTCTTATCAGCTAAAAGAACTTGGCTCATACCTACAGTGGGGATTGTTCACGCTGTAAATATAAATATTTCAAACGCTACATGCCACATGAAAAATGAAATTGTAGAAGGACAAGACGTCAAGTGCATAACATAGTTCAGATTCGAAATGATTCTCGTTGATGGCAACATACCCTAGTTTCTTAAACATCCCACACACCCTACCCATGTGCCTCATAACGTACGTGCCATAACGTAGTTCATCGTCATCCATTCAGCAGGTTTTATTTAAACATCCTGCCTCAAATTAGTAAAATTTGATATTTTCTAACCTTTTTAAAATTCATCAGAATTAAAGTGACATGTGATCCTCTATCTAAATAATTGTTTCTTGGCCAATCTCCCAGAGTGAATGTGAGCCATTCATTTAGGCTACCACTACCACTACCACTACCACCACCACCACCATCATCATCATCAATGCATCAACCACCGGTTCCAGGCCCATCCCTCTTGGTTGGTGAGTGCCATCGAGAAAGAGTGATCATTATCACCACTTGGCACTTGCACCCCCAATGGAGGTGGTTGCTGAATGGATGTCGGACCATTTCGGCAAGAAGAATGGAAACCTCGTCATCCAAGTGTTCGGTTTTATTATTCAGCGTTTTGTCTCTGGTTCTTTGCAGTTACCACGAAAGGCGTCTTGCGGACTACGCTGGGTGACTGGCCGTCCTACCGAGTTGGTACCGCTGAGTGTCTCGCTACGGAACGGCGTAGGCGGATGCTCGGGGCACAAAGATGGTTTAGTCTGGACCATTCCGAGAGGAGCAGTGAATGCTCTCGGTGGTAAATATTAGCGCTAAGGCATTAACGGTAAGGCTTTTTGTTTTGCTTAAGACTTGCATCCTTCACGTGAGTCGCCTAAATTTCAGTATCCCTGAGTATAGGCTCATTTTACGTCAACGCGACGGGTGGAGCACGCCGTGGTTCTAGTCATGATCTGCTACGGTATGTGTATTGTCGGCTGTGGCGGAGAGGCAGCTGGCAACCGACGACGAAAGGTAAGTCATTGTTTGGGCGTAGACACGAAAGCTAGTCATTGTTTGGGCTTCGAAGCGAACGGGTCTCCCACTGCATTATGTGTCGAGCCTCGGCGCCCGTCGCGACTATCTCCCGTGTCTACGCTCGAGTCGTCGTCAGTTGCCTACCACGCGACCGCAGCCGGCACTACAGTATGCCTACGCGACATCAAGCAAGCTCTCCCACGCTCTCTTACATATGTATAGTGCGCTGCACTTGCACTGCAGCTCGTCTTAACGCTCGAGTTCACTTCAAGAACCTCGTAATCACTGCTGCTGCATTTGTCAGTACTGTACACTTAATATTTGTACACATTTATCATGGCTGGAACGCGCCGATGTGGCTTTTTGCGCTTCTCACCGCCTTGGCCGTGAGGGCAATTCACAGCATATCGCTGGCAGCGATTCCTCCGTCACTAGCGATACCTAAGTACAGTGCTCCAAGATTTGGTAAGTACTGGCATCATGCTTTGAAATGTAAATTAGTTTGTTTTTTTTTCGTCGTGAATGTGGCTTTGTGTGATTGATTCGCACAGTATCATTTTTATTTTGCTTCGTTATACACGTTTCGCAGCCTGTCAACGTGTTTGGCACGCACAGAAACGTGTTCTATCTGTGAACCGATGTTGCATTCGCGTTGGGCAATTCAGGCTTACCTATACTACTCATTAAAACGTCAAATCTTGCTTACTTTGTACCTGCCTTTCGAGGTGATCGTGACATGATACTAATTTATGCAAAGTTTAGAGCACTTGGTTGCTCGACTCAAGATTCCATTGAAACTGATTCATTTATGAGTAATTAGATCTTCTTCATCTACTTTCTCGCCAGCTAGATTTCCTGTCACAGGTAAGTAGGGCAATTATGGACTTTTTTCCTCTGCAGGCTAACGTCAATTTTTTAATTTGAAAGTCAGCGAAATAAAGTGTTTGTTCTTGTCTACATTTTCTCTCTTTTCTTCAATGTGATGCAAAAGAAGTCAATGAGTACACTAAGTCAGGTGCGCTGACTGACCGTTTTTTGTGTGCGTTTGTGGTCCCTCGCATATCCTCTTTCGCGTGTGTACATCCATGCGTGCGTGCCTATATATTTGCGTGTGCGTGTGCGTGTATAATGTAGATTTTTCTTAAACCTGCTAATTACACACGCTTACATCGCTCAGTGATTGACAATTAGTGCTTTTAGTTGTTTAAGATGAGGTAATAATATAAAATGCAAGTAACGTCTGTAGTTTGTTATAAACTACTTGACAATATTTTTTTCACAGTGAAGCTGTTCAAGCGGGCACTAAGAAATTTGTTGACCAAAAAAAGAACCTTGCTACATCATTGTCATACCAACCACTACTGTGGCATGCCACCTGTCACGAAGATATCCGAGAGCTCGTCTGTGTTCTGTGTGCGCCCTTTCGTATAAAACGCGCTGCATTCGTTGGATTTTGTTTTCAAGTGTGTCGTACCAACCAGACCAAGCAGTCACCTTGTTACTTTCTTCTTGGTATAATTTTGACGAGGTATGCTCTTCGTAATAAAGTATGTTCTTAGTGATAAGTTGCACTTGGAAGAGTTGTACTCACTGTATAACTGAAACACACTGTTGTGCACTACTGCAATAGCAGGTAGCCTTGAAACATATTACTTGGTTAACACATTGAAAGCAGTGAAGCCTAAAGGTTGTTCGCGCAAAACGTATACCATCAGGCTTGTTAACACGGTCGGGCGCAAGCTCTTCTCACCCTCCCTCTTTTTTTATTTAGGAGCGGATCTCCTTAGGCCCGCACCCCGCCGTCATCACAGTCGCCGCCGTTGAAGCTCCCCGCCACATCACCACTCATGCCTCTCTCTCCCTTTCCTCCCTTTCTCTCTTTCTTCACCATTGTTCTCTGCTCTCAAACCAGTGAACGCGCGACCACTTGCTTCGCCCTATCGACCACCTAGTGGTTGGCCTGTTGCCTTGGCTGGCTCGCACAGCACGCGCCACACGCACTCGCTTGGTCTTTCCCGCCACCAAGCTTCCCAACCACTCCCCACCCTAAGGGCCATTCCACGCGCTTCCCTCACAGCCGCAACGCACGTGCCAGAACCCCTACCGCACGCAAGCGGGGGACAAATAAGCCAATTGTCGACGCCGCGGAGGGTGAAAGAGCGTCGCCAATTGGTTTATATCTCCCCCGCTTGCAAGCGGTAGGCGTCCCGGCACGTGCGTTGCGGCTGTGAGGGAAGCGCGTGTAACGGCCCAAACGCCTTCATGACAGCCAGCAGCGAGATCAGGCGCATAGTGATTTGCATCCAATTTAAAAAGAGATTCATTCATCATTTGTATTAGTACATTGAACAACTAAGTTTTCTGCGTTTTTTTTTTCATGAAACCAGATCCAATGACGCCAACGCCAGTGCCCACTCCCACCACCGCAAAGACAACAACGCTGGGTCCTCTATTTCCTAACAGTAAGCATTATTCAGAACACCTGTTCATTCACTCCCTTCAATTTAGAGGCTATGCTTTCGATAAATCAGTTGTGTGAAAGAATTTGTCTATCCCTCACCTTTCGCGCCCTGCCTTACTGTGCGGTTTGTGAAGAACATGTATTGGACTTGGAATGGGATAGATTGAACGAATAAGAGAGAGCGCCTCAGACTGGCTCGACAGGAGGCCGACGTTTCGACAGGGGGACCTATCGTTTTCAATTTCACCTTGTCATCCTTGGCGTTTGCTCAGCGTTGACGTCGCGTCCAGTAAGCGCACGTTTTCAGGGCGAAACACGCCAGCAAACACAACACAAACACTATAACGTAATGAGAGTTAACAATGATTCTCCTAAAACGAGCACGCCAAAAATGGCAAGGTGATTTTGACAACGATAGGGTGCCCTGTCAAAACGCCGTCCAACCTGTCTGAGGCAAGAGTGGCGATGTGGGCTTGTTGGTGAAACATTTGAAAGCAATTTGTGTAGCGCGAGGCAAAAAAACGAACACAGGGAAGAATAGACTGAGAAGACAGAACGCTACTATCAACAACATGTTTATTTTCGACCTCCAAGCTGCTTTTAAGCCTTAATCATCAGGCGACCAAGCAGATAAGCACGTGTAATTCAGATACATGCACGACAATGCCATCTACCTACAAGAAAAAACGATAAATAGGACAACAAAATCTCACAGAAAAAATCACGTATCACTGCGTACGCAGGAGCGCCAGTTCCATGGGTGACAAGGCAATCGAAGGCTTGCTAATACATACATCTCCAAGAGCATCAATAAGTTCGGCTTCTATGATCAACCGAGTCATCTCGTCCTTATGCCGACCAACAATGATTGTACTCTCGAACAACGGCCGGCAGCCATACGCGTGAATGTGAAGAGTGAGAAAACCTTCTGGCGGCAGTTTATTTGCCTTGTAATTGTGTTCCCTCAATCGCTCATTCACACACCTACTGGTTTGCGCGACATATTTTTTCCCACATGTGAACAGAATAAGGTAAATGACGAACGAAATGCACTCCACAAATTTGTGTTTATGCCTTTTTGTGCACAACACCCTTTCCTCACGTGATGGATTCATCAGCACACACAATTTCCCAAGTTTATCACGTACTGAAAATAGCACCCTAATATTGTCCCGATGTGCCACTTTCTTAAGATTATGTGACAGCTGGTGAACATATAAAATTACGGCCGTGCGTCTTGATTTTACCGGTGAATCGACATGAACATTAGATTGGCTTGACCTTGCACGAATCTTTTTCAACTCTTTTTTCGCAACTGAAACTAAAACATGATCGGGATAGCCCGATCCTTGCAAACGTGTGATCTGATTATGGAAACTCTGATTCATAAGGTGCACACATGACTTGTTCAATGTGTTTTTGAGGCATGTCGTCGCGATGGCTCTCTTGGTTAGTTTAGAATGAACGGAATGAAATGGGAGTAACGCTTTCTGAGCACGCGGATCATAGCACCAGCATAGCAGGTTCTCAGAACACTGAACACTTAAATTTAAAAACCTTATTCGTCCATCGCTAGGCCCTTCTACTGTCACTTCAAGGGGCTTAAGACCATCACGAAACACACTCAACACACTAAAACTCTCACTTTGGAAATTTTTCTCCGAGCTGTCAATGAAAATAATAAAATCATCTACATATCGGAACACTTTCTTGGCCGTCGTATCTGCGAGACGATATGCCACAATTCTATCAAGTTCTGCCAGAAACAGATTGCTCAAGACAGGCGCGATGCAAGAGCCGATACATATACCCTGGTTTTGCAAAAGAATATCATTGTTCCATTTAATGAACGTCAAAGTAAGATAAAATTCCAACAAGGTAAGAAAATTATCAGCAGAAATACCCGACTCAGACGAAAACTTAACAGCACCAAATTCATCAATGCTACTTCCAACACATTTTAGCATTTGTGGATGGGGGAGGGAATAGTGCAGGTCTGTCACGTCAATTGAGAAGGCTCTTAGCCCTTCATTTTCATGAGCTTCCATGAACCTTAATATACTATCAGAACTCTTGACTAAAAACGGATCTCGGACTTCGAGATGATTGAGTTTGTCTAACAAAAAATCACGTATCACTGCGTACGCAGGAACTCGCGTTCCTGCGTACGCAGTGATACGTGATTTTTTCTGTGAGGTTTTGTTGTCCTATTTATCGTTTTTTCTTGTAGGTAGATGGCATTGTCGTGCATGTATCTGAATTACACGTGCTTATCTGCTTGGTCGCCTGACGATTATGGCTTAAAAGCAGCTTGGAGGTCGAAAATAAACATGTTGTTGATAGTAGCTCTCTGTCTTCTCAGTCTATTCTTCCCTGTGTTTGTTTTTTCGCCTCGCACTACACAAATTGCTTTCAAATGTCTGAGGCACTTCTTGCTGCTCGTTCAACCTAACGCACTTTGTTTCCGTCCGTCGGCTCCCAGCTTGATTTAGGAGTTCAATTACACTTCGATTTTCAAAAGGTTGAGTTAGCTGGCAAGGATTCATGTTAAAAGACGAGGCAGGATAACACGGATACGCGACACTAGTTGAGCCTACACAAAAGCCGACAACGAACTGAAAAGGCGCACATCAAGGGAGAGCAAAGGCACACAATCTTGTGCGAGCATGACCAGGCAAGAGGCGATACTCATAAATCCGGCACGCCTATAGGGGTTTACGTTAGTCATAACCCACCAGGAATTTTATTTCTTCTTGCAAATTTGAGCTGCCATGACTTTTCTCTTGTAATCACGCTTGCACTCGTTGTCTCTCAACTTGACTCTATTCATCAACGAATCTTTTTGAAAAACCTTGCTCCTTCGTAGGTAATATATAACAGTCTAAAATGTTAAGGTTTTTATGTAGGCTCATCTGATCGCAAGAAACATCACAAAAATCAGAAGAGAGACACTCACCTTGAAAACAAGAGTACGAGAAAGAGCTTCCGGTTATGCTGGCGGAAGCCTTGTTCGCAATGAAAGCGAGGACGAGGGGAATGTTGCTCATACAGTGTCTAAAATGGGACGTATGCGAAGGGTGGTGTATATACGAGGATGGGTTGCGTCATTTTGTTTCAGTGTATTGTCGGTCGTTTCAAAAAGAATTTAAACACACATATCTGTTCTCCAAAATCGCGACGTTATCCAAATTGATTTATCGGCTCAAGTCTCGTCCGTGCTCTGCCAAAGTATTTGATGACACGATTTTTTTTGTTAACGTCACTGCCATGCTGTCATTAGCAACTGTCAAAACTTACCGTTTCAGAGATACATGCGCATTTACAGTCTTTAAAGGGGATCCGGTTAACTACGCCGTGAAACTTTTCTTCGGGGAGCATCTCTTTTGCACTTGCTAGTAGATGACTGAACTTCTTCACAAAAACATCGGCTGCGTGGGTGTCATAATGGTGTAGAATGACGGCCAAGCCCTCTCTCACACCGGGCACGTACGCTTGCTTGAGAGCACATGGTCAGGCCGTGGCATCTGAGACAGCTGGCGTCAAACCGAGTTCAAAAACGACTTCAGGTAGCCACATGCCAAGTGATCTCGGTGCACTTGCACAAGGTCAGCGTCTCTAATTCTTGGTGTTGCGTAACTCGCCTTTGGTTATGCCGACAAATGAGGTCACCAACAAACCACTTCTGGTTTCTCGGGTGCACTGAATCATAATGCACATTCTTGCCAATAGATGTGTTCTTTCCGAACACAGGGACTGTCAGACTGCAGTGGTCACGTTTGGCGAATCTTTCCAGGAATGATAGCTTGCCCTCGCCGTCTCTTTCTAGCTTGGCCGGGAATTTCTTAGATATTTCAAATCAATTTAATTAAAAAAGGAATAAAAAATGTACTCGCTGAATTACGCAGCACCCGTAATGTAGCGTAAAAAAACCCCGGGTGCCGTGCTGAAAGAGGCGAGTGCACGATTTTCAAGCCGTTACATTGTTAAGTTTGAGGCGGTTGCTGAACTAAATGCCCCCGTCGGTGTCCCGTCTATTTGGTTGTGGAAGACGAAGACGATTTGGTTGTGGTAAAGATGCGTGCCCCGACCGACCAGCCCTAATCACTCGAGCTTGCGCGCATGGTATCTTTAAAGGTGATAAGCACATGAATCATACCTTTGTAACTGTGGCGATCTCAACACGAAAGCTCGCGCTGAGGCCATCAACAGCACGAAGGTCACTTCGATCACTGCAGATGCCACGTTCTTAGAGGAGTGAGCTGCTATAGTCTCACAACGTGTAATACCCGTGCCACACGGGCATAGAAAATGACATTTGGTGGCGAAGGCCTTCAGTTCCCGAATGACATTTGTTTCGCCGGCGCTGCTACACGTCCCAAGCGAATGACATTTGACTTGATGATGTCGATCACAGCACCTTCTGAGTGAGCATTGAGTGAATAGCAATAAAAAAATTAAGAAGCATTTACAAGCTTCATACACATAAGATAATAATCAAATGTAGAAATAAGCGTATTACGCTGTCCTAAGTTTTAGTTTCTTGCTTTGTTTTACAACGTTGCAGCCGACCGTAGCAACCTAAGCCAACACGAGTCAAAACCACAGCGTAAATAGAAAATGGCGCCTGTCGCATCGCACCTGTCGCATCTCTCAGAAGAAGATGTTCGCAGAGTTCGTTTTTTCACGGCAGCACTTGTGTGTTTCCGTGCAAAGCATCGTGCTCAAAAGCGAATAATTTTGGAGCAGAGACGAGAAAAAGAAGAGAAAGTCACGGAGAAAGTGAACGCGATGGCGATGAAAATACCAGTGTTGCATGCTTGTTTGCCAAAGTTTCGCTAAAATTGACAAGCGTTTCATTATCAATACTTTATTTTCTTCGTATAACGTTCAAAGCATCTTTTTAAGACTTTCGTGCAAATAAAAGACGGGAAATTTTATTTTTAGCTCAATATGATTTGTTTTATATACTTTCAGGTAAATCGCACTTCGCGAGCTGTGTCGTCGAGAGTAGGCATTTCTCAGTCAACTGAGTTCTGGCGAAGGCAGTTGGTGGCGAATGGCATTCGAATGGCATTCGGGTGAATGCTATTTTGTTCGCCCGTGTGGCACCGCACGAATGGCAATAAATCTGAAGGCATTCGGGGGTAAATGCCATTTTTTCTGCCCGTGTGGCACGGGATTTGTGGCTATCGCCTTCATTTCTTTGGCACTGCTGCGAAATTTATTCATTTATTTCGAAGCGAAGTTTCTTTGGTTCTCCCGATGTCTGTTGACGACGTTGTAGCCTCCCGTCGCATCAAAACACACATGTTTGGTATGCAGTACTTGATTTCATATGTGAGGTTTAGCGTCCCGAAACCACCATATGATTATGAGAGACGCCGTAGTGGAGGGCTCCGGAAATTTCGACCACCTGGGGTTCTTTAGCGTGCACCCAAATCTGAGCACACGGGCCTACAACATTTCCGCCTCCATCGAAAATGCAGCCGCCGCAGCCGGGATTCGATCCCGCGACCTGCCGGTCAGCAGCCGAATACCTTAGCCACTAGACCACCACGGCGGGGCTGGTATGCTGTACTTAGAGCGTTCATAGCACGCACGTAGGCCTAAGGAGACTGTACTCTCTCTCTCCATTCGTCTGTCCTTTATACTAGTCGGTGACTTAAACATAGGCATTATGGGCCTTGGGACCTTAAGTCGCTCATCCTCAGCCTTCACTTCATGGATCCGCTGTGATTTTTGTTTGTGCGCACAGAGACTCCACCCTTGTTGTGCCACATGATGTCCCCGTTCTATGCTGCTGACCCCATCGAAAGAACGAGAATCGCCCACAGCGACTTGCCCCGTCCTGGTCTCTGCGACTACACCGTGCTCGATGTTCCACACTCGCGGGACAAAACCTACGATCGTAAGTGCACCATTTTACCAACCAACACTTTTGGTGTAGAAACGATTGCACTACACGGGACTTAGTTTCACTCTTGAAGAAGCACACTGAGCAGAAGCAACACTGGAGGGCGCGTTTCGTCACAAATTTTCGAAACGTTGTTTTGAATCTTCGAAGGAGCTTTAACGAGTGAAAGAAAGTACCCTCAGAATTGATGGTACTCGTGCGCATAGGTTGGCGAACTGAATCATGAGTCGACTCATTTGGGCTCATTCAGATTCCGATTGAACCACGAGTCAGAGTCTGAGCGTGTCCGGGTGAGTAATATTTCGGAGATGTTAATTTAGTCCGAGTGAGTACAATCGAAGAATATTTTCGGAAGCGTGAGTGCGAGGAAGTCTGGCTACGGAAGATTTGGGGAGTCTGAGTCCGAGTGAGCCTTAAGCGCAATATATATTTAGTGAGTGAGTGAGTGAATTCTATGCTTTTTGCCGACCTATGCTCATGTGTAGCATTGAAGGAGCGTCCGACATGGTGTACGCTATAAAAGAGAGAGAAAAGCAAAGGGCAGGGAGGTTAAGCAAATTGCACCCGGTTTGCTACTATATACGTGGAAATGGGCAAATGGGAGGAAACGACCCCTGTGTAGTGGTATGCTATCAGCACGGACCAAAGGGCTGTTATTCAACATGCAGAAGAGAAGTAAATTACAAATGCTAAGTGTATTGTGGCTTTGTAGGTCCAGTGGAACCTTGGCGTGATGTAGAGTAGGCACCATAATATACTTCGCAATACTCGATGTTTCTTGAAACAGGAAAGAAAAAAAAAACACCTCCGAAAAACCGGCAGTTGAGCACGCTCTAAAATTCCGAGATACAAAAGTACATTAGTACCGTCTTCAAACTGCCTAGAAATGAGTTTACCCTTACCTGTCTCTTTGCGGCATTTCAAACAATGTTTTCTAGTTCAGCTCTTCGGTTAGCACATGCCGTCAAATGGGCTTGTGTTTTGTGTTGCGTGGCGGAAATTTCAGCAACGTTTTTGAACAATTAGAGAAATTTGGTTGTGAATTGATTTTTAATACTTTTTCGCTGCACATGCTGCCTTTTGAGTCTTCAGACTCGCGCGAACCAAATATTTCTTTATTACAACCTATATAATGACGTCACTTGCGCTTTCAATTAGGTTATAAGAAGAGCAAGTGCCATTCAAATGAAGCGTGCTGAACCAAACTTCCCACTTAATGCACTATTACCGACATTTGCCTATATCATTTTTTGCTACAACGAGATTTATGGACACCCGAAACTTGCAAATTGTAAACGTATTAAAGTAGTGACAGCGGCATGTAAGACAGACTATCAGTTCAAGATATGTGCCTTGGCGGGATTGCATTCAGTAATACGCAAGCGGTGGTAATACTTTACATCCCACCATAAGATATTCTATAAAGCTACTATGGCAGCAGACATCGCGTGTGTCATCGAGTCACCCGTAAACGTCCTGGCATTACCGGGATCACTGCGAGCCGGTCAATATTTGTTTGTTGTAATTTCTTTAATTGTCACTCAAGTCGGTTGCCTCCGTCATTCCGGTGGCGCGGATGTGTCTCGAAGGTCGTGATAGAGAGATGACTGCAGTCGGGTACAACTGCAGAAGTTGGCAGCATTTCCTCCTGAACGGCGTATGTGCACAAGCCTGCACCAATGAGCTCGCGCTCCAGACTGACGTCATAGGTTGGAGTGCCGGTGACTCCGTCTTCGGAGAACATTGTTGAATGCATGGGCGGGAGTACTTCTTTAGTCGCGGAGGAGATTGTGTGACGAGCTTCAGTCGTCAAGGCGGTGGCCTTTATGAACTTCTTAGGGACCCACGCGCTACTCGCACAGCCACACCGAACGAAATCGGAGGGCGAATTATAGAATCGGCACAGCTCTGTCGCCCTCCGCTTGCGTGTGGAAAGTGTTCCACCACGCTCAGTGCGGCTGTACGGGTAGCACGTGTACAGGCCCTTAGGGCCGTTCCATGCGCTCCCCACCCAGTCGCAACGCACGTGCCAGGACACCTGCCGCACCCAAGTGGGGGGCAAATGAGCGAATCGGGGAAGCTCTTTCACCCTCCGCCTGGGTGCGGCAGGTATCCCGGCACGTGCGGTGTGGTTGTGCGGGTAGAGCGTGGGCATGTCCTTAACCCATTAGGTTAAAGACACGCACGCACGCACACACACACACACACACACACACACACACACACACACACACACACACACACACGCGCGCACACACACACACGCGCGCACACACACACACACACACGCACACACACACACGCACACACACACACACACACGCGCGCGCACACACACGCGCGCACACACACACAAAATGTGTGTGTGGGCATGCCCTTAACCCATTGCATGCCCGCGCTACTCGCACTACCACAGCGCGCACGCACACACACACCATCGCACACATCCTCGCACACACACACACACACCTATTTTGTGTGTGTGTGTGCGTGTGTGTGGGCGCGTGTGTGTGTGTGCACTTTTTCTGTTATTTCAACACATACCGTTGCGTTACGTAAACGTCATGGCATTACCGTGATCACTGCGAGTCGGTCAAGTTTGGTTTGTTGTAATTTTCACCTTTTAACCCACCTGTTACGGCTTCACCAGTGTGCCTACAAGCCGCCGGGTTGGCTCATTTTCCTCGTCAAATCCTGCCGAACGAATTGAAAAACGATTCCTCAAGGCTGATTTTACTTTGAAAGGCACACGGCAAAGAGTCTGTAAGCGCACGCAAGTGCGAACAAAATTGAAGTTGTTTTTCACATGCGTGTGGCGTTCAAAGTGTTCCACATATGAACATCGTAGTAAGACAGTCGACGCAGTGAAGCATTTCTAACTAATTAAAAAGAAATTTGGTATTCTGTCACGTATATTCTGGATTATAATGCCACGTTCCTTCCTCAAGTTTTGTTATCGCCCCCATACACTGTACCTAATTCTCAGCGCAAACCACGTCTGCCGTGTTCGTGAAGTGGGCGTGATCTGAACGAAAGGATCTACTACAGTCTCAATGCTTCTCGAACACTGCAGGCGTGGTTCGCGCTGAGAATTACGTACAGTGTAAAGGGGTGATAACAGACCTTGAGGAAGGAACGTGGCATTACTGCGATTTATGTGCAGCGGCTCATGTCGCAGGTGGATGCGAAGATTTTGTCGTTGTACACCAGGCAAAACCAGGGTCGGCTACGAAGGCCCAGAGGGTCAAGTCGTATGCGGCTATGATTTTTCCACAACCACGACAAGAACAACAGTACTTTTGCAGCGGCTTCGTGTTCAAAGCACCCGTTGGGTGCTAGCAATGAGTACTCCGTTCTATATGCTTTCGGGACGGCTTTATGCTCTCCCATAGTAGAGTACCCTGTACTCTTAATCGTTACCCCCTTTTTCTACCCCACCTCCCGTACTCGAACAGCATTGCAGATATAGCTTTACTCTCGACTTTCGCAGCGGCTTCGTACTCGTTTCTACAACGCGGAGGCAACCTCACCAAGTACATGCTAAGCATCGACCTCAACAACGACGTGCTACTGTTTCAATCGTCGGTGAACCAATTCCTGCTCGGCAACATTGCCCATGTGGTGCGCCGAACGATACAGCTGCATGGCTTTGGATTCCATGGCGAGGTGGACTGGCTGAATGCGTCATCGTTCGGCCCCAACGTAATCAGAGACGGCGCTAAACGTCTCAATCTGCTGTACCAAGTGAGTGCTGTGGATGAAATCAACTTTCGCAAAGTCGAACCTTATTTGTACTGGGCGGTGTATGCGCTCCCCGCTTCAGGTAGCCACTTCAGGTGTACCTTCGCTACAAATGAAGGAAAGAAGCGAAAGTTTTAAGGGCTCGTAATAGTATCTCGGGGTACGTGACGCCAACAGGCAAAAGGAGCGTCCCACACTAGAGAGTTTTAGTACTATGTACGCTGCGTACGTGGCGGCGTTGCGTACGTAAGGACGCCACGTTCTGCGTAGTGCGCATGCGCAGACCGCAACGCGCACGTATCGCGTTACGTACGCAGCCGCTACGTACGCACGCATGAGATGCGTGCGTGCGTACGTATGAGGTGATCGCGTCGCTCTCGAACAAGTTCGCGAAAGCGCACAGCGAAAACGCATCAGAAAACAAGAACGCGCCGCGAAAGACGACAGCGTTGCTCGAGGCGAAACTGAGAGCAACAGCTCCGGCGCTAGAACGCTTGCAGAAGAGCAACGCGGAAGAGCATCTGAAAGGGGCCGGCGACGAACGCGCGCAGCGCCGCTGCCCAAAAACGATATGAAGATTATTATGCGGCCCAGAACAGGGTTAGTTGTGAAAGAACTGAAAGCATACCAGGTTGCGCGAGCGATAGAACTTGCGAGCGGTGACCCGGAGGCCTGTAACAGCCACAAATTTCTGCTTCGCCTTCGCAACGGATCAAACATAATTATTGCAAGCACTCCGTACGAAGATGTGGCAGAAAGGATCTTGAAGATAAAGACACTGGAGCTCAATGGCACCAACTATCCCGTGAACACCTACATATCCACTCCTGCTGGATACCTGAAAGGAGTGGTACACGGATTAGAACGCGAAACGCCAGAAGCTGAACTCCTGAGCCATCTCCGAGTGCGCACTCAAGGAGTGACAATTGTTCAAGCCCGCATGCTCGGACAGTCACAAACTGCAGTGATCACGTTTGATGGACCAATACTGCCGCGCTTCGTGTATTATTACGGTGGCGAAATGCCGTGCGTGCCTTATCAACCCACACGGCAGTACTGTAAACTCTGCAAGAGCCAGGGACATAGGACGGATGTTTGTCCCACACCAATGACAAAGGCGTGCAGTAACTGTCGCCTAAGAGAGCCACCTGAGGACCACACTTGCGATCCGGAATGTGCCCTGTGCGGCGGACGCCATCCCACGGCGGCATCGGAGTGCACCAAGAAACTCAAACGCGTCCCTCAAAAGGGCCGGTCGCTGCTGTCGCACCAACACAGCACACCAAAAACCACTGGCATACTCAAGAGACGCTGGTTCAGCACGGACCGCGAGGACTCTGCACCGCCAAGCAGGGCCCGTTCCAGATCCCGATCCAGATCTCGATCTACATCCCGATCCAGGTCCGGCTCTCGAGACTGCTCCAACTCTAGGAATGGTGGCCACAAGCAGGCCCAAGCAAAGCAACAACAGCACAAGGGCAAGAAGGCGCAGAAAAAGGAAGAGAAGAACCAGGTGAGCTGGGCAGCAAAATCCTCCCAACACTCACACCAAACACCACAACTCACGCGCTTAGAACGTGAGTTAGAGATAATGCGGGTGATAATAGGTGACCTAGAACGCGAAAATAGGGAACTAAAAAAGCAAAAAACGCAGCACCCGCAACAAAACTCTATACCCACCCAGAGTGGCCAGAAATCGCAGACGCAACCGAATGCAGGAGGTGACTCAATGATTACGTCGTCGATGCTGAAAGAAACATTAAAGGAAGTTATACCGACCGTTATAGAGCAAGTAATGATAAATGTAGATAGAAAGCTCGAGATTCTGGACAAGAAAATCCAGGCACAACACGTCGAATTCACGAAAGCCTTGCGAAAGCATGCCACAGGCATCAACATCAGAGAAAAAGCTGAGAAAATTTACAACAGGCCCGGATTGTCGGCCATGAACCAGGAGACGCATAATGGCTAATCATCAAACGCAGCGGTCAGAAAAGTGCGAAATATGGCAGTGGAACTGCCGTGGTTTCCGGCGGAAAAGAGGGCAACTGTTGCAGCTGGTGGCGTCGCAACAAAAGCCACCTGCTGTCATAGCAGTTCAGGAAGCCGGAACACAACCAAAATTACGGGGCTACGAAACTTATAGTACCGAGGACGCAGAATGGAAAGTTGCTACATTAGTCGATAACTCAATTACAGCAATATGTCATCAGCCCATTGAAGAGGCGGATATCCCGCATATCATAACAGAAATAACCTACAAAGGAAGCCATGGAAAGAGCGCCTTCATACTTAATATCTATAGTCCCCCAAGACAAAAGAGAGCAACGTTCGACAAGCTCTTTCAAGAGACAGCAAATCTGGCGAAAGGGAATCCATTAATCATAGTTGGGGATTTTAATGCCAGGCATGCAAGCTGGGGATATAAGATGCAAGACACCAAAGGCAAGAATATCGCAAGACAAATAGAGAAACTGGAAATGACTCTGTTAACTGACCCTGCAATACCAACGAGGATAGGCAACAGCGTATCCATGGACACAAGTCCGGACTTGACGATAGTACAAAACTGCTACAGCGTGGACTGGTACAACACCCTTGAAAACCTGGGCAGTGATCATTACATACTAAGCACCACAATCCGCACCGGCCGAATCCGCAAACACATCGGCACAGCCAAAATTACAGACTGGCACGCATATAGAAAAGCGCTAAAAGCGCACGTGACCACCATAGACGACTTGGACGAGTGGTGCAAAGTAATTCGAAATGAAAAGCAAATGTACACCAAAACTGTCGCCAGAACAGATGATACCCCTGAAGTAGACGCTCACCTTCTCCACCTGTGGGAAGCAAGAAGAAACCTCACTAAAAGATGGAAAAGGCAAAAGCGAAATAAGAAACTCAAAGCGAAAATTGAAGAAATAACGCAGCAAGAAATGAAAAGCAAATGTACACCAAAACTGTCGCCAGAACAGATGATACCCCTGAAGTAGACGCTCACCTTCTCCACCTGTGGGAAGCAAGAAGAAACCTCACTAAAAGATGGAAAAGGCAAAAGCGAAATAAGAAACTCAAAGCGAAAATTGAAGAAATAACGCAGCAAGAAATGAAAAGCAAATGTACACCAAAACTGTCGCCAGAACAGATGATACCCCTGAAGTAGACGCTCACCTTCTCCACCTGTGGGAAGCAAGAAGAAACCTCACTAAAAGATGGAAAAGGCAAAAGCGAAATAAAACACTCAAAGCGAAAATTGAAGAAATAACGCAGCAAGCCGAACAGTACGCTAATCAACTCGCGACAGCCAACTGGGAACAATTTTGCGATTCACTAAATGGAACCCTAGGAACAGCAGAGACATGGAATATCCTAAGAGCCATGATTGACCCTCTGAAAACTAAACGCGAAGGACAAAAATCTCTAGAAAGATTATTGCACACATATCCAGGCACAAGAGATGACCTGCTTCAAGACATCTATATTAAGTGTTTCGGCGCCCGAGCCATCACAGCCCCTTACCAGGCTAAATACACTGGGCTCCCAAACTCAGAACTGGATGCACCTTTCACGCATGCCGAGGTCAGAGCGGCAATCGTCAGCATGAAACGCAACACAGCGCCTGGGGCGGACCAAATCACCAACGTCATGATTCGCAACATGAATGACGAAGCCATAACAGCGCTTCTAAACTTCATTAACAAACACTGGGTGAATGGCACTATACCACAACAATGGAAGCATGCTGTAATCATTATGATACCCAAACCAGGAAAGAAATTGGCAATAGAAAACCTCAGGCCAATCTCTCTTACCTCGTGCTTAGGCAAAGTGTTTGAGAGATTAATAAATGCCAGACTTCAACGGCACCTTGAACAAAATAACTTGTTGCCAAACACCATGTTTGGTTTCCGCTCGAACCTTTCGACACAGGACATCCTTCTGTTTTTAAAGGAGGAAGTACTAACAAATGTTCCAAAAGCAGGAGAAAACATTGTCATGGCCATCGACATAAAAGGCGCTTTTGACAACGTAAGCCATAAGGCCATATTAGATGGGCTAGCAGCGACAAACTGCGGTCAAAGGACGTACAAATATGCACAGAACTTCCTTACTAAAAGAACCGCTGTTATCAGATTAGGAGAAGACGAATCCAATGTCTTCCACCCACCGAGCAAAGGCACACCACAAGGCGCTGTGATCTCGCCTACGCTTTTCAACATAGCCATGATTGGTCTAGCCAAAAAACTGGAAGGTATTCCCGACATCCGACACTCCTTCTATGCGGATGACATCACTGTATGGACAACCAAGGGTAGCTTGGCGGAAAAAGAAGAGCGGCTTCAACTGGCAGCTAAAACTATCGAAGATTACACTAAAGAAAGGGGGCTTCAGTGCTCAGCAGACAAATCGGAACTCATCCGGTTCTTCAAGAGTAAAAAACAAAGGACAGACCCGAGCCTCCGCCTTGAGGTCAAGCTAGACGGCAATATTATACCAGAGAAAACAACTGTTCGGATCTTAGGGATGTGGTTACAGTCCAATCAACGATGTCTCCACACACTGAATATGCTTAAACGAACAGTTCAACAAATTGTTCGTATGATAGTTCGAATAACGAACAATCGTGCTGGACTGAAAGAACAAGACGTGCTTCGTTTGGTAAAGAGCTTAGTCATCAGAAGACTAACATACTCGCTACCCTACCACAACATGAATAGAGAGGAGAAAGAAAAAGCAGACAAAATAATAAGGATGGCGTATAAAGCAGCTCTGCGACTACCACAAAGCACTTCAACTGCGAAGCTATTAGCGCTCGGACTTCACACTACATTTGATGAGTTGGCTGAGGCACAAGTAACCACCCAGATTAACCGCCTGCTACAGACGACAACCGACAGAAAACTTCTTCAGAGGATCGGCCTCGGCGAACAAGTACAGGCACGTGGAAGAGCTAAGGAATTGTCGTGCTCAGTCAGAGCCTGGTACAAAATATGCCCCCTACCGAAGAACATGGACCCAGTTTTACATGCTGGAAGACGTAAAGCAAGAGCCGCTTACATAGATAAACAGACAAAATATCTGAATACGGCGAGATTTACTGACGCTGCACCATATCAGGTAAATGCAAAGAACATGGTGGCCGTGGTCACAGACCGAAAAGGAAACGTCACAAGTTGTGCCTCCATAGCCCAAGCCTCTATCACAGAAGCGGAGGAGATAGCGATCGCGCTGGCAATCAAGGAGGGCAGGGAGCGAAAAACCCCAATGACAATAATCACAGACTCGAAAGCTGCATGTAGAAATTACGAAAAAGGTAGAATATGTATGAAGGCCTTCCAAATTCTAACCAAAGCAAACAAGGACTTCCCAATTGAATACACCCAAACCATTATCTGGGCGCCAGGGCACGAGGGCGTCACCGGGAACCAGTTTGCGGATGAGGCGGCTCGAGGCTTCACAGATTACCGAGCTTCCTTGCACACTGCAATAGAGGATCCAACGCCCCTAGACCCTAACTTTGGTGCAATTCTTCAGTATTACAGGGACAATAGAAAAGTGTATCCAGCACCGCATAAGAAACTTACAGCAATGGAATCGGTGGCATTACGCAGAATCCAAACAAACACATACACGAACTTACACAGGCTGCATGTATTCTACCCCACAGCATACAAAGATATATGTCCGTGGTGTGGGGCCACACCAACTCTGTTTCACATCACGTGGGAGTGTACGCATCACAATGAAGAACACCACAACATGAACAACACAGAGGAACAATGGGAGGCGCTGCTGTCCAGCTCGGCCATTGTTGATCAGCGCTGGCTGGTCCAACGGGTAGAGATGATGGCTAGGGCCAGCGGAGCCCTGGAATAGGGGCCCGACCATTTGGAATGCTCCGCGTTATGCGCAAATAAAGTTTTTTCTCTCTCTCTCTCTCTCTCGCGAAAGCGCGAGACTTCGTTTTGCAAAATGGTGGCATCGAAGGCAAGCACCACGGAGGAAGGAAAAAGGTAAGGAGAGGGCATGCCCAGCCGGCGCAGGGCGTAAAAAATGTGGCGGAAATGGACATCATGGCGGCCATATTCACTAGGTTCAATGGCGGCGTTGCTATGGTTACGTGTTGCGCAGTGGAGCTGGTGTAGCAGTGAGCGGCCGCGGCTGGCGGCGGAATGTGTGCCTCCCCAGGTCTCGTACTGAGCCGTGGCGGACAATATGTGTGCTCTACGCCGCGTTATTGGTTACGCAGTGTTCTCCTGGCTGTTACATTACTCTTAGCAACGTTTACAGATCCCTTTGTCCATCACGGGGTTTCAACAGTGCGTAGAACAAGTGCATATCCATGTGTCGTGCGGCGGATGACGTGGATGAAGCCGTTAGTGTTCAGCGAAATTGCGTTGGGCATCATGACGAAGCTGAATGACGACGAACGCCTTGCAGGTCAGTGACGGTTCAGCAGTGCTCCTGCTTGTGACAACGGACGACGCTGTTGAGCCCAGCAAGACGCCGTGAGGACCATGTGTACATACGTAGTTTCGTGTTGTGTATGTACACTAACAACTTGCATGTGCGTCTTAAAACACCTTTTCTGTTCCGCTTGGTACACTCTCCACCAGCATTGCATGTAATCTCAACGTAACAGCAACCACGTTCAACTGTCACTAGCACCGTGCTCAAAGTCACCACGGTTGCAGAATGCTGACGCCGGTGAGTTTCACGCGGAACACGGGACACAGTGGCAGGACGCTGCGTCGGCCGCGTGGCGGAACGCAACCGTAGACGGTGCACGACCGATCGTGTTGTCTGTACAGTTGCTGAATTAATGACGTGAAAGCACTCGCCGTTGTCAGTGCATCTAGCGCGCGTTCTCTCGAAGTTGCTTCATTGTCGGCGAGCTGTTACTCCCTGTTATTACTCGGACGAAGCGATTTCGCTAAAGGTGTCCCGCTGGCTCAGAGTTATGAGCCCAGTTCCATTAGTTTCGAATCGTCACGACACACGCGCTGCGCAGCCCACGTGCTTTCCGAGCAGGAGAGAGAGTCGTGCCTTCTGCTTTACATTCGGATGTAAACAAGCGACGAGAATTTGCCTAGTCAATATGGCCGACTTCCGGCTTCATCTCGGCTTCACAACGAGTGACGTCAGGGCCTCTCCTTACCTTTTTCCTTCCTCCGTGGCAAGCACCGACCGGCTCTGTGGCTTAAAATATGGCCATAATCTGGCTATAACACTTGGATTGGCTCACATTGGCTGTCAACAACACGTGCTTCTATTTTGATCTACCAGATGGCGCAACACGCTTCACGCTCGTTACGTACGCGGGTAGTAAGGCGTACTAAAAGCCGATTAGTGGCAAACGACGCCACGTAACGCAAGGCGCTTGCGTGATGCGTGCGTAGCACCATTCCGCAGTACTAAAACTCTCTATTGACCGTCATGGATACTGTCGGCGTTGACTGACGCAGCCATGTTTCAATCCAGATATATACCATAAAATCAACGGGAGGTATCGGTCGCTGTATCTCAGTTGGTGGAGCATCGGACAGGTTATTCGAAGTTCTCAGGTTCAGCCCCTGTCATCTCTTCGCCCACTTTTATTTCTTCACATTTACATTACATTTCCTACAAATACTTTTTTTTATATTTTATGTGGCAGTGTCTGTTAGTTTTCGATGATTGTGTGCCTAATAAATATTACTTAGAATTCGGTGCGCCTTAAATAGCCACCGAATGGTTGGTATTTCCGAAGCCTGCGGCGTCTTTCATATTCGTATCGGGGTTTTGGGATATGGAACCCCAAACATTAATAAATTTTTTTACGACTGCACGACGCTCATCACGTCTGTGACACCTCGCAGGGGCTCACCAGTGTCATGAAAGCAGTTGGGGTTAACGAAGGCGATATTGCCAATTACTTCATGGCTAGACTATTCAACCTGGCCTCAAGTACGAGGTCATATAAAGCACTCCTGGAAGGCCTCAACACCACCAGCGGGTGAGCACTATTACGTTACGAGTGGCACTCACCTTTTTCACTGAGCTGTGATGTTTTATAGACTACCGCGCCCCACCGTGGTGGTCCAGTGGCTAAGGTACTCTGCTGCTGACCCGAAGGTCGCGGGTTCGTATCCCGGCTGCGGCGGCCGCATTTCCTATGTAGGCGGAAATGTTGTAGGCCCGTGTGGTCAGATTTTGGTGCACGTTAAAGAACCGGAGGTGGTCTACATTTCCGGAGGCCTCCACTACGGCGTCTCTCATAATCATGTGGTGGTTTTGGGACGTTAAACCCCACAAATCATGACTAATTATGAAATGGAAGCGCACAACGTAGATGCAGACGGAAAGACAGGGACAAGCGCTATATATAGCGCTTGTCCCTGTCTTTCCGTCTGCATCTACGTTGTGCGCTTCCATTTCATAATTAGTCATGTATCACCAACTCGCCCAATCAACCATTTTGACCCACAAATCAATCAATCATGTTTTATCAGTAGCACTTACCCTTTTGACTGAGCTGTGATGTTATAAGTAGCACTCACTTTTTTTTCACTGAGCTATGATGTCATAAGTGAGCTATGATGTTATCAGTAGTCATTACCTTTTCGTTGAATTCCACAGGGCAGATGCATTCTAAGTGAGCAAGATAAAAAAAAACACACATGCGTTCCTACTGCTCGCACTACTCGTAGAATTTTTCACCACATGACGCTACAGACAGCACTCTCTTATCTTGCGCTGGCTTTGGTACTGAGGCCAATACTGAGACATTACATGCTGTATTGTGAAGCCTGTATAATGAACGCATGTTTTTCAAAGCGATGAAAGTTATTTTCACTGCATTTCCAAACACAGGAAGGTACATTCGCTGTATTTCCCAACAGATGCGTGGCTGTGTGGTAGAACGCCTGCTTGCGATGCAAACAGCCTGCGTTCGTGGTCACTCGGGCTCGGAAAGTTTTACTATTTATTTGCATCTTTATTGATTTTTTTGGTCACGGGCAAGATAACTTTTCGCTTACAACGAACGATGCCAACACCGACGCCAGAGTTTCTGTGAAGCGATCTCCTAACGACATCGCGTTAAAGGAAACGTACTTGACGAGCGGCGAAAGGTGGTATAGTGGCTACGAAACTCAGAAATGCAGAAAATAGCGCAAACCCTGAATAAAAGAAGGTGATCCGAGAACGGGTGTTGACAGCCAACTTAAGTTTTAATTGAAAAAACAAGTAGATGTAGATTAAAGCAATGAAAAAAAAGTTGTTACAATTTCGATTGCGTGTTCGACGTCAGAAAGCGGATTTTCTTGTCTAACAGCTCAAGTGACGGAACGCTAACACAAGTGCCATGATAATCCATTACGTCCCGCACATGAATACAATTGCAACGTAACCTTTTTTTTTGCGGTTTCTTGTATCTATCTCCACTTAGTTTCTTCAATAAAATGTTGAATTTACCGTCAGCGCCCGTGCTCGTATCACGTTTCTTCGTCTCTTGTTCAAACCTTTTTTTTTTCTTAGAAAAAAAATATGCGGCCCGAACACTCAGATAAGATTGCAGTACAAGAAAGCTCCCAGTGCACGATGTCCCCCTTGCGGCATTCTTTACAGTGACCTTTTTTTCTGCCCTCTCTATAAACCATGCTCCATAATCCGCAAGTGCGCTTCTTTGCAATTCGCCCAATTAATGGCGGCACTTGCCGAGCTTCAGGTAGAAACAGAGTTCTGGTGGCACATGCGGCGACTTACCTGCTATGCGTGTTTTCGCCAAGGAAGGAATCCGAGTGAACATTTCCCACGCCACAGCACGAGCAAACTGCGCATGAATACGCTGTTAGCAGTAAGTGACTAGCCGCCATCAGTAAGGAAAACTTCATAATAGGAACGCTAGCTTTAGAGATGTGAATTTTCTATTGTGGCGGGAACATTTCGCTGTCGTGTTTCCTCGGCCTCGAATTTCAGGGTCCTCGCTTCTCCCCTCTCTCTCTCTCCGCTGCCGAACCACTTGAGCTTCATGCGCTCTCACAGTTCAAAGTCACTGGCTCTCCTTTGGCACTTAGCCTACACTTGGCGATCCAGTAATGCTGTTTCTTCAGCACGGTGACATATATATGCGTAAGCCTCTGTTGGAGCCGGCTACTACTACTGTGGCACTTGCTAGCCAGAGAAAGTGCGGCAGACCTATTCCGGCACACCACCACTTGAGCATAAACTGGTAAGGGGGAAAGTCTGCTTAAGAAAATTATGAAATAGTTGGTTGGAACTATGTCTTAGAAGCATTAATAGACCACTCTGTTTTTTTCTGAATCGTCCTTTAGAGGGATAGAGGTGCTTCACGCATCGATATTGCACCTCATTGCGCATTGATATTGCACCTCAGATCTGCACAACGTTTGCTTTTTGATTTTTGATCAACAATGCTCACAATTAAGTATGAACGCAGCCACTAAATCAAGATGACTGCCCATCGATCGAGGTCCTAAACTTCGCCGGGTGGTTGAGTTGTGCGACAGACAGACAGACAAATAGGCAGCCAGGCAGACAGACAGATCAAAATTTCTGCATTGAAGCATCCCCAAAAGACAATCGTCTCTAAAATATCTCACCATTAGAACGCTTGAAGATGAATGTGTAGTGAGTGAATAGCTCATGTTCTCATGCCAGTATTCTACGGTGCAGATGAACCCTGGCACCACGAAATCTCAGTAACGCCACTTCGTAACACATAAAAAGCCCCCGTGGCATCGTTATTGCAGTGACGACCTCCGCTTCGTGATCCTCCTGACCGTCACGAGCGAAAGGGCTCTCGTGGTCCAGCCGTCCTCCTCCTATGACCCACTCTGCACTGTCTCTAGCAACGAACCGACAATGGTAGGTCGATAGCCACTATAGTTTTCCGAGGCGACATTGCCGTATGCTCTAAAACTGGCTTCCCGTGCATGTGGTTGCCTTGTTCCAGGGATTTCAGATTACTGCGTCTCGAGCCAGCCGATACCTTACGTTCCACGTAAATTTTCTCTTTATATCGTGATCCTTTCCCAAAACATCCTTTATAGCATTACAGCAGACTATTGCTTATCTGTCTGTGGTAAAAGATGACTTTGCCCATTTAATTGTTATCATTGTCAATAACTCGCGCTGTCCTCCTTAGGCACGGTTGATAACAAGCATTCTTCAATGTTCTGTTGGTGTTCCTAAGTGGCGCATTCTTTTTTCTACATGTGTAATTGTACAAGAACAATTTAATGCGCTTCTTTATTCAAACTTTGTCCCAATCTGTTTCTTTTTTTTTCATATGCTTCTCCACCTTTTTGTTAGGTAAACTGGTATGACCACAGAAACTGTGTAATCCAACCGGCACGATACCAGTAGGGTGCATTCAAAGGTGGTGTCATTGCTGCCCTTGCTTTGATGCAGCTTAGCAGGCGGCATGTATTCTCGCCGAAGTTTTATTCGCATCCCTTGTGCGGGCCCGTAGCAAAACGATACGTGAGCAAGATGAAACATTGCTAACTAACATAAGCTAAGCATACAACCATCTGCATGTCTTACCACGTAAAATGACAAATTATAACTTGCCTCTGACAAGAATGACGCGATGTGGCTGAGCACGCACGGTGGTCTGAGTGCTGGTAACTCTAATACCACACTGGACATCTTGTTACCCTTTTCTTTCGGTAGTTGAAAGATTATAGACTGTCCGCCACGTGGTTATACGCAAAATACTTCGTGTGCACCGGAATACCGGGTGTCAGCTGCGCATGCGCGTGCCCGGAAAACATCAATGCGCGGCCAAAAGCGGCTGAAACCCAGCTCGAAGCTTCCAAGGGCCCTTTCTACTCACTGTAGTGTGCTAGCTCTGTTTTAGAGTTTATTTGCTTGATATTGATTGTTCATCAGCAAGGTAATTGTGTTGGTTCGGCACCGTCTTCGAAAGACTTACTCAAGAAATCAATGCTGCAGGCGTAGCAAGTGGTCTTCTTGGAATCTTGAAGTACATTATGTGCTTGTTCTATTTTATCCCCCATAATTGACGCCACTTGACATGACAACCACTGCAAGCTTGTTATCCGGTAATACGCTACGCCTTAGTGCTATCACAATACTGATCAGGCTAAAAAACAATGTTGTGGCGGTTCCTTCGTAAACCACCCGCAGAAAGACGCCGTAGAGCTTATCGCCACACTGGAGAGGCCGTCGTTCACGTTCGCCCTGGCGGTGAGCCTGCGATGGGACCTTTTCACGCAAGTGAAAGTGAACCGCGTGGCAAAGAGGAAGATCAGCGTGGTTCTTGCCAAAAGTCATCTTGCCCTCCGCTACGGAGAAGTGACTATTTCTCTGTTTCGTGAAAGAAATCGTTTCCGAAACGGGGTTTATTGGCGTAAGTATAGCAGTTGCAGAGCAGGTCTATCGGCACTGAAAGTGGGTTACGACAACCGACACAAGAGTCACAGCGCTGGAGCTAATATTACGCGATTAGTGCTTCTGTCTAAAGAGATGGCCCAGTGTCGAGTACTCCTCTTCCTCATTGCATTACCATGGTAACAGCGAAAGCGGAAGATGCACCTTCCGCGGTCGTTCTGATACTGAAAGTGGGAACTGTATATAAAGAGCTGGTTTCGGTAAAATTACGGCATCGGGGTCGTTGGTAGTGAGCCAAGAACGCAGAAAGAGGCAAGTAAAAATTTTGAATGCACGTTTCAAATGTTGATCGAACAACTGCTATCGGCGTGGCAAGCAGGTGTTGTACCACTGAGCTACGGCATTGCTTGTAACTGCTAAGGGACAAAACACTCTATGAATTTAAAAGTGTGGCGATTTGGGCTAGTTGGTACGAAATGACGATAGATATAGCGCGAGAACGGAACGTCGACAAACCTTATATTGTCGTTCCGTTCTCGCGCTATATGAAGAGGGAGGAGCCGCTTTAGCGGATGTGACATGGCATGGCGGAAACGTATAATTACTCCATGTACCTGTGAAATGCGTAAGGAGTTCGTGTTTTAAAGGCTCATTCACTGCAAAGGGCTTGCACATTTTATCATTACCAGCAGCAAATGCAACAACAAAGTGAACAGCTGCGTAAGATCACGTTTTTCCTTACGGACGCCTAGTAAGCCATTCGCTGATTTGCAGAAGGAATGATTACGTTGTAAAGGAAACTACGCAACTTTAAATGCAGCTGGCGTTCTACGGGATAGTTTAAAACTTCCAATGTTAGGTGCACGTACATTCACTTTCTTGCGACACGGTTGAGGCGTCCACCAAGAACCACATATGTTGAATAAGATTTTGATGTGCGCGGGTACCGACAAAACTTTGGCATTCTACTCTTAAAGGTGACGTTCAAGCTTGCTCCGAGTTTCCCTAAATGGCAGCGGTTTATCTGTACCTCAGCGAAAAAAAGTTTCCTGCTCAATATCTCTTGAATTTACGTCGGTGTAAAACGTTGCGAATAATTTTTTATCCATTAAGAGATTCTTTTAGCATTTTCAGACAGAGACGTTTGAAAAAGCATGCGCATGTGAGCGCAAAAAAATCAGAACGACGTTGCCTATGCAGCGACGTTGTTATATGTCGATGGTAGGCTATGGTCGGTGATCCTTTCCTGACATGGCAATCGGATCCTTTTATTGTTGTCACTTGTCATTTTATATTTTCATGCTTGGTTGTTTCCTGTGTCTGAACGCATGGTCGTCGTTGTTACATGCAGAAAGTGAGATGTTTGCTATTCACGGGGATGAAAGTCCGATTCGTGGGATGCAGGAAAAAAACGATTAGAAGAGGGGATGGCGCCATAAAAATAGGTGAATAAAAAACAAGAAAGAAAGAAAAAAAAGAAAGAAAGAAAGAAAGAAAGAAAGAAAGAAAGAAAGAAAGAAAGAAAGAAAGAAAGAAAGAAAGAAAGAAAGAAAGAAAGAAAGAAAGAAAGAAAGAAAGAATCACACCTGTACGAAATGAAGCCGGCAAGCGTGCTTCACTGCTAGCTAATGCTTTTGCAGGCGAAGCTTACACATAGGAGCGTCAAGGTCAAATTATTAGTTTTTCTCTAATCACCCTTTACAGCGTAACGCTTGGTGTAGTGGTTGTAATGAAATACAAAAAGTGCTAGAAACACGCTCGTCCACGTTTTCTCAATTGAGAAAGGGCTCTTGACTCCTTTGTTTCTTCGTCCGCGCAATACCTTTTAGCATTGCCAAAGCCTGTTCGGACAGCATTCCTCCCGAGTCGTCGTCTACGCCGGTGACGGCGGCTGCGCTTTCGCCAAGATCGGCCTAACGGACCTGGCCACCTTCGAGACTAGCACTAGCCTCGAATACAAGGTGAGGTGAACCGATCAACCGGAGCGACATACTATCGTAGAGCGTGAGAGGTTCGCATTTTCGCGGGTTAAGGCGTTAAATTAAGGTCATTAGTATACAAAAAAAAGAAGAAAGAGCTCTTGAAGAAACACAGATCCTTCGTACCTAAGTCTGGTGGGGACCCTAGTGTACTTCTTTCTTTAGCATTGCTATGGCAAGATTGAATAGTTTGCCAATGCTGGAACCTAAAATCCCGCTGGCGGGGCCGAAATACATTATTATAGAACAAGTACGGGCTACATTTCACATGACAGCATGGTTAAGTTACGATTCGCCCTGTACATGTTGGGCAGTGTTTCCGCAAGCTAATTTGCACGCGTAGCACATTACCGTAATATTCACACTGTGTCCTCTTCAGCCGTTACGGTATTATTAGTGGCAGTGTGCGTGCGGTAAACTGCCACGGCTAGCTACAACACTCTAAAATCGCGAGTAATTCTCAGCTCAGAGTGTTTTGTGACTGCTGAGGTCAAAAAACATTCCGAGTTCGTTAGCGGCAATCGTGTGCAACCACAACGCTGCAACACTTGCCACCCATCGCGCGCAGGGTCAAATCGAATTGAAATTCGCGCGCCGAACCAAGGAAGCGCCGGCCAACCACACGCGATCATTGGCTTGTTCACAGCAGACGACGCAGTGGTACCTCGGATCTGTCACTTCCGTCCCTTTGCCAAAAAACGACGTGACGAACACAACGTTGCCAATATTAGTAGGGAACCGCTTGGGAGAATCGGGTGAATCTATAAAATTAATTTGTTCAGTATATATACATCTCTGCTATATTAGGGCGTAAATGACGTTAACGTACAAAAAAACGTGCCCACTGAGTTTCATAGAGGTCCACTGACGTCGGAAAATCACCAGAGTTAGAATTTAAGCCTCATTCGTTTTTTTTTCTTCTGCGCGCGTAGATGGTTCATGCCCACCGGCACCTGAACAGCATCACTGCGGGAATGCACCACATGGGCTGGATGGCGTACAACGTCACCGGTGGTCTGGCGATCCCACAATGCGGTGGGTCTGCGCACCGCTTAGAGAAAATGCGTGAAATCCTCAGAAGTCGCTGAGTGCCACTCATCTCCGGCCATTTGATGGACTTCGCCCTTGGCGCTTCTTCGAGAATCCGACTTTTGGTTTTTGTTCGATAACCTCACTTTGTTTCGTCGTGTGATGAACTATGCTCTTATCTTTATAGTACATTGAACGATATTATGATTTAAAACCTCACGCCCAATGTCAATGGACGCAAGATACATCCGATGCAATTTAGTGCAATCTTGAGGAAACCATTCGTAAGAATTGAATTTTTTTCCTGTTTCGCTGCTTGACCACGCTGTATAGCCAACTTGCCTTTTTTTTTGTATTCTTGTACCTAAGAAGCTCATATCTTGTTGCCAAATGTTTCGTTTCGGCCAGCGTTGGTTTTTGTCTGTTTTTTAAAGGAAAAACTTTACAAGATATTTTCACTTACGCAGTTCTAAAAAAAAGTGAGAAGAGAAAAAGAAACTTCATGTGCTGAATAAATGTATTCGACAGTCCTTCAGTAGCCGTGACCATCGCAAGTCCCGGTAGAATATCTGTTTACTCAATCCATTTCAATTTTTAATGGAAAAGAAAGTGATGAATAACGTTTAAAGACTCTGAAACACAGTTATTCTGGTAAACATAAGTGATTAAAAAATAAAATAAATGGCACACCTGGCTTGCTTTGTTCGCGTATTTGCTTCTAAATATCTGCACTTATCTGTGTTTCGCGAGGTATCACGATCAGCTTAGCAGTTGTTGAAAACACCTGTAAGGTATTTCGTCATGTATATATTACTCGAAAACACAAGGCGTGAGAGATGGAATTACAAAGCCCAGCTTAATTCAAGATTGCATTAAGGTCTGCGCCCTGCGCACCTTACCTTCTTCGTAAAAATTATCTTCGTCTGCAATCATTTTCATTCACTTGGCGCTACGTGTATATCACTTACAGGCACATATTAGCGGTGCGCAGCACAGTAATAGAAAATCATTGAGCATGTTACAGCATGTTAAGCCTTCCAGAGGCTGCCCGTCAAATAACAATTTACGTTAAAATGAAAGCTCAATGTATAACAACATTTAAAATGACAATATTATCAACCGAGAAATTAAGGTAAAAATTCACAGGAATACATGCGCCGCAGTAGGGCAATCTCAAAATGATACCGATGACATCACACGAACCACCTACAATTGATCACTAGTAATAAATATAGCTGCACTAATTAACGAGCCTTCCGTTCATGAAGAGACGCAATAAAATACTGCTTGTTCTTTTCTGTTTCATTCATACAAAAAAAGAGAGAGAGAGAACCACCGGACCTCACTATGAAAAATGGTGCGAGTGGCTAAAAAATCCAATTTTCGCGTTGTTACAGCTAAGGAGATTACATGGACACCTCTTGCCAGCCTTTGATCCACTACATGCCGCCAACGCTCCACCACCCGCCAAAACACAATGTTGCCAGACGACAATGCCGCGCTATCGTGCCATAATGTGGTCCGCACTGCGTGTACGCCAGGCTTCATTTCGTCCTCTCGGCCTGGCGGCGTGTTTACAAAAGCGAGTGGATAGACCCCCCGCACAATGCACTGCGCCAGGCGGCCTCACGAGGCTCTCGGAAGCGGCGCGCTCATTGGTTCATGCGTAATTTCGTCATCAAACATGGCTGCGCCCATGACGATGCTTCAGGGTTCGCGTGTTGGACGGGGGCGCAGCTGATGAAGACGCCGCGACGAAAGCGAGAGCAAAGTGGACGCTCGCATGCGTACTGGCAAACCGCGTACGGTGAATGGGAAGACGATGCTATCAAGTAGTTGGTGCTACCAAGGTGTTACAGAAACGCTGTGCGCACGCCTGTGTCGACGGTGCCGAAAGACTCGTCGCTCCGTTTGCAACGATCGCCGAAAGCATTGAAGTCGGCGCAGATTATGCAGTGAAAAATGGAAGAGGACGCTGTAAACAGTTCATGCGCGGACTATATAGCAACAACCGTAACTCGGTAAGCCTTTGTTGCAGCTCAAAGAGCCGGTGTCGGAGCACTTGAGTACCTATATACGTCACTCGATCAGCCACACAATATAGGCTCAGCTTGCACTTACTCTGACATATCTTAGCCTACTCGTAGTGAATGCCGCCCCGTCTCGGTGGTCTAGTGGCTAAGGTAGTCGGCTGCTGACCCGCAGGTCGCAGGTCCAAATCCCGGCTGCGTCGGCAGCATTTTCAATGTAGGCGGAAATGTTGTAGGCCCGTGTGCTCAGATTTGGGCGCACGTTAAAGAACCCCAGGTGGTTGAAATTTCCGGAGCCCTCCACTACGGTGTCTCTCATAATTATATGGTGGTTTTGGGACGTTAAACACACAAATCAATCAGTCAATCGTAGTGAATTCCACCGCTACTCCTCATGATAGCGATGCGCAATGAGAAGCACGAATATATGTACCAGCGCCTCGATGGACTTGCAAACGAATATCTTCGTAGTGTCACTCTATAAAAACGTGAAGCAGTTCCGTTCGCATAAGGAGCCAGAGGCCACGCTATTATTAGAAGAGAAGGACGCAGATGACAGCGTATTCCCTCTAGGTCCAATACTCTTCGAAATATACTGTATGTTGTGAATATCATGAAACCCCCTCCAAACAAAGTTTTTTCTTTTTTTTTTGCTCACTTCACCGCGATGCATTTCTGTAGAGCGGTGAAGTGTTTACAGCACGAGCATTGTCATATTACAAAACGCGCGCAAGCAAGAGGTTTGCGAGAAGTGAATTTCAGAGCGGCTATATCTTGAGTGCAATAGCGGTATAATCAAATAAAACGCTTAAAAGAATCTAATACTCTTCTGATAGTTTTCTAATAGTAAATAAAATACTCATAGAACTCCACAACAGTTTATTTGAATTAAGTATTCACAAACTGACACAAATAATACTGCAATTATGAAAACTGTGATAAGCTGGATAGAGAAGCGACCAGAGCCTTTGAAATACTTTTCAACTGTATGTTAAAAGACCACATTATTCAGGTTGAAGCTCTGTTGCAAGCTTTGAAGTAAAAATGCGGCATAAAATCTAGACAATTTTGAATGGAACACCATGCATTCAGCTAAAGATTTATTGGAACAGGCAAAACTATCACAACATATGCCCTGGCACAGAGAGCGTGTAAAAATCAGGTGTTGAAACACCAACGCTGGTGTTGTTTCCTCTCTTTGTCCGTGTGCACTAAAAATATATTCCGAAGGAAATGATTATTGCGATACAGCTCCACCATAGTAAACACAGAGTGAAAGTGTTTTTGCAGCAAGAATGCTATATTTGGTAAAGGTTATAGCATCAATAGTGCTACCAATACTTGTGCTGCATTTATTGTTGTAATTCAGGGATTACAAGAAGAAAATAAACCTTCAGCTGATCCTATGTTTGTGCTGCTTCAGGATTGTTTCATAGGGGCCAATTATTTTCAAAGTATTTGGTATTTTGTATGTATATTGTTCAATTCTACTAGCGAATACTATAAGCCCTTACTAATGTTGTCGCCACCAATGACCCACCATCTTTTTGTTTGAATGTGATTGCGCACCTGTAAACAACACGAGTGTTTTTTTTTGTGCTGTATCCCGCCCTTTATTGAACACACCCTTGCACATGCTTCAAGGTACGTAAATTAGAAAAAAGAAAATTTACCTGGCTTCAAATGATGCCAATTCGTGGCATGAATTGGGAGTAAAAACATAAGTATATTTGGTAAAAATTGCTCTGAATCTTTTCGTTCATTAGCAAGAAGGATCAGTTTATAGCACATTTTTTTTTACTCTTAGCTTACACCAGTAAACAAAGCATGGGCCTCTTCATAAGCACTGATTTGCTTATTATTGTCTTATTTGTGCAACAATTATAGAAACACAAAGTCAGACAGCACAATTCTGCTGAGATAAGAATAAAATTAACACAGCAAATTACAAAAAGTACCTTTTACAATTCAGCACATCCAGACAGTAAATGCAGTGAGTGCCAATTCATTGAGGCAATTCTTGCCTAAATCACGAGTGGCAACCTGGCTAAGTTATAACTTTAGTGTCGATAAAGTCTATTTTCTGAGAAGCTTTGGAAGCACCCGTTTTCTCGCTCAAGTTGAGTCTAATGCCTACATACCCTGGGTGCTTTGTCGCTAAAAAAAAGCAAAACTGCACATGAACATTTGAAAGTGGTCCTGAAACAAAAATATGAAATTTGTTATTTGTTTTTGGCAGAAAACTCTGGATATGTGATGATTAATTAAGGCTCTCAGAAGATGTGCTGAAAATGAAGACAATTACTTGCCATTGCAAAATGCTTGGGGAATGTGAAGTACACATATATTGCTATTTCAGCTATGTGAATTGCCACATATATTTGTCATGACAATAACACATGCAGCACAACACACCACATTCATGTGTCTTTTTCGCCTTTGGGGATAAAAATATCTTTTTACTCGGGATAAATTTAGCATAAAAATGGCGAGCCTGATGTGTTTTATTTAGATAAAATCGGGTTTCACTAACAAGCACTATCAGAACCACTCGGCACAGGCGGCGCAGCAGTATTTGAGAAGCTCCGCGATAACTAGAGATCACACTGTTAAGTTCGCGGACAGGACGCGAATAGTCTAGTGCTTACAGCAATAACCCCGAAATTTTCAACAGTACTTGTATAAGAGAAGATGCACTGTGCTGCTTGTCAGAATATTGATGGTCGACGCACTGATTACCGTTATTGGAGCAGACTACGTATTGCTAGTGAAAAGAGGAAAAAGATTATGTGCCGCAGTGGGTCACGCCTTTAGCGAGAGGAGCTAAGCGCGAGCGTTTTCCCCGAGGGCTGTGATTCCTGGGTCCGTTGCTGCCGCCCGCGTTCCGCATTAATAGACCTGCTGTGCAAGTACTACCTGCGCCAATAAACCCCGTTTCAGAGTGGTGGAGGTGCTGGGTACTCAACCTGGAACTCCGCAACAGGAAAACTACCTGCCATCCCAGACATGGCTGAAGAAAACACCCAGCAAGGTACGACCCAGCCTCCGATGGTCATCGTGCCCACTGCGCTACGCGTGCGCGATCCACCTTTTTTCGACGGTACCGATGAGCAAGACGTAGAAGATTGGCTGTCGACATTTGAAAAGGTAGGCGCAAGCAACAAGTGGGACGACCCTTCGAAGCTTCAATATGTACCCTTCTACCTGAAAGAGGTGGCGAGTCTCTGGTTCAACAACGACCACTCGGAATTCACCACTTGGGGTGCTTTTAAGCTACGCATTACCGATGTATTCGGTCGCCCCGAGGTACGCAAGCTCCGTGCCGAACAGCGCCTACGGGGACGCGCACAGCTTCAGGGGGAAGGCTTCACAAGCTACATCAAGGATGTGCTCGACTTGTGCAAGCGCCTTGACCCTTCCATGATCGAAGCAGACAAGATCAAACACATCTTGAAGGGGATAGACGACGACACCTTCCAGATGCTACTGGCCAAGGGCCCCCGTACCGTGTCTGAACTCGCCACTCTTTGCCAGAGATTCGAGGAATTGCGCAAACAACGGGTCATGATACGGCGGCCAGCGGCTACCGACGAAACTCTCGGGGCGTTGACCCTATAGGTGGAGACCACAACACAATCATGTCGGAAATCAAACGATATGTGCGCGAGGAGGTGGCCCGACAACTTTCGTGTCTGTCGTATAAACCGGCAACGGAACCCTCTTCTGAGTGTCTCGCGCATGCCATCAGACAGGTAATACAGGCACAGGTCTCTGAGGCACTGCCGTCCGTCTCTCAGACAACACCTGTCACCGCGCCATTGACTTACGCTGCTGTTGCGGCTACTCCACAACTCTGAAACGGGGTTTATTGGCGCAGGTAGTACTTGCACAGCAGGTCTATTAATGCGGAAAGTGGGCGGCAGCAACGGACCCAGAAATCACAGCCCTCGGGGCAAATGCTCGCGCCTGGCTCCTCTCGGTAAAGGCGTGACCAACTGCGGCACATAATCTTCTTCCTCTCTACACTAGTACTTTGACTTTCCGTACCTCAGTCAGCGGTTCGCTGAAATAAAAATGTTAGTATCAATCCCGCGGACTACAGCAGTATTCAACATCAATACTACAGCACAACATAAGTTTTCATGTCTCTCCAAGAGATGTTTACATCTATAAATCCAGAAAGATGAAATTTCATATTTTCAGAAATGTGCAGACGTAGAACTGCAAAATTTTAAAATGGGATACTAAAAGCTATGTTTTTTTTTAGTTTAATGTGAATCCATTTTGTGAAGCGAAGCAGCATACAAGTGCATAGTTAATGGAGACTGTGTGACAAAGCCCATTGATCCTTAGAGCAACTTGCATCCCTAGCTGTCTAGCATGGAGTAAGAGCGAATGTTTCGAAACAAATGCAGAAATGAAGCAATGACGTGCTGCTCACAATGGCCTGCTTGTGGTCCCCCATTTTCTCGAATTAACAATGGGATGTAAGAAACTTGTACAACTGCACAGTAGAAGTCCTTGCACGCCATTATTGTTAAAGAACTGGTGCACAGCTTATGGTTTAATAATTGACTCAAATAAACCACAGTTCATTGTCTTCCGTACTAGTCATAACGCTCTTTCACCTACCCCCACTATTACTATCAACGGCCACAGACATCTTTGTACCAATATGTTCACATTCTTGGGAGTAGTACTAGATTATGAACTAAAGTACCGTCATCACATTTCACTTATAAGACAGGAGATAACTCCTGGTATCAGAACAATAATTTAAAACACGACCATTATTCAACTTTGCTTAAACTATACTACGCCTTTATCCACAGTCACGTGACGTACTGCATCACGTCATGAGCCAACACCTATACATCTCAAATTCTTTCACTTCAATGTCTCCAAAACCAAGCCATTCACGGCCTAACATTCAGTACTCAATTCACCAGCATGTTCCCACTTTTTCAGCAACATAGCGTACTAACAGTGTGTAATTCATTGAAATATAAACTGGGGATTTTCGTATTAAAGTATATTAACGGTTTCACAACAGTACATGTCTTGCAAAAATTTGAATTGGTGAACGCTAATCTCACCAGGTTTACCTCAAAGAACAAGTTTTTACTACCACAAACACGCACTAACTACGGCAAACACACTACCATATGTGCTGCCATACACTTTTGGAGTTCAATACCACTATGCACTAAATAATTGTCATTTAACACTTTTCAAAAAAGAACATCATCTCGACAAGTACTGCTGACTGGGCGAGTTGGTGCACGATAAAATGATATTGCTTTAGCGCAGCTCAATATTCAGCATTGTATTGCATTGGCTATGGATTGTATGACATGTGAATGCACTCTCTTTTTTGATCAGTGTGTCATCTTGGGCCGCAATTGTAACCAGTTAACGAGGGAAATTATTGAGGCGAAACCTATCGAAAAATGCGTAGGAGGTCGCGGACGACACAATCGGTCAGCGCGCCATCTACCAAGCGAGTACTGCCTCCTAGGAGGCGTTGCTACAGACGTGCCGATGAACGCAACGTAGCAAAAAAAAAATGGCAGATCCCACGTACATTGCGAATCGATGATATGTGAAGCACGAAGGAGAGATGTTGATATGTCACTGTAATATCAGCGCAACATTACGAAGTGGAGGTAAATGATGCCGTACATGACTTCCGTGTAATGAATATAATGTTTGGATGTGTCGGTTACCTTCCTCATCTATTCACGTCACGTGATACCAAATTTAGTATATGTGGAGCGATCGAAAGGACCACGAGCACGCTATGAACGTGGTATGTTGTCATGTTCTCACATGACACGCATGTCAGGATTATCATGTTTGCGTCAGTCATATACTTTCGTCATCCGTTGACGTCACGTTACACCAAATTCGGTATATGTGGAGCTACCAAAACGGCCGCGAGTGATTCATGAAGGGCCCAGTATACTCCAATTTAGCGTTGCTGCGCGCGCACGCAGGGCACAGCGACGCTACGTTAGCAAAACGCGAGCACTCTATAGTCTTACGCCAGGTGCGACCAGCGTCGGTCGTCGCAGCCCGACGGCAACCGGCGCGAAATACGACACGCTGCATTTCACACCGGTACGTTACCGAGACAACACTGCATCTCCCTCTTTTCGTTACGGAGGGATGCCGGACGCACTGAAAGGCGCATGCGTCAAAGCAACGCAGCGCGGCGCGCATCTGCGAGCATATGGCAGGACCGGTGCCTGTCGTGGCAACGCCGGCGTAACCCGACGAAATGAACGCCAGTGAGCACGCGCGCTGCGTCACGCCGAATTGTATTGGCGCCTTGACTGTGGCATGCAGTCATGTTCTCACATGACACGCATCTCATGATTTTCATGTTTGCACCAGACACATACCTTCGCTATCCATTGGCGTCACGTAACAACAAATTTGGTTTATGTGAAGCTGGCGAAATGGTATGAACAGTGCGGCATGTAGTCAAGTTGTTACATGACACGCATGTCTTGATTACCATGTTTGGATGTGTCATTTACCTATGTCGTCCGTTCGCGTCGCGTAATACCGAGTTTGGTACATGTGAAGCTAGCAAAATGGCCGCGAGCACATCATGAGCGTAGCATGTACTCATCTTGCTACATGACACGCATCTCATGTTTATCATGTTTGCACCAGTTGCATACCTTCGTCATCCACTGACGTCACGTAATACCAAATTTGGCATATGTAAAGCTAGAGAAACGGCCGCGAGCGCTTCATGAAAGTGTCATGTAGTCATTTTATTACGCGACACGCATGTCATGATTATCATGGTTGTATGTGTCATTTACCTTGTCGTCTGTTCACGGTGCTTAATACAGGTTGGTACATGCGAAGCTATCAACACGGCCGCGAGTGCATCATGAGCATAGCATGTAGTCATGTTGTTACAAGAGACGCATCTCATGTTTATCATGTTTGCACCAGTATCATACCTTCGTTATCCATTCTCGTCCCGTGATACCAAATTTGATATATGTGATGCTAGCGAAACGCCCGCGAGCGCGTCATGAGCTTGGCATGTAGTCAGGCTGTTACATGACACGCATGTCATGATTTTCATGTTATTGTCTGTCGCTTGTGTTGGCCATGCAATGATGTCTTACCATACCAGTTTGGAACATGCCATGTGAACGAAACCACCGCAAGAGCTGCAGGACCATGACTTGCAAATCACAACATTCATGACACATATTATGATTTTCATTTTATGACTAGTCAGATATGTTATTCATACAGTCATGTTATGCCATAATAAGTTTGGTATTGATACCTTCATCGAAACGGCCAGGAGAGCTAAAAGTCGTAGATAGATAGATAGATAGATAGATAGATAGATAGATAGATAGATAGATAGATAGATAGATAGATAGATAGATAGATAGATAGATAGATAGATAGATAGATAGATAGATAGATAGATAGATAGATAGATAGATAGATAGATAGATAGATAGATAGATAGATACGCTCAAAGTCGCCAAAGTTCGCTAAGAAATGCTTCGCATTCAACAAAAGAGGAAAACGTGGAAATGCGTGCAACTGTGGCAGCGTTCGCTGTAGACTCGCGCACAACTGCGACGCCACAACTAATGGTGTCATCGATTGGCAAATTCGGGGAGGGGAGGTGGGGCACAAACTCAGCGCCAGAGCACTCCACTCTGGCGGAGAGTAACAGGAGGGAATATGCCAATGGAACACACGTACTTCCTCACGAGCAAATGGCAGGGCCAGAATGGAACGCGCCACGCGCGTCTCTCTTCTTGCATGAGTGGGTACGCTGCGCACAGTGACGCTACGCTAGCAAAACGTGAGCTCCGATGCGAGGCACAACCGATGCGAGTGGCGTTCCTGGGCGCGTCGGCACCATTTCAAGGCACGGAGCGCTAGTAACTTTCGGTTGAATTCCCCCATTTTCGCGAAGTAGAAAAATTTTGCTCCGTGGAGTAGATCGTGCGATGAAGCTGCTCCAGATCTGCCAATGGAACATACAGGGTGCACTCTCAATCTGCGAATGAAATAGACTTGCTCCGTATGTCGAAGAAAAACTACTACCAGAAGTGCTCCGAATATGCCAATGACATAGAGTTTCATACAATAATAACTAGAGAAGAATCTGGCGCTACGATCGTGTACCTCTATGGGAATGATGGGAAGTACAGGCTTAAGATTGAATAGGGTTAACTGGCGGAGTGTCTATGTTGTACTTTTTTCTGCAGTTTCAGTTTCGTTCTTCGCACAGCATGGATATTGTGGGGTGCGGTGAAAGAGGCTGAAGCAGTGCCTTTATTTTCGAAGCGGCTGACGACCACTGGATCTCCTGATTTGCTGCGACGTTGGAGCTTTACGAGTCGTATTTGACGGTTAAAAGAAGCGTCGTCCCCTCACCACTGCACATAAATGTAGCGTCTCATGCCGGTGCAGGACATTGCCTCGAGTGAATGTTTTTCACGAGCGCGTCTTGCCTAAGCTCGTTTTAAATCGACTGCAAACTGATGACGAAACAGGGGAGACGCACCGTCACGCTCCGCTGACTCGACTTCACAACAAAACCAGAGGTGCAATGAGGGCATACCACTGGGACTACTGGGACAGACGCACCTAGCGTCACAGAAGACAAAATTATAAGTGTTTCACGCTTAATCCTGTACTGTTATTTCTATAAAGAGATAACACATACTTCTGAGACAAAAACAATCAAGCTTGTTTTCAAGTGTTGTGAAAAATAATTCAATAAAGCTTGATGCCAAATCTGGAGTGCAATAGCACAGTGATGCAAACCCCGATGATTGAATTCGTCCAGGTTTCACTTTTGCTGTCTGGTCGCGAAAACTTTTTGCAATAAAGTTCTTGCACAAATAATTGAAGCAAGTTTAAAATAAATCTGAGTTCATATCACTTTGTTTTAACCCCGAAAAAGAAGCGTCGCGAATCTCAAGAACGTAATCCATTCAAAGTGGATCCGAGGCCTGTACTCCCCATAATTCCGATGGGGGTGCAAGCGCCGCTGAAGGAGCACGCGTAGACACTAGCGCCAGATTCTGCTCTAGGTATTAATGTACGAAACTCTGTGGCCAATGAATCACACCATATGTTTGGACCTCTTGGCAATTTAGGGGCCCTTTAAAGTTTAGCATAGTCATTTTATGATTAAGAAACAGTGAAAAAAAATTCACCTAACACTCGGCCAATCACCTGCATCGCGTAAGAGCCACGAGAAGAGGTGAAGAAGAAGAAGGCCTTGTTTGCTAGTTATGCAATTTCGGAAAATAGGCCTTAGATTAACGGTGGAAACGGCGCTAAGCTTTGGCGCCTCAGCTTTGGGACATTGCCACAGGGATGTTTTCAATGCCGTTTGCAATTATATTCAGGCAACCAAGCGTATACCATTGTGATCTTCAATCAAAAAAAAATTATTTATTACTCCCCAGGGCAGAGTGAAGTGAACGCAGCTGAGTGCTAATCATAACACCTCAAATCTCAAAATTGCTCAAATTGATTCTTTTTTTTTCGTTTGCTCTCTTTATGTTGTTTTTATTTTTACATTAATCTCATTATAATACCAATTCATTAAACATTGTTAAAATGATTACAGAAAAACTGCACTACACTTTCTTGGCCAATCCCCCTGAGTGGGTATGAGCCAGCCTCCCAGGGAAACAAAACAAAACAAAAATTGCCTGGTCGTTACTCTGCCGGGACTAGGTTCGAGTATCGACTGCCACATCCTTGCAGATTCGGCATCTTCAACCTGACTGCCCGGCCCAGATCTGTTGCTGTCCCATCGTTTCAACGCTGTTATCCTGAGCTGCCATCTTCCGTTTTGCCTCTACTCGCGTACTGACATCCACAAGGTGAGAAACTACACAACGTTTAATCGTGCGTCTCCGATTGTAAACAGAGCGGCGTTTACCAAGTTTCCGCAAATTTGTCCAGTACTTAGGATCTGCGTGAAAAAGGGTCAGAGCCAATAGCGGAAGGTTTCAATTTCAAAGCGGAAGGCATACTCAGTGAATACAATCTAAATTTTGAAATTGATTTCATTGACGTAAACAAAGTAGAAAGAGTTGCGAATCATGCAGAAAGTAAGCAATTTAGGAATTTAGTTTTACAGCGTTTGTGGACTCATAACTAGTAGTTAGCAAGCAAAGTAATAAAAGCCATTTATTACCTGTCAATGATCGCTGTTATCTTGAGGGAGAGTAAAGAAACAACTGCAGTCCATCGCCTTTTCGAAGACACTGCTTGTCATTGTGACCGGCATATACATTATGCGCGCGGGGAGGGGTGAGGGTTGGGAGAATAGCTGCCTTTCAGTCACCCAAACCTAGGGGTAGGGAAGGGGAGTTACTGAGGTGCAGCGTGCAGCACCCATAGAAGACCTCACGACCAGTTGTGGTGACCGCTTTTCTTTTAAATGCGAATGCATATTTTATGGTGTCATCCATCGACAGATTCGGAGCACTTCCGGTAATACTTTCGTCTGCTTCATCTGGAACAAGTCTCTTTTATTGGAAGATTGAAAGTGCTCTCTGTATGTTTCATTGGCAGATCTGGAGCAGTTTTGTCGCCAGATCCACTCCACAGAGCAATTTTTTCTACTCCACTTAAATTCGTGTATTTGATCAGAAGTCTCAAGCACCCCGTGCCTTCAAACGGTGCCACCTTCAGCCGCGCCAACGGACGCTTGTCGCGTCAGTTTCGCCTCGCGTCAGAGCTCACGTTTTGCTAGCATAGCATCGCTGTGCCCCGCGTACCCATTCATGCCAAAAGAGAAAGGCGCGCGTCGCGTTCCATTCTGAACCTTTGTTTGTTCTAGATAATAGAGCACGTGTGTTCCATTGGTGGATTCCCTTCTGTTTCCCTCCGCCAGAGGGAAGTGCTTTGGCGCAGCGTTCGTCGGCCACTCCAAATCTGCCAATCGATGACTCCATTAGTCGGGCTATGGCAGGCATCCGGCGGCGGCGTCCACGGCGGCGGAAGTGCGCTGACAGGTGTTATGTTTCCGCTCTCACTCCCTCTCCTATTGCAACAGCTGCGGGTGTGCGTAAAGCCCCTTGGTGCGCGTGGTTATCCTCGCCCCTAGCAGCTGGAGCATGTCTTGCGAGAGAGTGTAGGAAAGGGTAGTTGCAGTGCTTCGCCTTCCTTCTCTCGCCATTCGCTCTCTCTCCTCTCTGCGCACGCGTTCACTCTCGACCGTTCACTGGCTGGGCGCCTCTCAAGAACAGCCGGAATTGTGCGCTCGAGACGCTGCTGTGAAACGCCAATGCAGAGCCGTGAACGCTGGCTCCTCGCTCTCGACCGTTCGCTGGCTGGGCCCCTTTCAAGGCGATGGCAGGAATCTGTGAAGGCGAATGTCAGACGGCAATGGTGCCCTCTTTTGGCGCAATAAATGTATTCATTCGCATTTCCTCGCGATTCTCTTCAATAAGGCCGGGACATTTTTTGCTGTAACATCTGCAAACGAAAGCCACGGCTGCGCATGATGAGATTGCTCCTGGCTATATTATTATTTATAAGACGCTATCAGACTCCCCAGATAGCCTACCACAGTAGTGCTTCGTTCGTACGCTATTTCTCGCGTCAGCTTGCTATAATCGGGAGCAACTTCCTGTGGCAATGAAGGGAAAGCTATGGGGGCAGAGCTACTGCACATGTACTCCTCCGCGAATAAGTCAGGTGCGGCTCGCATGTCGAATGACGGCCACGTTCGAATAATGTCATTGCATAGAATTTTCTACGCCTACTTATATAGAAATTTGTCAGTGAAATTGGCCACAAGCTTCTTCGGTGAGTCGTCTACATAATAGCCGGAGGGTGACAACCGCTCATCGAAAGGTGAGTACGCCATTTTCACTGTGAGATGCACCTAAAACGTGCGACGTTTTCTGACGTTCAAAAACGTGAAATGACACTTCATAAATCAGAACAAATATTAGTATCTCCTTGGTTTCTGGGACTATATTATTGCAACATCTCTTTATATATAGCATCCGTAGAAAATAAAGGGATGTTTTTTGTGATTTTTCACACCAAAAGCATAGACGCATTTGGGGGACTATATACTCCAGCTGAGGCATACACCCAGTTTGTTCGGTAGCCTCACTATCCATGCCACAGAAAGTTGTCCCCAATTATAGCTGAAGTAGTTGAGACGTAACTGCACGATGACTTCTGGCATTTCTCACTGTACTGGAGCTTCTGCGGTCGGAACTTACTTTTGGCCCTAATTCCATCTCAAGCAGTAACATGACACATTTAATGTAACGATTTTCTTACGCCCGTCAACTTTACATTTGTTGTCCGCCTCGGAGGAAAAATGGCTAGAGTCCTCGGCTACTCACCCGAAGGTCGGGGGTTCGATCACAGCCATGATGGTTGCAATTCGATGATGGTGAAATGGTGGAGGCCCCTGTACTGTGTGATACGATGATGATGATGATATGTGAAGTTTAGCGTCCCGAAACCACCATATGATTATGAGCGATGCTGTAGTGAAGGGATCTGGAAATTCCGACCCCCTGGAGTTCGTTAACGTGCACCCAAATGTGATCACGTGGGCCTAGAGCATTTTCGCCTCCATCGAAAATGCAGCCACCGCAGCCAGGATTCGATCCAGCGACCGGCGGGTCAGCAGCCCAGTACATTAGCCACTGGACCACTGCGGCGGGCCAGCCCACGTTAAAGATCACCAGAAGGTCATTATTTCTGGAGCCTTTCACCGCGGCGTCTCTAATAATTATAGCACGATTTCAGGACGTAATACGTCCGATAATATTATATTGTATAAATATGGTATTATATATTTCCTATATAATATTATATATTATTAAAGATATTAGATTATATAGTATTATATAGTATTATATATTTATTATATATATTATACATTATAGTATTGTATATTTTTCAGTCACACTAGATTACTCTGGAATGCGGCTGACTGTTCTTACTGGACCTGCTGAGCAACCATGGAGGTCTAACGCTTCATCATATTCCATAACCAAGCGGGTGCGTCATCATGGAAGGCTCGCAAGGAGGAACCGGTGTTCACCTCTTACCCTGCACAGCTTCTGATCAAGAAACGTGTCAGATCGTCACCGAGCTGGTTAGCTGGAACAATTTTCTCCGCGGCTTGCAATTCGAAATCCGAGAAGACCATGAGAGATGTAACCAGCTACACGTAACTAACACTGCCACCGCAGCACCGTATGTGGAAAGTTCCGTCACACAACCATGGTCAGAATGCCTGAAAGTTCTTTGTTGGATATTGACGACGCACCGGTGCATAGGCAGCGTCAGCCTTACGCTTTCTTCAGCGGAGTGTAGAAGCCTGCCCCTCCTGAGCGCCCTTTGTCAAAACAGGTGTATCAAACGCGTTACAGTAGCTAGGATTAATACTTCGTCCGCTAGCGCCTTTTCCACTATACTGCCTTGCCTGACAAACATTGAAAAACTGCAACTCACGCCCGTGGAGATACCTCTGGATGTCCTTGTAGGCCCTCTGTGTGCACTTCTGGAGTCGTCGGTGTCTGTCAGTAGCCTACACATAGAGGGCACGTTTGCAGAAGACAGGATGGTTGACACGCTCTTTAAAGCCTTGTTAAAAAACCCCACTTTAACAGAGCTTCACTTCCAAGACATGTCAGTGCACGGTAGTCTATATCCGCAATCTGTAAAGGAATTTCTCGCCTCCACCACAACGCTAAAGGTTCTTTACGTGAGCACTAAGACACCGTCAATACAAATGGCCGTACTCGAAGGCCTTTTGGAAAACTGGAGCATCGAGAAGCTATCGCTCGACCTGTTCATGGTGATAGAAGAGACCACGGCTCTGATATCGCAAATAATCGAGACTAAGCCAGTAATACGCGTGCTAGAGATTTCGAGACCACTTCCTTTACCACCTGTTCATCGACCAGTTTACGACTCTTGGATTCGTCCTCTTATGGAGAACGACACTTTGGAAGAAGTGAGACTCCCCTTGTACGCGCTGCATCCCGAAACGTGGTCCGCTTTCTTCCGGGCGCTGCCAACTAAGGAAAACCTGAAGAAGTTGCACATCGGCTCACCATTTCACGTTTATCAATTAAACTGGCTTTGCGCAGAGCTGAAACATAGTGGATCAGAAGAAAAAGTTTCCCTCCATCGTTACACTAGTGCGTACGACATTGAATTCCTACAGTCGAAGGCGTTTTCGGCAGTCGATTTGTCGTTGTCGCAGTATGAACACAAGTTAGCCGTCTTATTTCAGTTACCGAATTGTCAGCAGCTGACGTCCGTCCAAATCGATTTTAGGTTTGACGACCCCCGGATATCAATTGCATTAGCCGAATTTTTGAGATCGACTAGAACCTTGCAAAAACTAGACATTCGCGTGATGTGTGTTCGTGGAGCACATGGGCGAAACCAGTGGTGGAAGCACGTGCTTGAGTCGCTGTCTCTGAACAAGACGTTGACGAAATTGGTGCACTCGTCTTATAACATGACCATCCAAGACACCGAGGACATGGCCGATTCGATCAAGCGGAATACGTGCATACGGCGACTCTCCCTATTCTACACACCACCAGAGAATAGCAGCACATTCATTCGGCGCCTTTCAAAAGGTATTGAGAAGAATTACAGACTAACCGCCGTTAAATATTCGGGATACTGTGAAGAGGAACTGGCCAGTGACTGGTTTGCCGTCCAGGAGACAACATGGCGGAACTCAGGTCTCGTCTCGCGAGCGGCTCGGATAAAGCAAGCATCTTCATTGGACAGGTAAGTGTAAAACAGAAGCGAAGCCATTTTTTTATGTATCGTTTGTCCAGAGTTGTAGGCTTCTTGGCGTCTTCTTCTTGTACGCCATTTTTTTTATGTATCGTGTGTCCAGAGTTGTAGGCTTCTTGGTGTCTTCTTCTTGTAAAGACGAGTTTTAACTTGTGTTTAGTGGTCCAGTCTCTTACTAAAAATATTAAAATACCACAGGTCGGTTGAGTACTGCATGTATGCCTGTCTTGGGACGTTTATGGTGAAAAATTCGTAAACAGGTGGGTAGAGGCTGCAGTTGGCGATTGAGAGAGTGACCTCTTTGAACAAGGCTTTCAAGGCTATAACAAAAAGTCAAGTTCGTTTGCCGAAACGTCGACTGCAGTACTTACCTCCCGTTTTCAAATTTGTCATCGCAACCATCGATTGTCCCTTTATTGCCTTTATTATGAAGTTTATTTATTTATTTATTTATGTAAACCCTCAAGGTCAAGGATATTGAAGATGGGAGTGATTATAATAAACGACGTACTATATAGAAACAGATCAGATGATCATAGTACACATTTTTCTAATTATACAGGTTCAGTTAGTCGTAACAAGGACATGTATAGTGTTCACAGACTAATTATAAATAATGATTTGAGACATGTGCTAAGGCTACAGGCATGTACGCAGCAAAATAAAAATCTAGTCATGGATAACAAAAAGCATACACGTTGCGCAAAAAATAGACAAAGGAAAGAGAATCCAGCTATACAATGCTAATTATAGTTCCTCCAAACACATGATTACGTTGAATTGTTACAATGTTACAGCAAGGTTGTTCCTTTCAGTTGATGTTTAAGGGATGTAGGACTGAAAGAATTTTATTGTGTGCTATCTTTCAAGGCCAACTTTGTAACGGTGGTCGATACTAGAAGGTATGCATTGTGGCCACAAAATTATTTCGTTCTGGAGAGTTGAATGATATATGTTACCAAAAAGAGCGAGACGGGCGATTTTGGACGATGACATAGCGGTGTTAGTGAACGATGTAGTTTCATGACACACATTTGCGGTACGATTCTAGTTGAACCAGTTGGAGCGAGCTGAATTGTATTGCACAAGTTCTAAAGAGGTACTCAGTTGGTCAGTAATAGAACCACAAACAGCGCATGCATATTCTAGTTTTAGACTTACTAGGGTTATCTAACCAAGTATTTTTCGGGATGAAGGGGTATTAGAAAAGTTACGGCGTAGGTAGCCAAGGGTGCGGTTTGCAATCTGAGTCACGTAGTCAATGTGAGTCACGTAGTCAATGTGGGATATATATATACGAGCCAACACATACAAGACACAAATCTTTAAAGAGGTGCGTGTGCATGATGTTGGAAGAACTGGACACGCGCATGACCTTACATTTAGGGTCGTTGCTCCATTAACTATCGTTTACACTAGTTAGCTACGATAGTGAAATCAGACTGACCGTGAGAATAGTCATCGACACTGGAAATTTCGCGAAATATAACACAGTCGTCGGCGAAGAAATTAATGGTAGATGTTAGTGAAGGAAGGTCCTCACTATAAATCAAGAACAAGAGAGGTCCGAGCGTTGAACTCTTCGGTGCACTGGAGTTAACGTTTTAGTGTGATGAATTACGGTCGTTAGCAACTACAAACTGTGTCCGGTTAGATAGAAGGCATTTAATCCACCTAAGAATGTTAGTGTCACAATTTAGTAGACTTAGTTTATAAAGTAAAAATTTATGCGAGGCTTTATTATGTGCTTTGGTGAAATCCTATCAGCGAAACATGAATGAACGAGAAGACGATGAAGTTTGTGAGTAAAGATCGCGAGCTGAGTTTCGCAAGATAATGATTTTCTATATCCCTGCTGGGCTAGAAAGAAAATGTATTGGAATCGAGAAACCTAACGAGATGGTTGTAAAAGATGTGTGCAAGTAGTTTACAGCTAGTACTTAAGAGTGAAATCAGACTGAAGGAAACGTCCAAGAAAGAGCCACACAGTTGATCTATAGCGATTTCCGATGCAGCTCAGTGCGAGACAGGCAACCTCGAGCTAACCTAATGCCATTAGCCGAAAGAGACCGCTCATCACGTTTAAAATTTCTATATCAGTTAATCAAGGGGCACTATAATGTCAGCGCTAGCTAATGGATTTCATTCTTCTCCGGTTGTTTAATGCGTCAAAGACACGAACTAACAATCACTCCTTTCCGTTCTCATAACGACAGCTTCAAGTATTTTTTCCGAGAACAGTGACAGATTTAAATAACATTACCAGCAACGTCATTCAAGCAACTTCTTTCTCAGCATCTTCATCGTTTCTTGATGGCTGAAACGTGATCATTTATTTTTCATAATTACCGTCTGTTTGCTTCTCCGTTTCCTGTCGCTTTGTTTCATTTGCAGTTACTGTTAATGCAATTTTTGGAGTCATTTAGCATGATTTTGATATCTTTAGTGAATGTGATTGGCATTATTATTATTATTATTATTATTATTATTATTATTATTATTATTATTATTATTATTATTATTATTATTATTATTATTATTATTATTATTATTATTATTATTATTATTATTATTATTATTATTATTATTATTATTATTGCAATCTTCCTGTACAAAAATTTTATAATAAATTTTTATGCATGCATTGCATTCCACCCACTAAAACTCCTGAAAATGGGTAGTGCTACCAATAAATAAATAAACAACTAAATAAATAAATGAAAAAATGGGACAATAATTAGTGGCGAGACTTTATTGTCTGGCTTGTGAAGTGGCACCACTTTCCTGATTTTCCATTGTGTAGACAGAGTAGATGAATCCAGAGGCTGCTGAAAAAGTTTAGCGAGAATAATCTAACTAATGGCCTTGGTGTTTTTTTTAGAAATTTCGTGCTCATGAGTCATAGCCCGCTGATGAGTGATTGCTCAGAGAATCGATAAGTTTGGCAATGCCATCTATGTCAACAGTCACTGGAGGCATAACACAGTACCACGTCACCGATTTTTTTTTTTTTTGTGAAGAAGCTGACGTTGGCCAAGCCCTTCTCAGCTCAGCATCCGAGAGCAATATTCTGAAGCGGCGTCATTCCTTTAGCCCGACCGACGGATCGCCTAGAACAACAAAATTGTACTGGCGAGTGGGTGGAAAGCGATCAGTACAGGAGGCTAAAAATTTTTTTCGCAAATCTATCGTTAAGAGCTGAAGCGTATTGTTTCATTGGTGCATGGTTGCCTCTATATATAGAAATATATGTTTGCCACGTGAGGGCTTGACAACACTCCAACACTTTTTGGTGTTTATCTTTAGCAAAGTAGGAATTTCGGTACATAGAAAGTTTGATTTCGCGTTTTCTAGTGCCGCTACGTTGGTGTCGAGTGCAGCTTTATAGTCGAACCAGCATGTACTGTTAGGTGCGAGTTTGGCGGAGCGATACAGGCGTGTACGATATATGTGAGCTTTTCACACCAAGTGAACATGTTTTTTGGCCTGAACTGATCAAGGAGTAAGACCGTTCTGAAAGTGGTAGGCAAAGAGACTGCGTACATGCAGGAACGTTAGAATTGTTGTTTGAGTCGCTTTGCATGCTCACGACTGTCTTGTGGCTGTAACAGTGGTGCGGCATACTACTGCGGAGCTAACACTCAGAGGCACCTGGAATTGGGCAAAACGATCGTCTTCGCCATAGCACGATTGGTAGTGCAATTGGTGCTTAACTCGAAGGTGGGTTGCTACATTAGCCGAGCCGGTTTGCTTGGGCCTTAAGCTTTTTTTATTTATCACATAATTTCTGCTCTTTAAATCAATGCCAGTAGGACTATGATTTCATAATAATTTCTTGGTTCTTTAGAATTGTGTGAAATAACGGTTGCGTGAATCCATGCTAATCGTTTTTTCAAGCATTTTTTAAAGATAAAAGTTACAACTAAACTGTTCAATCACAATGAAGCGAGGTTTGGACGTTGGTAAATAGGCAATGGATGCTGCCTTGTACAATTATGCAACATTTTGATTGACAAGAAACAGCGTTCATTTTTTATGAGTAATGCCAATTTTATGAAGCTATTATTTATTTATTATCATCAATGTCAGTTATTGAGCTTCAGCAGAGTGTTCACAAGAAGGAAATGAGTACTGCCACATCGAGGGGAACTGGTCTGGTAGCAACATCTGTGTTCGTTCTTATTGGCTCACAAGCCTGCAAAATATGTTACACCAGAATAGGTAATCAGTGGCTTCCATTACCGACGAGGTTTTTTTGCCGGAGAAGTAGGTGCATATTCTGTGACACTTTTTCGTAGCCGATGTTCTTTCTTCTGACTGTTAGTCCCCCTCAAAATGCGTCAGATTTTTTTTTTAATTTACATTCTCCCATTCGTGATTATTGTCTTCCATTCACCTGCTATCAGACTTTTCTTTTACAATTGTTTCTCAAACTATATTATTGAAGCCTGCAAGTGCTAGTACAAAGTTTACACTAGCGAGCCTCGTATAAGAAAACGCGACTTTCTCGAATGGCAAGCAATGGTCCCGTGCAGGTACGTGACGGGAGCCGTGGAGCGCGTCGCCCGACACCCTGCCCTGCTGGACGAGGTTGCCCTGAGAGCTAAACTCGACCGCGCAGAACTCGCGGTCTTGGTACGAGACCGCCTGATGCAAGCACGATCCATGGACGGTTTCATGAGGGCCGTTGGAGTAGTAAAGGAGCGTGTCATTTGCCACCCTGCCGAGCACGGCCGTATGCAGCTGGACGACCTGAATGAGGACTGCTGGAGCCACGTGCGGCGGTACCTCGTGACCGATGATGTCAGGCGCGGTGCAGTACAGGCCGATAGTGCATGAATACGGAAGCAGCTTGCTTCTCACGTGGACGTGTAATGCCCAGTTTAACGTGATTTGACTTGTATTCATTAAAAACGTAGCATCTTAATCTTCGAGGACTCTTAGGCTTTTTTTTTTCCAAAAGGAACCGCCACGGTAAACAGTCTGGTTGTGATGGCTCTCCAGTTCTGACCTCGAAGTCACGTGGTTTAATCTCGGCTCCAGCAGCCGCATCACGATGGAGACTCACTGAGAGTCTCGTGAGCCAACTGATACTGAGGTGCGCGTTAAAGAAGACGTGCTTGATGGACGGAATTTGTGGAACCCTTCGCTGTGGCATCGCTCGTAATAATTCGTATATTTAGGACTTAAGACGTCCCGCCGTGGTGGCCTAGTGGCTAAGATACTCGGCTGCTGAACCGCATGCCACGGGATGGAATCCCGGCTGCGGCAGCTGTTTTTTTGATGGAGGCGTAAATATTGTATGGCAGTGTGCTCAGATTTGTGTGCACCTTGAAAAACCCCAGGTGGTCGGAAATTTTGGAGCCCTCCACTACGGCGTCTCTTATAAGGATTATGTTGTTTTGGGACGTTAAGCCCCACATATCTGTCGATCAAGTCATCCTCGGTAAGTATAAAGACGAAAACCTTAGATGCCCCCCGAAACGCGAAAATTTGTCCACCGAAGTCAACCGTCGTGCCACGGCGTCAGGGTCAACGCGAGCAATGCGAACATTCGTCGAGTGATGACACCGCATCATACCATACTGACGTCACATATCGACAAAAATTGTTACTTCAACCCGACGTCATTTGACCACGCGATTTCATGTCATTCTCACTTGGTGATAGCCTGACAAAAATTTGACGATGGCAAGAGAGGTCCAGACAATCCGGTGCGTTCTCGGGCTCGTTTATGTGACCTCTGAATTTTGTCACGCCGTGAACCAACTAGACCAAGAACGTGTTTTAGCTTAGTGAAACCATAGAGTTTCCTGAAGTACAGAGGACTCTGTGATCGTTCGGCGATTATGGGAATGATGTCTAGTACACGGATTTGCCTAGTCTTCGAACTTGTGGGCTCAGAACGCCCCTGTGACTTGCTTATTGCTGTGTTTCGGTTTCGTTTCGAATGAAACAATGAACCATTTTCAAATTCGTGACCTAATTTGAATTGGTGAGCTTTAATGGCTGAAGGGGCGAATTGCAACTGCTGATAATTTGCCGATTGCCGTTTATCGGCAAAGCAGCTCCAAGCCACGCGAAGCCAAACGGAGCCGAAAGTACGAAGATTGGGCAAATCCTTGTACTACTCGTAATTCTCATGCTCGCTGAAGTGCCATGCGTTGCAGATCCCATAGACACTAGCGCCAGAGTTCGCTCTAGCGTGTTTATAGGTAACTCCATGGGTGAAAGGTGGGTAGATCACGGAGGCCGTGCAAAACCAGATGATGTGCAGAAAGCTTGCAATGCCTCCGATCCTGGAGGTAGTGCGAAATGATGATGTGAGCAAAAAATAAATAAATAAACGCCACCCGAATCTTCTCTCGGGAGGAACTCGAGTAAATAGGGCCCGGAGGTTTAGAATAACGTTCGCAGGCGTTGCGGGTGTTGCTTTAATTGCGGGCGTCATATGAGTTTTAGAAAAGCGTTTGATCCCCCTCGGGAAAATTCTACGGACTTTCGCCCCGACCGCAAACCCAAATGCAAGGAAGCTACACAGAGAACTTTGCGGGCCGCGATCGCCGCACGCTATTTCGAAATTTCTGCGGGCAGGCCACAAGCGGGAACGGCGGCTCGCATTACGACGCATGCGCAGTGGCAGTGACCGCACCGCAAGGGCTTGCGGTGTGCTATTCTAAATCTCCCTAATGCGTCGCAGAGTGGTAGGGGTATGTCGTGAATGTTGCGTAAATAGGTATGGTTTGGGAATGCTTAATTGTTAGTTCTTTTTTATTATTCTTATTTAATAAATAAAGAGAACGCGTTTATTAGTTCATGATGTCACGCTGCGTAAGACAGCGCTGTCCACACCGTCCCTGCGCATGCTCACGCCTCATATATAGTGCCGCTTGCTTGCATCTCGTGCCAACTGCCCATGTGTCCATGCTTCCATTCATCCGGTCGTTCTTGCTTCTATCCGTCCGTGCGTCTGTCTGTGTGTCCGTCTGTTCATTCATCCATATGTCTGTATCACACTAGTGCCACCTGCTGAGCGAGTCATACAACTATAGGTAGTTACAAACCGGTCACAGACAAGCATGGACAGACACTCAGCTTTAGGAACTTGACCCTTAAAATTCACTTACTACTCGGCCAATCCCCTCCATTGGGTATGAGCCATCTTCGGAGGAAAACTACAACAAGAAATACGTCAGGTACTCTTGTGAGCTTTTATGTCACCTTCTCAAAGTGACTAAGTACGCGAAGCATTCAATTGTTCCAGTGGCAGGGCATGAAACTTTCTCACCACTAGCGTCCCGCTGGCGGGACAACATTGTCGATTGGTATGTTATGCGAAAGCAAAAAGCGTTTCTCAAAGTGACTAAGTACGCGAAGCATTCAATTGTTCCAGTGGCAGGGCATGAAACTTTCTCACCACTAGCGTCCCGCTGGCGGGACAACATTGTCGATTGGTATGTTATGCGAAAGCAAAAAGCGTTCACGTTCGCCTATCACATTGCATTCCTCGGCGCCGCTTCTTGTCGCTGGAATCCGTTCTGTTGCTCTTCGCTCGCTGGTGACACTAAAGAAGCGGGTTTGATCCCGCCCCCGGCAGTCAAGCTTGAAGAGTGACGGAATCGGAGGAATGTGTGCTATGGGGTGTGAATGCGCGTTCGAAAGCATCGGGTGGTCGATATTATTCGAAGCTCCACAGTACGGCGCTCCTTATATAGGCTCATAATCATATCGGGATTCACGAGCGTAAGACTCCAAAAGTAATAATTATTATCATTTTGTCGATCTTACTGATTACCAATTTCCCGTGTTTCTCACGACAGGAATCGGATCCAGGTTCGTTTTCTTTCACTTATCAACGTGGATATCAGCCACACCTGACAAGAACTTAGCCATCAGGTATGAGTTTACAAGAACATAATGTCCTTTCTCATTTGTATGTTTGCTTTTCTCTTTGTTCGGTTGCCTCGCCATTGTGGTCTAGTGCCTAAGGTACTCGGCTGCTGACCCGCAAGTCGCGGGATCAAATCCCAGCTGTGGCGGCTGCCTTTCCAATGGAGGCGAAAATGTGGTAAGCCAGTGTGCTCAGATTTTGGTGCACGTTAAAGAGCCCTAGGTGGTCGAAATTTTCGCAGCCCTCCACTACGGCGTCTCTCATAATCATAAGGCGGTTTTGGGACGTTAAATTCTACTTATCATCATCATCTTTATTCGGTAGTTTTTGTTCCTAGAGGTTATCGCGTGCTGGCGTGCAAAGGCAATGGCGACGATGACGTCAGCGGAGGCGCACGCAGGGTGAGTGCTTAGGCATGCAGGCGAAGATTTTCTAGGCGACAAGAACAAGAACGAATCAGCTGATTTAGTGATAGCAGCATCATTCTTCTTCTGCCTTCTCCAGGGCTTCTCCCACGTCTCTGGACAGGTGGTAGCACCCGCAGCTACTCCTGAAAGCGTTTCGTGCGCGAGTCGATAGCTGGCGCCTGTGGTGTCAGACAACAGAATCGACCGCCGAGAAGAGGGCGACGTGAACACTTGCTGTGCAAAGGTCACCCTGCCGTGCCTCACTTCTGTCCGTCACTGAGCGTAACCATTAGTCGTGCTTATTAAGAATGTGATGACGGTGAGACGGTCACCACCCGCGTGCCTTCAGCCGTCCCCGTCCGAGCCTCGCAGCACCGTAATGGCTACGAACCAGTTGCGCGAGCGAAAAGCAACCAGGTCGTCATGGAGCACGTGGGCCGTTCACGAAGAATTTCTTCAAGTGAGCAAGTTTTACTTTATTTCGACTGAATGCAACGTTCTTTTCATGTCTAACGGCGGAATTTTCAGCATTGGTTCCACAAGACGAGTCAGAAGGAACCTGTAAGAGAACACACTGGCGACCCTCCCTGCACTACTCCGTCCTTCGCTCGGTTCCTAAACGTTCCCTGAACCAAACCTGGAAATGGGAAGAACGAGCGCGTTAATCTCTTCCGGCGTATCCAGTCTCAGTTGCAGCTCAATTCGCGATGCCAGCCGGTCGTTCACGTGACGCGAGGAATACCTGTTGTGATTGTCGCCTACCCTGGTTCGGTATGCCGTTGCATGCTCGGTCTCCCTTCTCTCGCAAGATCACACGACTGTCTTGCGCGATATATTTATTACACATCGTTTTCTCCGCTTGCGACTGAGCAACAGCAGCGTGTAGTAGACACGCGCACTCTATCTGCTCCATTCAATCAATAAGGGTGGAATTGTTGCAATACCCCTCCCCCCCCAAAAAAAAGCGAAATATCACTTTTCGATTCATTAGTGTGTCACAACTGAATGAAAGAAACGGCAAGATAAGAGTTTGTGAAGCTGTACTGCTTTTTGCTTCGCGTGAGCCCTGCAGCAGGCAATATCAAGCTGTTACTACTGTCGCATGTCTCGCACATTCTAAAAACAGATGGGTGGCGGCTTCGCGGGAAAGCGTCAACTTTTCAATCAACCTTAGTTTTGATAGTGCCATCCTACTCTCTGTCGAATCAGCATTTGAGGCTCTTAGCCACACACTGGCTTGTTTCCCTGTCACATGTGCTCACGACAGTGTACAGACGTGAGCATTGTTAGCGCGAACAAGGGAGGGCGTGCCAGACACTTTGACAGCGATGCCTATACATCAGCTCGACTCCCGGCACATGTAGCAGTATACGTCTGCTACGAGAATATTTATAATCCCACGAACCACGTCATCTTAGCGCAGCTTCATCGAAGACGCTACCTTATGTTGCTCTGCGTCCAATAGAAAGATATAACCCCGCCGCAAACAACCCGCGCATGTGCGAAGCTTCGTATCATCACGGGCATAGAGTTTCCTAATATACACTAGAGGCAACTCTGGCGCTAGTGTCTATGGGAAATGCGACTCACAGCGCTTCAGCGAGCATGGTCGGTAGTACACACATTTGTCTAATCTTCGTACTTCTGGCCTGCTTGTGGCTCCGTGTGTGTTCGTGTGGCTTGGAGCTGTTTTCTCACGAAACAAAAAATCAGCAAATGTTCAGCGGTTGCGCTTCACCACCTTGTTCTTCCAGACTTACCTTTCCAAATCGTGTCACGAAGTTCAAGGGGTTGAATCTTCCTTTCAAAACAAAAGCGAAACACAGCAATCAACGAAGCCGCAAATACGATTCGCAGCCCGCAAGCACGAAGACTAGGCAGATGTGTGTATTACCCATCATTCCCGTTGTCGCTGAACGATTGCAGTGACAGAGCACCTCTAGTTAATTTTAGGAAACTCTATGAGCACAGTTAGGCGTCGCTGATATTGACATGTGGCCCGCGCTCCTATGTTCACGCTAGGCGTGTCCATGAGTGTTATAAAGCACATGCTATTTCTCTAGAAGAAAGCTAGCATTATATTTTCCCCGCTTTGATTGCTAGGTCAGTTGTAATAATGTCATTTTGAGGAAGTGCTCCATTCGAGACGAGCTCGAACTGGCACACGATGATGTCTACAAATGAAGAAGTTATACAAGCGATGAAACGCCCAGCTGTTCACTACGCTCACTATATCTGGGATTTAACGGCCAAAAACCATCATACGATAAGAGACGACGTAGTGAAGGGCTCCGGATATTTCGACCACCTGGGGGTTCTTTAAGCTGCACTCACCTCTTACAGTACACTGGCCTCTATCGTTTTGACTCTATCCAATTTCGACCACCACAGCCGTACGTCATTCCTGAAATCGAAGTTTAGCAACCGGTATTTGTAGTTAGGGTCGGTAACACGGTAAGTTGAACTAGTGGATCATTGTTCATGTTGAAATTCTGTGCAGTGCCAGCGCCCACGAATAAGAACAAAGGACAGGATGAAGGTGATGTTGGTTTTTTCGTTGTTTGACGTACTCGTGGGCTCTGCGCAGTATTTTAATCGTGAAGTTAGAAAAGAAAAGCACGACAAGTGAGTGCGGACATAGACGATACTAGTGTTGTCTAATACGTCATGCGTCGGTCTTGCTGTCATGCCCGTGCATTCCACCCATGCCTTCATATTCCAAGATTTATATATCCACTAAGTCAAAGAGTGCGTTTTCTGAAGTGTAATTCACGTTGAATCATGATTTTTCATGATCATGATGATCTTTCATGATCGTCATGATCTTCAACTAACCACCCGAAAAAATAAAATATGACCCGAAGCAATTTCTGATCATTAATTTTTATTTTCTTCGTGATATCTGCTCTTTTCCTTCGATTAATGCCATTGTGGTAGTAAAGCCTTAAGGTAACCGTATAGTTTCAAGTCCACGAAACTGTTTATAATGTGAAAAAATATGCATATCATATTTGTTTTTTATTTTTTTGCTTTTTATAACCTCGTCGAAAAACTGATTGTATTCTTTTTGTATGGTTATGTCGGTGTTAAATATGTCATGGCAAAATTCATTTCCGTCTAGACGGCATCATACGTGCCAGTGTCACCTTTCTTCTCTCACGCACTGTGTTACGCGCGAATCTGTCTTACATGTTGCTCGAATAAAATTAAATGGAAAAAATTGGCCCCGTTTTTGCATGTAATCTGCAATTTCATCGAAAGACGATAGTCTGGCGTGTGGAGAGATTGAACAAGACATTTGTTTGATGTTCTGAGCAAGAAAATCGGTGTATGGTATTCTGGAGGCGCTGCGTTAGAGTGCCTCGAGCATGCAGTGGAGGCGAACGAGCGCATCAAGTCACGTCACACGTGAGACATAAGCGCCATCTGGCAGTTGTCTTAGAAAACAAAGCGCGTAGCTCTGAGACGAGTGTGTGCGCCCATCTCCGAGGTGATAAGGTGTAGAACGCAAGGCGACGGGTAGATGCCACCACCGTTTCGTTTTAGCAAAGCATTGGAAGCACTTGCCTTTCCGTGCAAGAGTTGCATGGTCAGCGCAGCGTGATAAGCGCTACGGTTCTTAAGATCACTTATGTATGCTTTTTTTTTGTAGGAGACGCACATGCAAAATATATACGTTTTACCGTGCAACAGACATGCGCAATAATTGCTTATTAATTGACAATTCACAAGCATGAACATTCAACCTTGATCAACATAGGTGGGCGCTGCGGATGGGGTCAGCAGTTTCAAATACCCAATGCCGGTCAAAGTGGACAAACAGACAAATGTACAGACAGACAGACAGACAGACAGACAGACAGACAGACAGACAGACAGACAGACAGACAGACGGACGGACGGACGGACGGACGGACGGATGGACGGACAGACAGACAGTCTTTAAAACATTATTCGTCTTTAAAACATTATTCGTCTTTAATACATTATTCGTCTTTAAAACATTATTCGTCTTTAAAACATTATTCGTCTTTAAAACATTATTCGTCTTTAAAACATTATTCGTCTTTAAAACATTATTTTTATCGTGCAGGACGCGCTTATCGTACATCAGGCGTCTCCCACGTCAGGCTATAACCTGGTGGCCGCTTCGTGGACCTGCTGCAATAAGGGAGCTTTTGAGGGACATAATCCACTGGTTTCAGGTAGCGTCGGCATGACCGTTTCTAAAAACACTCCCAGAGCATGTGTGCGAGTGTTGCCGTGTGTCCGCACGAGCGGCACGTGTCGCTGGCGTACGCGTCGGGACAGAAAACGTTAACTTTGGTGGGGTTTGAGTACGCGTGCTTTTGTAACAAGCGTAATCCAATTCCTGACTTTTTAAGGGCCGAACTTGGTAGGGCGCGTGTCGGTCCTTAGCTCGCAACAGACTGTTGCAGTGGCAGCCACTTCTAGTTAGCTTCAAGAAGTGCTTACTAGATGGCGTCGTGCGAATGTGTTCTTGGAAATGATATAACTAGATGACGTCAGTGGTTTACGTATAGTTGACGTTTAAGGAGAATAGATGGCGCTGTCCTAAGAAATTCACTGCATATGCACGGAGGCAATGATCATCAGTGAAGCAAAACGTCCGTCTGTCCGTCACAGACAGACAGACAGACAGACAGACAGACAGACAGACAGACAGACAGACAGACAGACAGACAGACAGACAGACAGACAGACAGACACTTCGCCCCACTCACCATTATTCACTCCGTGGATACGCCGTGATTTTTTAAAATCTGAAATTGTGTCTGCTGTCGGTCAGTTCTGCGTTTTAAGCCCAATGAGTCTACGGCAGGCCAAGTCTGCATTGTAATCATGCTCTTTGAAGATGTTAATAAGCTATGTCATTAATATTATTTGAATGAATATTTAAGGGATAGCTGTAAAACCTCCTGGCATGGCTCCAGCTGTTTTGCAGGTGACGCTACACCAGTCTTGGTCCTGCGTCTCTACCACGGCACTTTTGATTGTGTCTCAGAGAGGACCGCCTATCTGCAGCCCCAAGAACCGTGGTCACGTGACCTGGAACGAAACGTCACGTGTGACATCATGGGTGGAGTGGCACGCCGGTGTCAATCCTGGAGCTGGCACTGGTGATCCTAGAAAAATAGAACCGAAGCGGTCAGGCGTTTGTTTTTAATACTTAATTATTCAAATTACCTGCAGCGCCCGAAAGCATTATTACAGAGTGGGGGAGATACACAGGATAAGGTATTCTCACATAGGAATAACGATGAAAACAAAATTAACATAAAAAATGTAGCTATAACTGCAACAGTATGTCTCTGAGCGATGTTTCAGTGCGACACTCACAATCACCGGTGGAAGCCGACTCCAATGGGAGATTGTGTGTGAAAAAAAACGAGTGTTCGTTGACATTTTTTCCCTTCTAACTTTGAGATGCGAAGTAGCTCTTCAACCAGCCTGTGTAACGCTGTCCCTCCATCCGCACCGCGCTCCCCTGGCCGCAGGTGTTGGAGCGGTGCCAAGTAGCTCACGCCTTCCCTCGCAGTGCGTGCGCATTCACGTCCCTCTCTCCCTATAGGCTTTCACCGCTTGCCGCGTCTCGCTTCACCCTCTCCACCACTCGCAATGTTTGAGCACACATCGAGTGAACTGTCTTTCTGCGATGAAACTCACGTAAACGCCACGAGTGTCGCTTCAAACGGTTTTTCCAGCGCCCGCGTCGACACGCGTTTCAACCGGGTCAACGCCGTGCGCACCACTGCTGCTTCGCATTCCCTCAGGGTTACCTCCGGGGAGATGGTCCATAATTTTTCCCTTATTTTCAGAGAGTGGTCACATCTGGTTACTACCCCCTACTAAGATATATTACACGGACATGGGGTTGTAACCGAAACAATTTCTATAATGAAGCAGCCGCTGATTTGTGTTTATTAAGGCAGTTTGCCTTTTTTCCCGAGCGTCATAAGGACAGCACATCATAGAGTTCCTGGTTTCGGGGCCGGCATAGTCACGGAATTCTGCTGGGCGGTCGTGGTGTTTGGAAGAAAATAATGAAATAGAGAAGGTTTTCAAGAGGAGGAAAGCAGATTGCATATAGAAGCTTTTGCAGTCGATAAAAATGTCATATTCGTGGATTTGGCGTTTCTGTTAACATCATTCTTGATCAGCATTCTTGAACATGGTGTTTGGGTGCTTCACAATGATCAATAATAACATAGCCCTTCGAGAAAACCCACACCAGCGCTTTCTTTTTTTTTATTTTCGCGTATCTTTCTTTCAATCGCAGGAATGACACAAGTGAAGCGACGTTCACCGTATCTTCAAGTCACGCTCAACAGTTTTTGACTAAAGCATCCTTCAAACGGCAACGTTCTGCTTCAAGTTGTGCGCCATCTCCGGTCGCTGCTTCCTGTCGGCCACCTTGTTGTCACTCTTCGCTCTCCAAATAGGCTGGCGAACACGGAGCAAGCCTTTTCGGGTCGATTCGAACTTCATATGTGAACCTCTGTTTTTTTTTTGTCAATGATTTTGCTGCTCTTTTCTAAGCAACGCGGTATCGCTTTGACGATTGCTTGATGCCTTTTTCTTTTCACTGTCTTCTCGTGGCATGTCAACACGTTTGACATGCGTAGAGGACTGCGTTTCATATACGATGCTGCATTTGTGTTGCACAGTTCGTGCTTTTGCGTTCTCTTTATTGAAAAGCACACAACATACGTTTATAAGTACGTCGTATCACGATACTACATACTCTTTACCGCGTGGTGCCAGACACGAATACAATTATTTGTTTTTGCATTCATTGATCTTGTTTCATAAAAAGATTGACGTTGTTGTTCTGCTCTCTATTTTTGTGCGTGTGTGCAGCGGATGTTAACATTCCAAGTAAGTAGAACAAGCGTTTTTAACACTTTGAGAAGCTATATAAACAATTTTGTACACGTTTTGTTACATCCCATAGTGGCTCCGAAGGAGCCTAATTCATCTAACTTTGATGAACAAACTTTTTGCGTAATAAATTCGTCTTTATTTAACTTAGTTGTGCAGTGCAGCGTTGCATGCGCTCACTTTTCTGAAAGTGCTACTCTGTTCAACTAGTCCGTCGACAAGCCGTTTCCCGCGAGCCTCCTCAAAAGCATAAATTTTCTCTGCTCGATGACTTCAATATAGATAGATATTTAGCTACAGTTTAATCGGAAATAGCTACTATAACGTATAAATTTGCGTATTATGTTTCATTGACGTTTCATTGGTGTATTAGAATAGGCGTATAATATTGTCACAGTACTTTCGTCTCTTTTCTTTTTCAATTAGAGGTCATAAAATCTACAAAAGCCACAACGACTACGGCACCACCTACTACGACGGCAAGCAGCCAAACTACTACATCAATGGCTTTGAGCACCATCACAGCGGCCAGCGTCAGAACTACAACGACCACTGCGAAGCCTTCCAGCCCGGCGACGACTCCGACAAGCGCGACGACGCCAGTGAAGACAACTTCTAGTACGACGCTTACGAGAACGTCGACTAGGACAACTACAACCACTACGCCAAGTACAACCACGACGCCAAGTACAACCACTACGTCAAGTACAACGACTACGTCAAGTACAACCACGACGCCAAGTACTACCACGACGCCAAGTACAACCTCAACGCCGCCACATTCAACCAGGACGCCAACTTCAACCACACCACAGACAGGAGGTCTTTTCAGTAGTGAGTGCACAACGTGGGCATTTGTTTTCACTATGCACGCGTGGTTCACTAGTAGATTGCCCATCACGAGAACAAAAATATACTGTCACGAATGTATTTTTGTATCTGTGGCAGATCGCAGCAACCTAGTAGAGATTCTTCTATTCAATATTCAATAGACGATAATCGAATATTCCCGAGCCTCGTATCTACTTTTACTCAAAACTAAGCAAGTTAGTATTGAATGCCGATGAAATTTGGAGTGCTGGAATGTCACACGACAAAAAACTTTAAAAAAGCCGCAAGCGCCATGTTGCAATAAAGTCTTATTTTGGACGTAAATTTACACCATCTTCCCCAAAGGAACTCTGCTTGGATGCCAAACAGGGAGTGGTGGACAGGGTGAAGCAAGAGAGAAGTGGCACGCACGAACATGTGTCAACGCGTACGTTAGACGCGCGTCAAGTTTATTGCGAGTGAACCGACGAGACCGCGGTGTAGCAAGCGGAGGTAGCGAGCGGTGGTAGCGGCACGTGTTGCGAGAGAACGGACGATGTGGTAGCTGCGGGCGCTGCGGCGAGCGCGCGACTGGCGAGGGAGAGAGTGACGTCAGCGCGCACTGCCAAGGGAGCATGACGGCAACGCGCAGCTGCGGCGTCACCTACTTGGCACTGTTCCAACACTTGGGGCGAGGGGAACGTGTTCGGGCAAGTACGTATGGATGCACGTGCGTATGGTATAACGAACGTAAGTCAAAGAGCTGCTACTTATCTAAAAAAAAGAGTAATTTGGTCGTACATTCCGTGTGGGAATACGTACGCAGAAAACGTTTTCGTAGGAGAAAATATACAAGAGAACAGAGAACGTCATAAACCCTTCTGTTAGACGCCGAAATATGATGCAAGAGTTTGTCATTCATTATGCTCCGATATATATCAAAATTATCATGTGACTCAATAGGATTGAGTCATTTAAAACTTTGAGTACACATTCCTCTATTTTGTCGAAAGAAGCCTACAGTTGTGGATCACCAATCGTCGTGTGCTTTCCTTATTCGTGTTCACAGTTAAAAGGCTAAACCTTGAGTGTATGACATATTTATCAGTTAGTATTTGTAACTTCATTACTCAGTGACGTATATGAACCAGCGTGTCCAAGTAGTGCACGTACTCCATAAAGTTTCAGCATCAAAAATAGGTCCGTAAAACTTCTATTATCCTTCACCCAAGGGAGTACTGACACGAATTTCGAATATTTTCGAATTGCTGTTCTGAATAGGAGCGATGTGGTCGAGCAACCTATAAATAGTTTTGTGGTGCCTCAGCATTCATCGCATAGATCTCTAATACCACTGCCTTAAAAAAAACAATTTCTGTTTAAATATTGAGATAGCGACTTCTCGATGACGTGTCATGGTAGCGTGACGTCACAGGGAGACACTGATTTGCGATGAACTAGCGAAGTATTCGCCCACCACTCGTGGTGCGCGTAAAGTGACCCTGGCAGTGATAACTGCGATGTCGCCTTCAATCAGGACGCAGATTTCGTAAACTCAGTGGAACTGGGTTGACTCGTAGCATGGCTTGTAATTAAATTCACATCAAATCTTCCTTGGTCAGAGCACATCACCTCCGTCACAGCCAAAGCTTCCCAATCCTTGGGATACCTGCGTCAAAGTATAAGGAATGCTCCTCCAAATGTTCGTAAACTAGCATACCTTCCTCTTGTTTGCCCTCAAATCGAGCACGCCTGCCCTATTTCGTCTCATCACTAAAAATACCTGTCCGACATACCAGAACGACTTCAGAACAGTGAGGGTGGCAATTTGGGCTTGTTGGTAGGGTAGCATGATTATATATGGTAGCGCAGGCAAAGGAGGTATATAACAGCTGTATCTTGCCGATACTTAGCTACGGAGGAGAAACCTGGAGACTTACAAAGAGGGTTCAGCTTAAATTGAGGACGACGCAGCGAGTAATGGAAAGAAAAATGGTAGGTGTAACCTTAAGAGACAAGAAGAGAACAGTGTGGATTAGGGAACAAACGGGCGTTAAGAATATTTAAGAAATGAAGAAGCAGAAATGGACATGAGCCGGGCATGTAGCGTGTAGAGAGGATAACCGCTGGTCATTAAGGGAAACTAACAGGATTTCCAGAGAAGGAAAGCGGGTTAGGGGGAGACAGAAGGTTAGGTGGGCAGATGAGAATAAGAAGTTTGCGGGTATAAATTGGCAGCAACAAGCAGGCCTTTGTCGAGAGGCCTTTGCCCTGCAGTGGACGTAGTCAAGGTGATGATGATGATGATGATGATGATGATGATGATGATGATGATGATGATGATGATTGAGGACCCTCTATATTGACGGATTCATATAACCAGAAGTTAGTGCCCGGCTGGATAGGTTTGGAAGAGCAAGAATGTCACTCGATGCGCGTGTCACTAAAAGCTGACACCTTATTTGCTAAAGCACCACAAAGGTTCTCCGTTCGCAAAGCTTCTTTGTCGCTTTTTTTAAATCCGAAGCATTTCTTGGCGAACTTCAGCGACTTTGAGCGTATCTATCTATCTATCTATCTATCTATCTATCTATCTATCTATCTATCTATCTATCTATCTATCTATCTATATATCTATATCTATCTATCTATCTATCTATCTATTAAATGCGAAGCATTTCTTAGCGAACTTCGGCGACTTTGAGCGTATCTATCTATCTATCTATCTATCTATCTATCTATCTATCTATCTATCTATCTATCTATCTATCTATCTATCTATCTATCTATCTATCTATCTATCTATCTATCTATCTATCTATCTATTAAATGCGAAGCATTTGTTAGTGAACTTCGGCGACTTTGAGCGTATCTATCTATCTATCTATCTATCTATCTATCTATCTATCTATCTATCTATCTATCTATCTATCTATCTAGCCACCTACGACTTTTAGCTTTCCTGGCCGTTTGCATAATGGTATCGATACCAAACTTAGTATGCAATAACATGACTGTGTGAAGAACATATTTGACTAGTCACAACATGAAAACCATTACATGTATGTCATGAATGTCATGATTTACATTTCATGGTCCTGCAAATTATGCGGTGGTTTCGTTCACGAGGCATCTGCAAAACTGGTATGGTATGGTATGGTATGGTATGATTGCATGGCGAACACAAGTGACAGATCCTGACTTGAAAATCATGACATGCGTGTCATGTAACAACACGACTACGTTCAATGCTCAGGATGCTCTCGCGGCCGTTTCACTAGCGTCACATATACCAAATTTGGTATTACGGTACGTGAATGGAAGACGAAGGTGTTTGGCTGGTGCAAACATGATAATCATGAGATGCTTGTCATGTAATAACATGACTACATTCCACGCTCACGATGCGCTCGCGACCGTTTCGCTAGCTTCACATGTACAAAACTCACTATTACATGACGCCAATGGATGACGAAGCGATGTGATAGGTGCAAACATAATAATCATGAGATGCTTGTCATGTCAGAACATGATTACGTGCCACAGTGAAGACGCCAATACGTTTCGACGTGACGTGGTGCACGTGCTCGCCGGTGTTGATTTTGTCACGTCCCGCAGGCGTTGCCACGCCAGGCAACGGTCCTGCCATATACTCGCAGGCACGCGCCACGAAGCGTTGCTTTGACGCAGGCGCGTTTCAGCGCGTCCTGCGTCCCTGCGTCACGAAAAGAGGAAGACGCAGTGTTGTCTGGGTAATGCATCGGTGCGAAATGCAGCATGTCGCATTTCGCACCGGTTGCCGTCGGGCCGCGCTGACGGACGCAGGTCGCGCCTGGCGTCAGACTATATAGTGCTCGCGTTTTGTTAACGTAGCGTCGCTGTGCCCAGTGAACGCACATTTCAACGCTACATTGGAGTATATTGGGCCCTTCATGATGCGCTCGCAGCCGTTTTGCTAGCTCCACATAAACAAATTTGGTGTTACGTGACATCAATGGTTGACGCAACATATGACTGGCACAAACATGATAATCTTGACACGCGTGTCAAGTAGGAACATGAGAGCATACAACACTCATAGCGTGCTCACGGCCATTTTTCTAGGTCCGCATATACTAAATTTGGTATCACGAGACGTAAATAGATAACGAACGTAAACGACACATCCAAACATGATAATCATGACGCGGTAGTTATGGCATCATTTACCCTCACCTCGTAACGTTGTGCTGATTTTAAAGTTACATATCAACATTTCTCATTCGTGCTTCGCATATCATCGATTCCCATTGTACGTGGGATCTGCCAATTTTTTGTGTGTATGTGTGTGTGGTACGCAGAAAAGCCACCGCTGGTGTGTCACCTGCTGTCTCCCGTCTACGCCCAGAACAACTCGGACAAATCGTACCTAATGTCTCAAACTATACCACAACCAGGAGTGTGCGACTTCGTTGTCTTGGAGCTTCCACTCCAGTCGCCGGGGATGTATTCACGTAGGGTTTATTCGAACGCTCTCCTAGCTGTCATTAGGTTTGAAGAGAAATCAAGGTACATGAAATGAAAACTTTGATAGATTTATTTCAATGTGCAGTAACGCCTTGCAATTCATAATGATAACGGTTTTTTTTACTGGAAGCAACTCGACGTGTAGTCTTTCTTTGGGTACTTCGACGCAACAATTTAGGTCTGTCTGTGAGTATGTATGTACGTTTGTCGGTTTGTCTGCCGAAACGTTACACCAAACGGCCAAAATCTAATCCCATCCGCAGCACCCACCAATAATGCTCAAGTTTCGGCGTTCATACTTGTGCGATTGTCAATCAAAAGCAATTATTGCGCGTATCTTAGGAACAATAACAACACAGCAACATTCTGTATGTGTGTCTTTATACTAGAGAAGGCATACATAAGTAACTCTAAGGACCATAGCGTTTATCACGCAACGCTGACAATGCAACGCTATGCAAAAAATGCAAGTGTTTTTACAACAATTTGCTAAGACGACATGGTGGTGGCACCTGCCCTTCGCTTTGCGTTCTACACCTTGTCTCTGAGACGGGTGCGCACACTTTTTTTCGTTTTCGAATATAACTGACAGATAGCGCTCGTGTCTCACGTGCCTTAAAACGTGCCTCGATACGCTCGTTCGCCTTCGCTGCACGGATTGAGGCACTCTAACGCACTGCCTTCAGAATACAATTCAGCAATTTTCTTGCGCATAACATCAAATAAACGTTTTCTTCTCTCTATTCAGACGCAAGACTAGCGTCTTTCAACGACATTTGCAGGGAAACCTGCATATACGCGGCCATTTTTTTTCGAGAAATCGGCCTTTTAAAGGAGAGAGCAGCACTTTCTAAGTGAGTCATTTGTCAAATCTTTGGCTTGTGTAATGCGGGTTTCTGATCAAACACCGCACAACTCTGCCTACTGTTGTGTCGAACTGGTGAAGAGATATCTAAACGGCAAGCTGAACAGGGATCGTGCTCAACTTCGTCTGATGTCAGACTAAGGACAACTAAGCTTTCACGGAACATTCAAACGAATACGCCGAAGTCTGAAAGTACGCATGCGCCGGACACTTGCAAACGGCTATGGCATCCACTTTTCAATCGTAATCCACGTTACGCGGGTCAATCTTTGTACGTCTACGAACAAGTTGGGGAAAATTTCATTGCATTCGGTTGGGCATGTCAATAATAAATTATTATTTCTAAGGATGTGAGTGGCCTGAGAGTCTGGCAGAAATGGCGCGCTTACGAGTTGGGACGTAGTAAGTAGATTGCTTTGGCGAGCATTTGCACTCCGTCAGGCGATTGGCTTCTGCGATGAGTGGCGTGCTCAATCGATTAATTTCAGTGTTCTTCCGCCCGGCCTCGAAAGTAAACGATTAGCAAAGTTAAAGTTACGGTAGAAGACGACGACTCTTCTCCATGCAGCACACGACGTCACACATGCCGTGTTAATACGGTGGTCCTGGATGGTTAGTGGAGCTCATAAGCAGTGAATTCTGGGGCCTTATATTGAACCGAAATGTTCTTGTAGAGCTTATTTTTCATAGAAGTGTAAACGGAATAGACCCTTCAACTTCTCTTTTTCGTTGAAGACCCCACATTGTTGGGTGATCAAATCACATCCTCTTTAATGGTCAGGATGTCATATTAATACGCAAAATCCACGTACCTAAAGCGGACAGATGAACAGACATTCTATCAATACTTCCCTAGTAAGCAAAGCATTTACTCGCTTCTTTATTTGCGCATTTTCTACATCTAAACGAATATTTCTGAAATGTGTCATCTACTTCCGAATTACTGCGTCACTGAACGTTTTAAGCGTGCAATCATTGGACCAGTAAAGCCAGCCGACGACCAGCACAACCGTGTGTCATTTGCGTTTGTCTTCAACTTTGCCAATGCTGGGGTCATGTATTTTGTGGAAGCAACCTGATTTCTGCATAGAGAAGAAAGATCAATGTGCAGTGAATCGAAACAAAAGAAGGTGGCTTTTTTCTCTGTGTGAGATACAATCGTGCGAGTACCTTGGCCTTGAACACAACACACAATGTACTGCTTGAAGTAGTTGATTATTCCATTTAAGCCGAAAATGCTATGCATATGTGCAATCGGTATTCACCAAGCACGTTTATATTTCCTTGCCTCTGTCGATGATTCTTTCTCACTCGAACATTATTCGAACACGCCATCTCACCAAATAATAAACTTTCACAGCATTACTTTGATGCACTTGATCAAAGGCATCATAGATTAGGATAGGCGTTATTTCGACTGCGATTACGTATATGGCCAGACTCGGAGGGACTGCGCCTGTGGACAAAACGGGGCATATTGGGCACGAGCCCCACCACAGGAGGAACGGACGCTGCAATCGCTGTGACGTGCGAGGTTGAATCACGTTACCTCGCCTTCCTCTGACGAAGAGAAGCGGGTGGCAGAATGCGTTGTTTTTAAGCGCGACTTCGTGGTGTTACCAATTATAAACTGCGTTGTTTTACTCTCACTTCATGCGTGCGAACTACTGCAGGCTACACAATCAGAAAAAAAAGTGCGAAACAAGCTAGCAATGGCGTAGAATAGAGTTTCCCAATATACACTAGAGGAAACTCTGGCGCTAGTGTCTATGGGAGCTGCAACGCACGGCGCTTCAGCGAGCATGGACATGATTCGTACACAGATTTGTCTAATCTTCTGGCTCCGTGCATGTTCATGTAGCTTGGAGCTGTTTTCTCACGAAACAAAAATCAACAAATGTTCAGCGGTTGCGCTTCACCACCTCATGTTTTTAGGCTTACCATTTGGAATCGGGTCACGTAATTTGAAAAGATTCGTTATTTCTTTCAAAACGAAACCGAAACCAGCAATAGACGAAGCTGCAAGTACGGTTGGCCACCCGAATACCAGGCAAATGTGTGTACTACCCATCATTCCCATGGTCACTGAACGATCGCAGCGCCAGAGTCCCCTCTAGTTAATTTGAGGAAACTCTATGTGGCGTAGTACTATTCTGCTCCGTGCTACATATTTACAGTGCGTTCCATAGCAGAAGGAGCCAGACATGCTATTTCACTTTTACCCCTACCATGCTTTGCAAGAGCGTGATGCCAAGTCACCTCTCATATTTTGTTGTTGTGCATATTGTGCTTATTGTGTCCATAGGGTCAAAGTGAACGCCGACCGCAAATGTGCACATAAAAACGAAAGGTGTATGTTCCCGCTTTGGAGCCTCGTTCACAGTGTGAGAACGAATCTGTGTGTTAAATGAATATGTATGCTTTAAAATACGATGTAGCAATATACATGCGGGGGAAGTGACCATCGCTGAGTTCAAGAATGTGCGTTAATGTATGAATTGTCAGAAATTCAAGACAAATCCAAGAATTCAAGTTCTTTTCTTTCCGTTATCTTTAACATACTCTGGTCTATTTCTTGTCGGGTTTCTTCCGCGCGTTCGGCCAGCAAGTTCGATCATACCTTCTTTCTTACACCGTATGCATGTACCGCTTGAGCCTTTTTTGCTAAAGGTTACTTCTCTTACTGAGACAACGTTTAGCACAGTCTGCGCCTTACAACACCCCCTTTTCGGGTGTCCATTATATACGTTGTCCTCGTGTGGGTTCCCGAGCACATGGATTTCGGGCGGTTTGCGTCCGTGACTGTAGACTTCAGCTCACAGTCCTCCTTGATTATAGATTGCGCCTGTAGAGTAGGCCCTTAAACACGGCCCCTTGTTCTCCCATATGTTGTTTTCAGCGACAAGAGAAAACGTATTCAGCTTCCAACAGCTTCCGCAAAATCTCATACAGCTTATCAAGGAAGCTGTAAGCGCTTGACAGGGATATTTGTACTGAAACACTAAATTGCCATTTAGATCGTGGTAATTAAAACCTTGCCGCATGCTTCTTGAAGGGTGCGAAGTAATATGGCTGTCTGGCACATGGTGCTCTTGCTATCGTAATCGAGCCCGGTCGACACCGCATTTTTCGATCGCCATTTACACCTTTCCAAAATGTGCAGAACTGATGCAATCCTCCGAAAATTTCCCCCCTGCTCGATGGCGATCAAATGGGCACTGTGTTACAACCGTACAAAAAGCTTGCGCAATGAGACTAACAGATAAATATTAAGATTGCACCACAGCAACTGAAATCATGTGAAATTTTACCTATACCTACAACTCTGAGTGAGGCTCACCTGTATACGTTTTCTTCCAATCATATACAGAAAGGTTGCTGCTGCATGCAGCTGTAAGAATGTGGTAATCTGTAAGAATTGGGGAATCCGCTTGTTTTGTGCCTCATAGGGCTATGCATGCCAAACAAGAATATTTACAACATGCACATGCTTGTTGCGTCAACCATGACCCGTTTTCATATGCTAACCTAGAAGGAGTGTAATAACACGGTTGCGAATATGTATTGCAGAAAAATATGTTGTTGTTTTTTTGCCACAAGCATGCGTTAACGCCCTAATCATATCCTTCAGTACGACACAGAATGACTCGATACAGTTGATAAAAGTAGCTCACTCGGGCCCAAGCTTTCATGCAGTTGGCTATAACAGATAACGCCGGCTGTCACGCATTAAGAAATGAGCAGCATTTTTTTCTTCAAAGCAGTTGTTTGGCATTTCGTACAGTCTGTGAAGAAAGCACCGCAGCATTTTACTAATTACGACGAAGCCAAGTACAAAGGAATAAAATCGACACCGCATCTGCATGTTACCCTGCAATAGTCGTAGAAAGGCAATAGTCTTGCGTCTGGAGAGAGTGAACAAAACGTTTATTTGATGTACCGTGCAAGAAAATCGGTGAATGGTATTCAGGAGGCGCTGCATTACAGTGCCTCGAGGGTGCAGTGAAGGCGAACGAACGCATCAAGTCACGTCACTCGTGAGACATGCGCGCTATCTGGCAGTTAATTATATTGGAAAACGAAGCGCGCGGCTTGCGTGTCTGTCTTGGAGGCGATAAGGTGTAGAACGCAACGCGAGGGGTAGGTGCCACCACCGTGTCGTCTAAGCAAAGCGTTGGACACACTTGCCTCTTCGTGCAAGCTTTGCATTGTCAGAGCAGCGTGATAGATGCTACGGTCCTTAGAATTACTCATTTACGCCTTTTCTAGTAAAAAGGCACACATATAGAACATTGACGTGTTGTTATGGTGCCTTAGATATGCGCAATAATTACTCTTATTAGACCATCAAACAAATATGAACGCCGAATTTTGAGCAACATTGGTGGGCACTGTGGATGGGGTCGACCATTTGGGGTATCGTTTCGGTTTAGTGCCGTTTGGGGTATCGTTAAGGGCGGACAAACAGACAAGTGTACAGACTAACAGACAGACCAAAATTTTTGCGTTGAAGATCCTCGAGAAAGACTATCATCTTTAATAAAGAATGGATACGCGCAAGCGGGCTTTAAACTGTGCGCCTTGGAAGGCTGGCTAGCAATCTAACCATGCACATCACAAGGTTGTCTCCGCATGGTTACGCCGTGGTGTCCCCCGCAACTGATATTTATATCGCTTCCGCGGGCATATTGACGCGTAAAATTGCACTGTTCGGTACCCCCAACCCCTTCGCCACCACCGATGCCTCCTTCACGAGTGTCGTGATACTCGGCGGTGGCACCTCCCGCCAACTGTAGTGCCCCTTAGCCTCGTGCCATTAAGGGCCGTTCCGTGTGCTTGCCGCACAGCCGCAGTGCACGTGTTTGCACACCTGCCACACCCAAGTGAAGGGTGAAAGAGTGGGTCCAATTGGCTTATTTGTCCCCCGCCAGCGTGCGGCAGGTGTCCCGGCACGTGCGTTGCGGCTGGGCTGCGTAGAACATCCCTAAGCGTGTTTCACATGCGAGCGATTTTGCCCCAAGAGCGGAGCGGCAGCCGTCGCGAAGAGGTTTCTAGAGCGTCTGCGAGACGCTGCAACGAACATCGCCAAAGTTGGAAAAAAATTCGCTCGTGCCATAGCGTTTAACCAAGGGGGCAGCAGTGGCGTGGGTGGCACGTGACGGCAGAAGCAGAGTCGAGGAGTGGGCGCGCGCGCCGGGGGCAACTCGCTTCCACTCCTCAGTACGGAGAACGCTGCCCATCAGAGCGGCGGGCATCGCGCAAAAGCAGCGCATGTGACACAAACTCGCGTCCGAGCGTCCTGCTGTCGCTCATCTCCGCAACCTCCACCACTCAGTATTTCGCATGGGGAAAAAGAGTTAGGGATAGCAAGGATAGCAAAGATCTGTCCTATTACATGGAAGCCACGTGATGGGACCGACGTGTTCAGTTCACTCGGAGCAGGAATAACAGAAATCGAAGGAGCACCGAAGAGTAAAAGGGTGCCGCAAAGATTTGTAGCCGCTGCCACACAAGGCGCAGCCGATGCCGTTGGCTTCCCTCATCACAGTAGCGGAAACACTTAGTATTAAAACAAACGCGTTTTGTGCCAGGACCCGCAATGAATAATCAATAACCCCTGTGAAGATGGGGTTCGCTTTCGTGTTATACCGATTCCAACAATGAGTGTGATGAAACAAGTTTGTTGTTGTTGTTGTTGTTGTTGTTGTTGTTGTTGTTGCTGTTGTGGTTGTTGTTGTTGTTGTTGTTGTTGTTGTTAAAACTGTTAACAAGATGTGGAGCTCAGCTTGTCACTGCAGATGTCTCAATGTGGTGTAGCAGTGTGCTATAATTGATTGACGTTCATTGGGCCAACCTAAAGCCGCACGTTGCGTTGTCTTGCTTGTTCCGCATAGTACGAGGGAGGCGAAAACCGTACAACAGTTAGCAAGCAAATCTAACTTGTTTACCATATTAGCCTATGTGACACACAGTATAGAGGAGTTCCATTTGTGACAACTAAAACGCGTTCTGGGCCTAGTCGCTCCGTGGACCTATGAAAATGTGGAGGCACAAAGCAACGAGGGCAAATACAGGAATGGTGCCCCACTTCGGTACTTTCTTTTCCTGGTTCGCTTGCACCTCTAAATTTTTGTCCGACCGCTATTTAAAGACCCGTAAACGATTGATTGATTTGTGGGGTTTATTAACGTCCCAAAACCACCATATGATTATGAGAGACGCCGTAGTGGAGGGCTCCGGAAATTTTGACCACCTGGGGTTCTTTAACGTGCACCCAAATCTGAGTACACGGGCCTACAACATTTCCGCCTCCATCGGAAACGCAGCCGCCACAGCCGGGATTTGATCCCGCGACCTGCGAGTCAGCAGCCGAGTACCTTAGCCACTAGAGCACCGTGGCGGGGCACCCGTAAACGATATTGAAGCGCTTTGCAACAACGAAAAGTTTCACCTTCGGAAAACATGACCCTAAAGCTCCTTCATGTGCATTGCTAAACTGACTATACATGCCACCTTATTCGAATATATTTTAGCCCGTCAAAAAGAAGAGTTCTAACACGTACTGTTACCGCTCACGCCTTCCTTGTGTTTATTTTCATCTCATTTCCTGCAGCCGACTCGTACGATTTCCTGCCGAATGGAACGGCGTACACGTTTCTCTTCACCGTCAACTTAATTCGGAATAACTTCGCACCGACAAATACGGCGCTGAAATCTATATTCTTCCAAATCAGCGTGCGAAACATCCTAAAGAAGCAGGGGGTGCCGCTGTACGGCTTCGGATTCCTCCGGGATGTGCGAATACCGAGCGATGAAGGAAATGTAATGAGATCAGTGGAGACACTTACTGAAACCTATCAGGTGGGATATCTCTCTCTTTGTATGTATGTATATATATATATATATATATATATAGGCAAAATCTCAGCAGCAATCATCTGTTTTGGCGGACAATCATAGGCGTTTGTAGATGGGCACCACATCTCAGGATCTGTAGCGCCTGTTTGCTCCCGAGTTCACAGCCAAGTAAATGTCGTTACCATATAGTCATTATCACGTCGCTATATATATATATATATATATATATATATATATATATATATATATATATTTCATTAAAATTCATTAGAAATTAACCCCACTAAATGTTTTTTTACGCTATTTAACCCAACTCAGAAAACGGTCGTTGAATTTCTGTCTATTACGGTGAATAATTAATCCATCAAAGCTCCCAGCCATTGTAGCTTTCAGGGAATGATTCTTGATTCAAACTCAGAGTACACTTTTCATGTACCGCGCTTAAAGCAAGAAGCTGCCTATGGCATCAGAATTCTCATCAAGTCGCGTACGTACTGCCGTATAAATGCCTGGCTTTACTCTGCCTTCATTAACAGTCACTTCACTTACTGCATTGCGTCCTGGTGCAATACATATAGCACTCATCTGCCTCCTTTACAACATCTTCAAAACCAGGCCATTCGCATTGTCACATTTCAGTCGCCACGATGTAGTGCATCTGCTCTATTACAAGATTACAAGAGCATCGTTTTAGAACCATTGAGAAACTTTTTTTTATTTTAGAATGACATTCCTTACATACCATTCTCTTCACTGAAACATGCCATACATAAGAGTTGAGTGTTAGGCACGAGTTGGTGCTTTGACATAAAAACCACCGTGAGAGTATCACAAAACACGACACACAGAAAGAGACAACCAAGGAAAGGTGAAAATCAAAATTTTTAACAAAGAACAACTCGTGAATCAAAATACCACTCGACTTGCATCAAATAATAACTTCTCGATACCAAAAGTCAGAGCTAGTTATGGCAGATTCCCTTGAATATTCACAGCGATTTCCGTCGGGAATTGTATTCCAAGCGACATGAATGTCTCTGAGCACTGGTAGTTTTAAAAGAAACACTTATTACGTATATACCTAACGTTTGAGTTATTTTCTAGTTTACGCTGTTCAATCAGAACTATTTTGCCCATTATATTTGTTATGTATAGTGAAGAAGATGAGTGCTACTCGGATAGGCAGGGGGTATCACTCAGTCTGTGAAAAGGACGACGTTTGGTTGGCTGGATTCACAGGCTGGTTCCGCCATTACCACTTGACTTGTCGTGACCGCTCTCCTGATTTATAAAAGAGAGTGCCGCTCTAAAACGCCTCATTTTAGTTATATATTATACTAAATTCATTTATAATTTTTCGTCGGAAATCGTTGCCGCTTTGGGGCACAACACTTTTACCTTTTTTTTTATTTGCCCATTATAAATCATCACATGTGATATCTCGTATAGCAGTATTCGATTCAGGACTATTTTATTGTAATGGCATGATAGCGTTCGGACTTTATTGTTGCATTGTAGTTTGTATTGAGCTGATTTGTATCGTTCGCTTTTCATCTCACATGTATTTTGTTGAATTTGTACATCATTGGTTTAAGTAGTTTGCTATCAGGTGTTGTTGATTCTCTGAAACTCATTTTTTTTTATGTTTGCCAAGTTGCTCTGCTTCACTCATTTTCTTTTGTTAAACCAGCACAGGAGGTCCCCTTGCAGCCAAGAGCTTTGGGACCTCCTTTTGTATATTATTTCTGCTATGTAAGATCTTTTTAATCCATAAAATCATTTCTTTGTTTGCATCTGCATATGTTCAGTATTGGTGTGTAAGTGCTTAAACCTAACCTTAAACAGACCCTGCAGAGAGGAAGGAAAGAAACGAGAGGGCATGCCCAGGCGGCGTGCTACGTGAAAAGTGTGGGGGAAATGACATCTTGGCGGCCATATTCACTGGGCACAATGACGGCGTTGGTATATGGTTACGTGTTGCGCAGTGTAGCTGGTCTAGCAGCGAGCAGCCGTGGCTGGCGGCGGCATGTGTGCTTCCGCAGGTCTCATGCTGAACCGGGGCGAACAAAATCCGTGCTCTGCGCCGCGTTATTGGTTCCGCACTGTTTTCCAGGCAGTTACTGCACTCCTAGCAACGTTTACAAAACAGTTTGTCCACCGCGGGGCCTCAACAGCGCGTAGAGCGAACGCATATCCATGCGTCGTGCGGCGGATTCCGCGGATGAGGCATTTGACGTGTTGAGCGAAATTGCGTTGGGCACCATGACGAAGCGGAACGACGACGAACGCCTGTAGGTCAGTGACGGTTGGGCAGTGCTCCTGCTTGTGACTATGAACGAAACTCTTATGCTCGGCAAGACGCAATGAGGACCATGTGCACATGCGTAGTTTGTGTTCGCTATGTGTACAGTAACAACCTGTGTGTGCGTATTAAAACACCTTTTCTGTTTCGCTTGTTATACTCGCCCCCAGCATTGCAACCCCAATGTTAGAGCAACCGCGTTCAAGTGTCACTTCCACCGTGCTCAAAGTCACCACGGTCGCAGAATGCTGACGCCGGTGAGTTTCACGCGGAACATGGTGGTGGTAAAAGACATTTATTTCGGAAAAAGTCTACTAGAGATTGCCGACGTGGCCCATCGGCGTGCTAGAGTGGCAAGACCCTATTCCGGGACGCCAGTGGAGCTGGAAGCTGCCCGTGCGCGCTCCACCAAGGAGCGTTTGCAGCCAAGGTAGAGCAGCCGAGCAGGTGCTCCTCCCAAGCCTCTCTAGTTGGAATAGGAAAAGGGGATGAGAAAGGGACGGGATTAACTGGGCACGATGCTACGACGTGATATGTGTCGGCGAGGACATGACAGGTCGAGCAGGTGCCATTGATTTCCGGCAAAAAGTGCCTGGCGACCGCCGGACTGATAAAGGTGTTAGTCTGCAGGCGGCGTAGCAGTCGTTCGTCCGCTTTCTCCAAACCGCGTGCGGGGTCCGCGTAGAGGCGGCGCGAAGCCCGGTAATAAGCCAAAATTTCGCGAAAGCGCGTCAGGTTGGTATTGCCAGATTCCGTCTCGGGACATGAAGGGGCAACGGCCCGGACAGGAGAAGCGCGGGCAGCGGCATTTGCCGCCTCGTTGCCGGGCAGGCCCGAGTGGCCTGGGGTCCAGACTATATGAATGGGATGGGGGTTAAAGCGCCAAGAGGCTGCCTGTAGTAGGCTAGCCGCCAGCGGGGCACTGGAACCCTGAAGGTACTGAGAACAGGCCGAGCGCGAGTCCGTCAGGATGGTGCGTGAGGCAGGGTGAGAGGCGGCCAAAGCTATGGCAACCTCTTCAGCGTGCGTTACTGTGTCTGCTCGAAAGGAGAGGCCATCGACGTGTTTGCCCTCTGTAATCCCGGCAGCCGTGAAGTGACCCGAGGGGGAGGGACCCAAGACGTCCACGTAGAAAACACCAGGACGATCGGAGTGTCGCGTATGAAGGGCCGCGGCGCGTGCTAGTCTACGGCCAGGATGAAGGTCGGGGTTCATATTACGGGGTGGAGGTTCCACCCATAGCTTATGACGCCAGAGCTCTGGTACCGGCTGCAGAGGGTCTTTGTCAGATATCGGGTTAAGGCCAAGTCTGTGTAGAAGACGGCGCCCTGAAGGCGTCTGCGACAGTCGATTGATTTGGTTAACGCGATGAGCTTCGCGCATCTCTGCAAAGGTGTTGTGTACCCCCAGAGCCGCGAATCGGCTGTTGGAAGTTGCAATAGGTAGGTCCAGAGCGCGTTTGTATACTGAATGAAGAAGAACGTCCAGCTGGTGCTCGTATCGACGACGCAGGCGAAGGTAAGGCAAGGCGTAGAGGACGCGACTGGTCACAAACGCGTGGACCAATCGGAGGGACTGAGACGCGCGGAGGCCACCGCGCTTGGTAGACACTCGCCGTATCATGCGGCTCACCTGCTCGCTGGTGCGTCTGAGGCCTGCTGTTGTGCCCTTTGGATCCAAGGACGATGTGAGGTGAAGGCCAAGAACCCGAATATTTTGCACTGACGGGACGGGCCCGGACGGAAGAAAAATTTTAGGCGGCGGTAGTGGAGAGACTGAAAGAAGAGCCGATTTAGCTGGAGAGCACTCCAGGCCACATGAACCAGCGTAGGTATCTACCAGAAGGGCAGCCTTTTGCAGGCGTTCTTCGATTTGCGCTAAGGAGCCGGTGTTGGTTCAGATTGTGATATCGTCCGCATATAGTGCGTGTTGTATTCCCTCGACTTCGCTTAGAAGAGAGGGGAGGTTCATCATCGCCAGGTTAAAAAGCAGAGGAGACAGGACTGCCCCTTGAGGTGTACCCCGCGTGCCTAATAAGTACGGGCCGTGTTCGGTAGAATTAAGGCGAATGAAGGCGGTGCGATGTGATAGAAAGGCGCGAATGTAGTTAAAAGTCTTCTGCCCGCAGTTTGTGGTAGACAGGTTAGTGAGTATAGTGCTGTGTTTGACGTTGTCGAAAGCCCCGCGGAGATCGAGAGCGAGCACGGCTTTATCGTTATGGCCTATAGTAGTCGGCTCTATGATATCGTGTTGAAGCTGGAGCAGGACGTCCTGCGCCGACAGATGCGGGCGAAAGCCAAACATCGTGTCGGCAAAGGTCCTCCTGGCCTCCAAGTAGGCGGAAAGGCGTTCGCGAACCATGGTTTCCATGAGTTTGCCTGCGCAGGACGTAAGTGAGATGGGTCTCAGTGCCTCGATACTAACGGACTTTGCCGATTTGGGTATGAATGTCACGACCGATGTGGTCCATTCCGTTGGCAGCGGAGAGCCGTCCCATATTGAATTTATAAGGTGGAGTAGCGAGAGGTGTGCTTGGTCAGGAAGATTTGCCAGGAGCGATACTGTGATTCCGTCGCGTCCAGGGGCCGTGCCCCGTCGCATTTTCGTGAGTGCAAATCGTAAATGGGAAAGCGTGTATGGGGCGTCTAGGTCGTTGTTAGGGGCGCCGGAATACGTATATGCTGGGCCCGCGGGATCAATTGTGCGGCAGATGTAGCGGTCACAAAGTTCTCGTGCGAGTTGATCCGTAGTGCCCTAAAAGGCATGCAGAGCACGGTGGAGCTGGCGTTGCGTTTCTCCCCTGGTGGTGGAGGGATCGAGAAGGCTTCTAAAGAGTCGCCACGCACTCTTAGAGCTCATCTGGTTTGCAGCCTTCGAACAGGTGTCTGTCCAGTTAGCATCGGAAAGTTGTGCAGAGTATGCGGCCGCCTCTGCAGTGAGCGCCTCAATGCGAGCGCGAAGTTTCCGATTAAGTTTCTTGCGTTTCCAGCGCCTTACGAGCCCGCGGCGAGCGTGCCAAAGATGTAGGAGGTGTGGATCGATTGCAGGAGTCAAATTAGAGGTTGCAAGGATGCGAGTGTTCGCTTGTTTCAAATGGAGGGCGTATGATGCCCGCGCTGCATATTCGGTCGAGGAGAGGACGGCGGGAAATGGTTGCATTCTGAACTGAGTCCAATCGGTGAGACGGGTTTGGCCCCAGTGTTGGCGCATTTTCTGCCGCGGTGTGAATGAAATGCGGAGTAAAAAGTGATCGCTGCCTAGGGTTTTGCCTAAATTTTCCCATGTAGCATCGCGGATGTGACAGGTGAGGGAGAGGTCGGGGCATGTGTCTCGCGTGACCGAGTTGCCGGAACGTGTGGGTTGTGCCGGATCGGTAAGGAGCGTGAGGCTTAGCGAGGAAATGAGCTCCTTGAGCTCTCTGCCCCGGGCCTTCTCGCAGTGGTAAGCCCAGTGAGGGCTGGGGGCAATAAAGTCCCCGACAATCACCAGTGGTTGTCAGGCCGCTATACGCAGCGCCCGATGGAAGAGATGCGCAAACGAAGCCCTCGCAAGGCGAGGGGGACAGTACACGTTTAAGATATGTATTAATGGTTGGCCCCTCCGCTGAGACAGCACTGATATCATGCAGTAGTCGTAAGGAAGATCCAGATCGAGGTCAATCTGTATCGCCGTGTAAGCTTTATGCACGAGGAGACATGTGGTGGTGCCGCCTACATAGGAGCAGCATCCGGAAAGGGATGGAGCAGGGCCAGATTCTTGGAGCGCCAAGACGGCCGGCTGAGAGTCAAGTGAGCTGAGGAAAAGGGAAAGATGTGAACGCTTTCGCCTGTTCCCGAAGCCTCCAGGGTTCCACTGTATGATCTCGAATTTAGACGAAATGTTTGAACGGGACGTACGATTGGTAGCCATCGGGATTGTCTTAGGTTTTATATTTGGCCCTCCATGTCCCGCTCGGAATCCTCAGAGGCAGGGAGGGGCACAGAGGCCGGATTGTCCGACGGCGGGGTGGTGGTAGCCACCTTACGACGACGCCGTGGAGCTGCACTTTCACTCCTCACCGAGCAGGAGCGGGAACGCGATGCCTTGGGTTGAAACTGGGTGATTTTCCAGGCTTGAATAGCCTGGGTAACCTCTACTACCATGCGTTGGACAGAGAAGCTGGTGAGGAAGTGATTAATTGAAGCTTCGACGCGCGTAAAGCGTTCCTCTATGCGCGGGGCGCGCTCCTCGCTAGGGAGAAATCGGTTAGCGGGCAAGAGAACCTGAGGTGCCCCAGGAGCCTCAAGAGCTTCTGGAGTAGATGTGGCACCGGTTCCGAGTGCTGGAGTACACATGGCTGCTTGAACCGGCGGTTTAATGGAAGTGGACTTAGCGCAAGCACTAAGCTTGGACGTAGCTGGCGTAGCCGCCTGGACAGCGGAGGCAATACCGGATGGCCTTGGTATCCACTGTTGTTGAGGTTGAAGTCGCTTATTTAAGAGTTCGAGTTGTTTAGTTAAAAAAATTTTGCTTTTGAAGTGCCGCAACTTGCTGGCGAAGGGCCGCAAGTTCGGGAGAAGGAGGATCGACAGAAGGAGGTGAGAGAGGCTTAGAAGCAGCATGCCCAACTGCTCACTTGAGGTACCACCGCCTGTGCTTCGAGTGGTGGGAATGCCTGAGTGTCGCCGTGGAGTGGTGGAGCCGACTGATGCAGGTTGGTGCCGCTGTCTGGCTGTGACGAATATGAGGTGGTTCCTCGAGGAGATGTTGAGGGCTGCTTGCGTTGCCTATATTTTGCCGTGCAGCCACTGGTCCCAGTCTCATGGGCGCCGTGGCAGAGGAGGCACTTGGGGTGGCAGTCGTGGGCATTGAGACCTTGCAGGTGCGGGGGTTCCACATTTGGCACACTGCGTTGGAGCGGGGTGAGGACACTGAGGTGGTCGATGGCCGATGGTACCGCACTTGGTGCAAACAGGGACCGTTTTCTTGTAGGCGCGGATATACGTCGCCACGCAGTGGTAGAAGAGGAAGCGGGGTAACTTTGTGCCCTCGAAAGTCACCACCGCCGCCGCGGAATCTCCGAGTTTGCGAACCGCAAGGATAGTACCTCGAGGCCAATACAGTTCAGACTTTATCTTCTCCGGGCTTTCAGCAGGGTTTACGTTGATGACGCCCTTGCATGTATCCCCTGGTGCATTGGCGTGGCCTCGAACGGGCAGCTGCTGATCCCCCACTTGCAGCTGGAAGTCCCTGAGGAGTCGCTGTGCCATAGGCAAAATGGTGGTGCTACAGACCAAGATGTTCTGTTCCCAGATTGGCCACACTTGAATTTGCGTGGTAGTCCGGTCGCCGAGGTAGCTGCGGATGGCGTCGGCCGCGCAATCGGCCGGGACAAATTTGCGTAGCTCGCAGGGAACGCGACGTTTCACTACTACGGTGTAGTCGTCGCGAGAGAGGCGAGGAGTCTGACGCGGACGCCACTTGCGTTGCTTCGCTGGCTGCGAGGACGGAGCAGAGGTAGGCACACCATCAGAAGGATGGCGCGCCGGCGTTCCTTGCAAGGCTGGGGAATGGCGGCGAGCTGTGGCGTCTCGTTGTTGTTGAGACACAGACTTTGATTTGGCTTGCTTGCGTTGCCCCAGTCTCACCATGTCGTCGAGGTATTCGTCTTCTGATGGCATAGTGTTTACGGAGGATGAAATCTCCATGGACAGTACTTGGCTTGAGGTAGGATCATAGCCCGTAACCACGTTGGCGGCTGCCATCGCCGGGCTGAGAGCCCTTAGCGAGGCGGCGGTGTAGCCGGGAGTGAAGGATGTCCCTCAAGTTGTCAAAACTGGACCCACCTGGACGAAAGTGTTGTCTAGGCGAAGCGGAGAACTTGGCGGTGACGATAAACCCAAGTTTCAGGGGTACCAGGGTGGATGTCTACAGAAATAGCCACGCGGAACACGGCACAGGGGCCGGGCGCTGCGTCGACCGCGTGGCGAAATGCAACTGTAGAAGACGCACGACCAATCCTGTTGTCTGTACAGTCGCTAAATTATTGACCTGAAAACAGTCACCGTTGTCGGTGCATCTAGCGCGCATTCTCTTGTACTTGCTTCGTTATCGGCGGGCTGTTACTCGCTGTTAATACTCGGACGAAATGATTTCGCCGAAGGTGTCGTGCTGTCCCAGAGTGTTGAGCCCCGTTCCATTAGTTTCGGATCGACACGACACGTGCGCTGCGCAGCCCACGTGCTTTCCGAGTCGGAGAGGGAGTCGCGCCTTCTGCTTTACATTCGGATGAAAACAATAGAGGAGAATCAGCCCAGTCAATATGACCGACTTCCGGCATCACCACGGTTTCACAACGAGTGACTTCAGTGCCTCTCCTAAGTTGTTTCTTTCCCCCATGAGACCCTGTAACACCTCTTGAGCATGTTCAGCAAACGTTCCTGATTGGTAATAGAGGCTTTTTTTTTACTTTCGAAAGACCGCTATTTCTGAAAACAAGTGAACCTAGTAACAAAAGAGGTTCATTAAGCATAACCGAGTTGAACTCGTGCACAAAGTTTAACAAGGATCGGTGGAATGGTCTTTTTAATTGATTGATTGATGATTGATTTGTGGGGTTTAACGTCCCAAAACCATCATATGATTATGAGAGACGCCGTAGTGGAGGGCTCCGGAAATTTCGACCACCTGGGGTTCTTCAACGTGCACCCGAATCTGAGCACACGGGCCTACAACATTTCCGCCTCCATCGGAAATGCAGCCGCCGCAGCCGGGATTTGAACCCGCGGGAAATGGTCTTTTTATCCACCCGTCTAAGTCCGGAGGGCGGACTTGCGTGCATGCGAGCTAAGCATCGTGGCGCTGCACACGGCCTGTACACAATTCTAAAAACAATCGATGGAAATCGTTCCCAATCCCCTTGTACAAATGAAGCCATAAGCCCAAACGACTGCGTCATAAACACAGTACAAGGTCATTGAATCATTTGAGCATCGTGGTCTGCACAGCTACCGTGGCCTCCGTAGGATGCCGCCACCTGCCCGCGCGCGTACTCACGATAGCCCTGAAAGTAAGGATTGCATTTGAAGGAGAAAGAAGGACGTAAATAGCTCAAGGTCATGTCGCGCGCTGATGAACGGACGCACCTTTTCGCACTTGCTGTTCTCCTCCCACTCGCTGCTTCGAAATGAGAAAGAAAGCACTTGACGCACGCGGCAAACTGTAACTGTATTTGGTAGACTCAAAAAAATTTTGCTGGACTAGATTTGTAACGCAATAAGGGATTTCCATGATGCCACTCGAGAATTACCTGAAAGATTGTCGCATTTTACCCCTTTAGCAAAGCGTCATAAATCGAGCCACACTTTTGTCTATAGCCTCAAAGTGACAACTGAAATCTACTTTTCTCCAAGCAGTTAGTTAAAATTTCACACTGGTGGAAGGCTTTTACCTCGAAGAGGCGCTTGGTCAACGAGAAAATGTGCTTAACGACAATCAACGCGGCGACGCCACCTTAAGGTTCTCGCACCAAGCAGCTCATAATGATGTCGTTGATTTAGACAGTGTCAACTAGGTCCTACATAATTCTTTGTCGCCGAAAATTGTCCTCATTTTTTTATATTGTACACTGCTTCTTAGCGTAAGTATTATCTTTCACAAAATCTAATCGAGCCAACGTGGCCTAAAAATGTGCAAATAATTTGGATTTCTTGACTGTTGATGGACTGAAGTTTCTGATCGAATTTCAGGCATGAACTTGGAAGCTTATATTCTTCATATATTAATCTATGATGGAGGTAGAATCAAAGGCAACGAAGTTCTGAGTACTGTATCTGTTAAAACTGATTCACTGTTTCACCTTAGTATTCTATTAAGGTGCGCACACCTTGAACCGTGCAAAACCCGGTTGGCTCCGGGTATCACACAAGCTTCCGGCACTTTAACACGAGTGTGCTGGATCGAACTAACAAACTAACCACGAGTCAAGGAAGGCGAAGGAATAAACTATATATAGGTCAGACTCGCACACGCCAAGCTTCTCTTGGCCCAACTTCGCCGGTAGACCCCGGGCTCCCTAATTTTATTATTCGTTTGCAGCTGCCAACTTGCCAACATTGTCGTTACCTTGTCTTTTGCAGATTCTGACCGCCACTTTAACGGCAGAAGGAGTGCCTTCCTCTAAGATCAGCAACTTCGTGGCCTTCAGACCGTCTAGTTTCACCGCGCGACGAGGCATCTACAATGCCTTGATAAATGGCATTAGCGGGTAAGAAGTTGGTGCAAGCTTGAATTTGTCTTTAAATTTATCTCAGGTGCCACAATTCGTGAAAAGCTGAAAAAATGAGCCTTAAGCAGAACGTCAGGTTATGTCGGATGAGAACGCACTATTCGAGAAGCTAGCAGTACTTTTGTCGAGGTATAAAGAGGCATTCGTAGGGCACAACGAACAAACTTGTATTACTTAGTAGCTCATGCGCAGATAGCCAACCAAAAACAAAAAAACTAGCACGCTAATCTAATCTAATCTATCCGCTACACGCAAACATTTTTTCCTGGTGAGATAAGCTGAAGCTACCCTAACACATTTGTCTGGACTAAGTTTCCAATATGGAATACCGCAATAATCTCCCGTCACGCTGCATCTTAGCCTTACCTAGAATGTTAGGCTGAGGGCGCAGGAAAGTCTACTATCCTCGGGCACTGTTGGTAACTTGCCGTTGCACTCCAAGTCATGTGGTTGTACGCCCCTCTTCGATAAGGGGGCGTTTTCGAGTAAGGCTAAGACGCAGCCTGAATTAGAGATTACTGAGGCATTCCATATCTGGAAACTCAGTCCAGACAAATGTGTTAGAGCAGCTTCAGTTTATCTCACCAGGAAAGAATGTTTGGTTTTAGCACACAGGTGATTCGCTTAGATTAGTTTGGTTTTTTATTGTTTTTTTGTTATCTGCCTGAACGGGAGATGAGGCATTCCATATCTGGAAACTCGGTCCACACAAATGTGTTAGTGCAGCTTCAGTTCATCTCTCCAGGAAAGAATGTTTGGTTCTAGCACAGAGGTGATTTGCTTAGATTAGCTTGTTTGGTTTTATTTGTTGTTTTTTGGTTTGTTATCTCTGCGTGTGTTATACGAACTGCGAAGGAAAGCGTTTTCCGAAATGAACGTCGGCTAGTAGCTTATTGGAAGACCATTTCTATTACGTTGCCGTCTTCCTATGCACTGTGTTAAATATTGTGTGAACGACAAAGAGCGCCACTAGGATGAGAGCAGTGCATTCAGATTAATGAAGAAGTGGAGGGGTGGGTTTCGCCATGAGCACGGCGACTCGTTTTTTTCCTCAACATTTTGGTGCCGTGAAACCCCTGGAAAAGAACCTTCGGAGGATGAGACGGAGCGGACTTCACAAATTTCGACCGCAGTCGTAGCCTTGAAGACTTTTGGGAAGCCGCCATGGGTAAAGTTGATGTGCGAGGCCTAACCACTGCTGGGACATCGGACCACGACTCGAGTTGCAACTAAGGCCACTAGAAGCACCCATGGGTTTACGTGAGTACAGGCATTGTCTAAAGGTTCGCGAAATGGGAGCCCTCACGTTTACTTCAGCTCCGCCCAGACTCGCCCTTCACGACGACGGCCCGATATTCACAAGTAAGGCAGTCCATTGATCAATGACGTGCATCTTGACAGTGCAGCCCCGTGAGTGCAAGCATCGTCTGGAGGATCGCGAGACGGAAGCCCTCACGTCTTCTTTAGCTCAGTTGTGACTCGCCCTTCACGACAATGGCCCGATATGCACAAGATCATGAAAAACGACAGCCTGACAAGTGACGCATATTCGTTGTGTGAACCTTCTGCAATGGATGCCGTGTTGACTCCGACTTCGCCTCATTGCACGGCCGGCCAGTGATCTCTCCCGTTTCCGACATTGGACCGGATTATGGAGGCCCTCTACGAAAGGCGGAGTCAAGCACGCAAGGCCGTCACGCAGGTCATCGCAAATATCGAACAACTTTGGCATATAGACCACACCTATGAATATGTGAGTTGAAGAAGTTTTACCGAATTTTGACGGAGCAGTACGAGCTTCTCAGATGAATTGATGAGGAGATTGAAAACACAGTTGACATCGATCACTTGGAAGCAGAGATGGAGGAAGCTGACGTTTACGTGCACCAGATCATTCTAGCAAGGGTCACATCAGAATATAATATTGCAGATACATTAAAGGCTCGGCAGACGCACCTAGACCTAATAACAACGTATGATGAGAACGGAGGCCCATAAAAAGGTACTCTCTCCGGCAATGTCACCGCAATCTAACAATTACGTCTTCAACAGTCATCTTGTCCCACAGAACTTAGATGAGTGTACCGCAGGACAAATAATGGGAAAAATGGCAGCACACAAGCTGGAACTTCAACTATAGAGAAGGCCTCTTCCGCGCCGTTAGAGATCTCATCAGCGGGCTGCACCCATCAAGCTATTGACAAGGAGTCTACAATAACTGCAGTGTTCGAGGTAGAAAGCACTCCCGTGATTGAGAACGAAGAAGACTTTGTAGATCTAAAAGGCCATTCACGAGATATCAATAATGCGTACAAGCGAAAGCTGGCAGACTCAGACGTTACAAACGCTTTGCAGTTGGGGACTTAATCGGTGACCTTGACGAACAGTTGGTCCATTTGTTGCCTTCTCGTCTTGTATACTGCAGTCGTGTCGTACTGTTGAAGCCGTAAGCTCCATCGTGCCAAATATCCAGATGGGTCTTTCATATTGTCGATTTTTCTCCGGGCTCTCTCGTGCTACTGTGGCTGCCATCCCGTCGTGTCGGCCTGTGCGAGAAACTTTTATTGCAATACGTTGGGCCTTACCAAGTTCTGTTCTAAGTCACACCTGTCCCCTATGAAATTTCTCCTACTACGAACCCCACTGCTACATCCAGAAGTGACATTGTGCATGTGTCTCGCCTGCAGTCCTATCACAGTTACCCGTCCGTCTAATAACAGCAGGCACCAGGATGGTGCTTTGCCGCCCGGGGTAATGTCACGGGTATAGAAAGGTACCTCGGACACAGGTGCAGAAATGACGCAGATGGAATGAAGACGATGATGTTGTGGGGCCGTGTCTGAAGGGCCCTGTTGTCCTGCATCCTTGCATACTGTGTGCAGTGCTAGCCCACCTGGCGTTCAACCATTAAATACTCCCCGTTAAAATATTTTGCTCAACCAACGAAGGGAGTGGTGGTCGCTTACGACTGTAAAGAGCGGCGTAGTAATATAAACTAGAGAATCTTCCAAACTGCCCAAACGAGCCAGACACTCCTCCGTTGTCGAGTACGGACTCGGCATATTTCAAGGTTCTGCTAGCGTAGGCAGCCACCCTCTCCGCACCATCTTGGCACTGTACAAGAACAGCCACTAGGTCCATATGACTGGCGTCTGCATGGATGGATGTTGGTGCATCCTCGTCAAAGCGAGCAAAAGCGAAAGGCGTTTGTAGACGCCGCCGCAACTCGTTGAACCATGCTTCTTGCTCTTCGCCCCTTACAAACGCGTTTTTGTTTTTAACGGAGTTTTTGGACAGCTCACAGTGGTGCTATACAGGGTGGTTTAATCAAGTATGGTGTCACTACTTGCGCGTGTCACTAAACAGTTTTCTAATGCAAAAAGAACTATTCGATCGTGCAAGCTAGTAAAATGAAGCGATATTGGAGTGTGCGTGCCATGCCGGGTTTCTTGCGCACTCACCTCATCTGTTATCTATAATCACACACATTTATCTCTTGTGGTTTTGCCTTCACCTTGTGGGCATGGAATGAAGAGGCCTTCAAATTTAAGTTGCCTGTCATACATGCGTATTAGCTTTGGTGTTACTGCATGCAATACAATATGCTGATGCCATGGCATACAAAGCGCTTCTTCTTTCTAACAAAGTGCTTTCTATTCCGCAGCATCGAATATATCAGCTTGGTTTTCTTGCTTACGGTGACCGACGAATCCACAAAAAAATGTGTTGCCGTCATCAGGATGGGACAAGTCCTGCAAGCCGCTTGAGAGGGAAGTCAGAATGGTGCGTCCATGGTCGGAAAGTTATGCCTAGCTATGTACGTTTCAACAGGTGCCACAAGCATTGCGCATACACGTGAGGAAAATTTCCGTCGTTGCTGTTGCGGTTGCGCCGTTTGGCAACGCCAGCACCTTTTCAAGCGGGGAAAAAAGTTAGCTTCACCACAAGGATGAAGAAACGAGTGCCATAGCAACAAATTTTAATGCTAGACGATGTAAAGCTGGCAGCTAGCTCTCTTGGATTAGATATTGTGCAACTCTACAAAACGCTGATGTAAGAAAAAACAACGGCCGCTCCAGGGACACTTTTCGCAAGTATCTTCAAGTTGAGAGAGCAGCACCTACATTTAAATATGAGCCGCTCGTTCATGCATGCCGAGATAGCGAGATAGCGCGTGCGCCAGCAAGGGTGACCTCACCTCCAGAGTCAAAATTCGCAGTTGCTGATCGAGCAGCCTCTCCCCCCACCCCTCCCCCCACACACACGCGTCTTTCAATGTTCCTTAAAGACAGTCGGGGCGTTTCCTCTCTCCTTGAGCATTCAACGTCCGGTTTAACAGGAGGGGCATCTTATCATATGAGTCCTCCGAGTGACGTAGATGGGCTGCCTTGTTTGATGTCTGCTTCAGCCGTATTCGTTGCCCCCACAGGCACCCTATTATCCGCGGGTAGAACGTATGGTGCGCCAGGGGATCTGTCATTTTGTACTTTGAACGGGACGTGACAGCGATAGTATAACACGTCGAGACTGTCCATATAATTGATGTCACAATAAGATTGTTTGCGTCTTTGCCAGAATCATTAATACAAACGAGAGTGCACCCTCAACCACAACGACGGCAACATTCTTGATGTGTACGCGTAATACATGCGGCGCCTGTGTCAAGGTATAGCTTGGCGTAACTTTTTTTACTTCATTGTTATCAAGGCTCCCGTGCGGAGTATGAAAATTCTGGTTCGTTTTCAAAGTGTTTTTATCATTGTTGATGTTACCTTCTTTACTTTTTACAGCGCCTTCTCTTGATCAGACAAGATTCATGGTTGTGTTCACTATATGCACAGTCCCAGTGCGATGAGCTCATGATGAAAGAAGTGCCAATATGTATGCAGACTTAGAAAAAAACACAGGATGAAGCGCTCACTAGCAAGTGAAAATTTTTATTTAGGAAAGAATCTCACATGTGCACAACACGCACACTCGTCACCACAAACCACTCCTATTATCACGAACGAAAGACCACTACCATAACCGATGGCATACAACCGGAAAAAAACGTGTCACATCCCCCCTCCCCCCAAAATGACCCTGTGTCCTTTGAAGGTCTTCGTACATATTGGGGCTTGTTTCATCATAAGCTTACACCAACATGGCCAACCGGCAGTCATCCTAAACAATGAACACTTTGCTATACTGTATAACAGTCGTCACTATAAAAAAAATATAACGTGCGATTTCGATGCTGCGTTGTCGCTCTGCCTTTCAGAAGTTGTGCTTCGATAAATATCCGGAATAATTTGGGCTTCAGGCTGAGCCCTTGGCCGGTTGTTTATATCTCGCAGTTAGTTGTAGCGCTATCCAACTTAAAATACGTCCCCTCAAAGAATTTCAGTGATACAAGCAATCTTTTTACCCGAAATTGCACCTATATGCGTGATGCTTTATCATGGCCTCCGTGATCAGTTGCAGCAGTACAATGACCGACGCGCTGCCGGAGCTAATCACCGTGGCCACGGCATCACATGCGTGCACAGTAGCACGGCGTCAGTTAGCCAATGAGTGAGGAATTACAACAGCTCGCGGTATTTTGTTTCCATTGTTCAAGATGTGCGCATTGACGTCTCGCACCAGACCTAACGCATTACCAACGCCTCCTATACTTTGAGTACAAGAGGCGTTGGCATTACGCGTTGGCAAAGTACAGGAGGCGTTGGCATTACGTATCGTGCAAGAGTATTCCGTGTCACGCCGTCGAATGAACAATGTCGCACCACCGTCGTCTTCATCCAGCATGAACACGCCGTTTTATGGAAGTCTCACGGACACAGACAGACGGATAGACGGACGGACGGGGACGGACGGATGGACGGCGGACGGATCGATTTGATCGATTGTTTGGTTGATCGATTGATTGGTTGATCGATCGATTGATCGATTGATTGATCGATTTGAGTGATTGGTTGATCGTTTGATTGATCGATTGAGTGATTGGTTGATCGATTGATTGGTTGATTGATTGATTGATAGATAGATTGATTGATCGATTTGAGTGATTGGTTGATCGATTGATTGATTGATTTGAGTGATTGGTTGGTCGATTGATTGATCGATTTGAGTGATTGGTTGATCGATCAATTGATTGATCGATTTGAGTGATTGGTTGTACGATTGATTGGTTGATCGATTGATTGGTTGATCGATTTGAGTGATTGGTTGATCGATTTGAGTAATTGGTTGCTTGATTTGAGTGATTGGTTGATTGATTGATTGATTGATGATTGATTGATTGATTCATCGTGTTGGGTATGTTTCCTCATTTTGCCTATATGAGTAGTGCTTCTCAGTTTTATTTTTGCTCGTTCCAGATCGATGCCGTTGATCTCATAGCCAACGTAGCGATGCCAAGTAGGGTGATGTTCACTGTGGCAGTCAGTCTGCGCTTCGACACGTTCGACAGCGTAGGCATAGCTGATTTAGGCCACGGTGACGTTGATGTGATGCTTTCAAGCCATCACTCTGCCGGCTTTTACGAAAGGGTAAGTAAATCTACAAAATTCAGTTCGTGGCACTTACGGGGCATGGCTTGTCGTCTGTGCCAGAGGATCTTGAGTAGTGCGTTAACGCTCAAAACCAAGTTCTTAATACAAGCATTAAACAACGCTAGCAGTGCTGGCAACCGGAATAAAAATAAGCTGCCAAGTTCTAAAAACATAATGAACCAAATGCAGATGAATACTCTGATGAAATTCCCTTGAAATGATGAAATGCTGGGGTGGCATGATACCCGCGCCGCGCGGCGGAGAAGAGAACCACTACGTCACCGAGGGCTACTACCTCACCGGCGCTCTCAGCGCCACATCTGAAAGGCAAACAACTTGGTGGAGCTGGCTGCAGTGACGCCTATCTCAACTCTACAGTTGAGAATCGTTGAGTGCCCTTGCTACGGGCTTTCTCAACTTGCATAGTAGTGTAGCAGTTTTTAGCGCAGGTTTTGTAACTACGCTAATCGCCACACAAGGAAAAAATTTAAGCTTGTAAGCGGCTATAGCTGAGCAAACAGATAATCCACAATCCGCTGCCAAGACTGTGCACTTTTTGCCAGCCAGAAGTCTTTCCTACAGTGATAATCGCATCTAGGGTTTAATGCGCCGAAACTGCCGTGGAATTACGAGGCATGCATTAGTGGTGGTCTCCGGAAAGTTCGACTACCTGAGATTTTTTTAACTTGTCTTGAAAGCTACGTGCACGGGACCATATTCCGTCGCCTTCATCGAAATACCACTGCCGCACCTGGAATCTAACCCACGACAATTGAATGAGCAGCTTAGCGTGTGTTTGTGTAAGTGTGCATATGCGTGTTCAAACTTGAGAATAGGGGGAGGAGTGTTGTTGAACGCCCACATCCCCCCAAACACCAATAGTGTTGAACATCTGTGAACACAGCTATGAAGTCCAGGAGATAAGAAAAAGGAGGTTATTCGCAACGAATTACCAAAATAATTTCACAACTGATATGCTTGCCACGTAAAGTTTGTTTTAGTTTTAGTAAGAGACCTTCTTTCCGTCTAGTTGGTTCACACCGAACGGGTGATGCACTGCGCGAGTATGAAAAAGAGAAGCAGAAAAAAAAACGTGGCTCATCCCTCTTTTTAGAAATCGGTATATGGCTTCACAAAGGTAGGTGAGCATTTATTGTTCATTGTTTTGCAACAAGTGCGAAGGAATGAATGCTACAGCGACAAATAATGGCAAGCAGCTCGAAAGTTGCCGCGCGCACCTCAAGTAGAAAGCACGCACTAAATGAGCATACACAGGACCAGCTCGGACAACCAGCTGACACAGTGGACACATAAAGCACGCTGCTCAGAAAGGAAGAAAGACGCACGAAACGAACGTACAAGTATGCACAAGACGAGTGCGGACAACTGTTGAGCAGCGCGCTCCTTCCGTAATCGCGGCCGTGGCAGCGAGCGAATTGACGTTCGTGCTCTTTTTAACTACTGTTACCTCAAAACAAACTTTCTGCGCAAGCACAGGAGGTAAAAAAAGCACTCAATTCACAAGATAAGCGTGCAAGCGAGTGAGCCACCAAGAGAGATAGCATTTGCACACACTTTCACCACGTGATGTGGAGGCAACGTGGGACGACGACCTTTTGAGCGAGTGTGCACAACGCGCGCTTCTCGCGCCATCTCGCTACGGATGACGAAACCGCGCTGAAGTTGCTGAGCATTGAGGACCGCCAACAGTGCATGGTGTATATGAATGTTTTAACGTTAACACACACACATATATATATATTTGACGACGACGTACGCTGTAATGAAATAAAGAAAAAGAAAACTCCTCGCGGCCTAGTGGTTTGCGCCACGCGCTGCGAATTGAAAGGTCGTTTGTAAGACGCTACATAACACAAATGTTTTCTTCTCGTTTTCTTTTATTTGCAATCTTTTAGGATTTATTTTACAACGTCATATTCGTAACGGAAGTGCGTCAGCGGAGCTATGGTGAACCCCGGCATAAAACACTGTCATGTTAAAATATAGAGGGAAGAACACAGTTTCTTTCTCGAGTCCCGACGTACGTTAGCGGGAAGAGGACGATACTAGCTTAATTATTCATATCTTTCAGATATCGTTCATATCTTTTTTAGAGTAATAAATAATGCGTTTTGTCAAACCGCTCAATGATGTACAGGCGTTGGTAAATAACTTCTGTCTATATCACAATCCATGCGTTTTCTTTTCCGGTCTTTCAGGAATGCGAAGACTTCTTCCAGCATGACCCCAAGGTCAAGTCCGCAGTATACTTCGTGGTGGTGGAGGCTGCATGTTCGCCCCAAAGCATGGCACACGCAGCGTGTGTCCTTCGAAACGCCCGGCACATTGCGAAACAAGGTAATAATAGTAATATGGGTGTTAGAATTTTACGTCCCAAAACCACGATATAATTATTGGTGGTTCCGTGGTGCAGGAATTTGAAAATTTTGACCACTTTGTCTTAACGAAAATGAAGCATTTATTATCAAACGAAAGGCACATTACCGTGTCTGTTTACGTATTTATCTTTCTATCTATCCATCTATATAGCCGCCCATGTCTGGGTGTTCTCAGGGTCACCTGCTTTGCTTGGGGTAGTGGCATAGGAGCGTAAGAAAGTTGGAAGAATATGTCTGGCTAGTTATAACATGAAAACTCGAAAATTCGGTCGCGTACATCCTTTCTTCTAGAAACGTGTGCACAACAACAGGGTTGTATGCAGAACTATTTTTCTGGGGTAAGGGGCAGGAGGCACAACCTTGATTCAGAAATCGGGGGCCGGGCAGTAAAATAGTCAATTCGTGCTATATAAGCATGGCGAAAAAAAATGTAGGTAGGGGGGGGGG